>JAOEGL010000002.1:311766938-312214438 GCA_034509955.1 Urosaurus nigricauda
GTAGTTTAGTTCTTTACTCCATTGGCTATCCCTAAGGTTAATCTGTCTTAAGAACACTTAAAGGAGAAGCATCGGTCTCTCCCAAGGTGGGACCTGTCAGATTTGTAGTAACTGTATTTTTATCTTCCTTCCTTCTGTGAAACAATGATTAAGGTAACTCCCAAGTCATTGATTTCAAAGTGTATTTTGGACAGGAATCAACTTAGTCAATATTTTGAAAGTGCAGTTATATTTTGCAGTAAAGAAGAGTCCCACCACCACTATGTAGCACAGCTGATAGTGGGGAATGCTGGAAGTTCCCTGGTCAACCTTGCAAAATATTTCTGTAACAATTGCCAGTAGAGTAAGAGGCTTACATTCCAAACAACTTAAGGGTCATGAAAGAACTTACAGAATGGAAGAAGCAGAATTTGGGTTCTCTTTCCAGGAGTTACTGGGGTCAGGAGACATCCATGACAACTGTAGGAGAGTGCTGGGTGTGTTGGGTACCCTTTCCCTTCCTCATAACACTCATTTCCATACTAGGATCTGTTTCTCTGCAAATGCCTATGCTCTGTCCTGAACTCTGAATTCAACCAAATGGAGGTGGAGTGGTGACTTTGCTACTCCTGACTTTGCCAAAATGTGTCAAATCAAATCACTATTTAAAACTTGTGCCCTACCCTATCTTGCCTTAAGCCCTGAAGGGGTATTTTTGTCCTGATGTGTCACTTTCAAGAGCCAGTGTGGCACAGTGGTTTGAGCGCTGGACCAGGTTTCTGGAAGACCAGGGTTTGAATCCCCACGGAAACCCACCATGTGACCTTGGGTAAGTTGCACTCAGCCAGAGAAGAAAGCGATGGCAAACCCCCTCTGAAGAAATCTTGCCAAGAAAACCCCGTGATGCACTTGCCAGCTATGAGTCGGAAATGACTTGAAGGCAAACAGCAACAACCTGTCATTTTTCATCTACTCATTCTAGAATTGCATTGGAGTCCAGAGATGGCAGCTACTTCCTGCCTTCTAGTTGCTGTGCTGTTGATGTACTTGAAAGAATTACCCTCTTAGAAGGCATGCCTACCTAGAACAAGGAGTGACATTTGTTGTACTGGGTAATATTTAAACCTTGAGAGCTATGCTAGGTCATAGGCTTTCATAGGTACAGCATTCCGTCTGGGACTTGCTGCTGACTTGGGCCTGTTAACAGTGTGAGCAAGCTTTCCCCAAAAGGTCTTTTGGACTATATCCCCAATAATCGCCCCACCAGCATAGCTGTGCTTGTTATAGTACAGCCCACAATGTGATAAAAGGCTATATTTTCTGGGGTAGTTTGAATTAAACTGAAAAAGAATGAAAGGGGGTAATATCTGGATCAGTTTACACACAGCTTACAAAGGAAAATGGGAGAATGATTGCACCTTTAAAACAGATTCACTGTATTTCAGCACAAGCTTTTGTGATAATCTACTTAGGTCATTGGTTCCCAAACTTTGGTCCTCAGGTGTTTTAGACTTCAATTCCCAGCAGCTCCAGTCGGTTTGGCCAACAATCGGGAATCCTGGGAGCTGAAGTCCCAAACACTCAGGTGATCAAATTTTGGGAGTCACTGGCTTTGATGCACTGGTGGAGTACAATAATTGTCTTAAAAGTGCCATTGCATTCCTTCACCCACACATAGTTTCCTTTAACATCCAAACAATGATACCTTACTTGGGCCAACCAAAATGCACAACTACATGTTGTAGTCCACATTTTCCTTGTTTGTGTACAGAACTGATTAGAGTGTTAAAATAGTTTGAAGTATGGCACATAGCAAAGTGCTGCAGATTTGATTCGGTGGTAGTGGGGATAAAAGTCTTGAGGGCCCCCTGCTTTCAAAGATCAGCAAAAAGTTGCAGATGCTGGCAAAGACCTATTGCACACAACTAGCTCAAGGGATGGGGGAGTCCATGTTGTACAGTTTATAGTAAATTCCTTGTCTCAGTATTGCCCTGCTGTGGAACAACTGTGTAGGGTGAACTTGCTAACTCAGTTGGAAACTTCTCCAGTCTGAAATGACAAAAAGTTCCTTTTATCATCTGTAGACACAGATAACAAACAGAAGCACTGAACAGCTTAAAGTACCAAAGCAGGGACATACTTTTGTATAAGGGAGTCATAGGAGCAGTGTGAGAAAGGCCAGTAGTTTCTACATCAGCTCCAAATGGGTGCTGTTTTCACCCCCCTTCTTCTGTCTTGTCTGTTTCTGTTTCTTGCTTATTACCTCAGTTTTTGTTTCGTTTTGGGTTTTGTCATTTGTTTTTTTTCTCTTCTTTTTTATAAATAACCTTGCTTTTTTCATATTGAAGAAAATGTCCTGTGAACAAATAAAATAATTTTTTATGATTTCTTTTTGTTTTGAGTGTTATCACTCTTCCCTGGAGAAATTCTCTTTTAAAACAACAGTAGCTAGGGACAACATTCGTAGTTCTAACATTAGCCCAGACCTGGCACTGAATGAAACCAATCTGGTTCTTTGTTCTTTGTAATAACTATTGCTTGATTACGGTTTAGAACATGCTGCACTTACATTGCATTTTGGAAGAGAGCATAGAATCATACAATACGGAGCATAGGAAAAATGGCGGAGAACTATCAGTAGACCAATGGCAGGCAGTTCCTATATGTAGTCTTGGGAATGTAAGAGATGGGTCTGCCTGAGATGGGGCAGCCCTTCCATTAGGTGAAGTGGACAGTTGCCTCAGACACAGGCAGCAGTGAGAACAATCTATTGGAGGGCAGAGCAATGTTGGCCACGTTGCATATTGTGGGGAGCTTTGGGTCCCATTTTGGGGGAAAGGTGGGATATAAATCAAACTAGCCAACTGTAACCTGAGATGAAGTAAAGAGATGGTACTACTTCACAGTTAAAAGTTGCATAGTAGTTTGAATGTTGGACTACAACACTGGAGACTGGGTTTGATTGCCTGCTTAAAAACCCACTGGGTGACCTTGGGCAAATCACACACTCTCAGCCTCAGGGGAAGGCAATGGCAAACCTGTGAACAAATCTTGCCAAGAAAACCCTACAATGGGCTCGCCTTAGGGTCGTCAAAAATCAGAAACAACTAGATGGCACACGACAACAACCAACAGCGGTCCAGCTTCTGGATATGGAATGGGGAAGGATGCCATCAAAACACCAAAATGCAGCTGGTGCAGCGTGAGTGCAAAAGCCACGGGACCAACTAGTCAACATTTAGCTTTGTGAGGCTGTTTAAATGGCGGATTTAAAAAGTCGACCCGGTGAGGTTTGTGCCTCTGAGGACATGGATTGGGGAAGTAGACTGAGGTCTATGAAAGCTGACGCTGCCAACTTCTTTCAGTTAGTCTCAAAGGTGCTACAAGATGTCTCTACATACCGACTAGCTACATAAAGTAGACTCAACATCAGGGTCAAAAGTGGGTGATGAGAGGGAAGAATAATGAATGAATTATGAGTCAGGGTGCCTTCTCAGCAAAACTGGAAAACCTAAAGGGAGCTGGTAAGAACTCATGTGAAAGCAAAGGCGGTGGTTAAAGCTTGCTGAAGTAATTAGTAGCCAGCTGAAAGGCCATTTAGAGCTGTAACCCATGACCTCAAAGGTTTTTCTGGTCTTAATGTTGCTAAAATTAACCTGAATGCTGAGGAATTATTATTAGAGAGATTCTATCTACCAACCTTATTGCTAGATCCCACCCGGTAATTGAAGGAAAATAGATTTTGCTTTTGCACCTATCTTCCTTGTGGTTTTTTTGTAATGTTTATTTCACTTTTTCTCAAAGGGCATTAGACAGAATTCCAACACAGTCCTCCAGCGGTTGCAATTTTTTTCTGAGTATCTGTATCAACTGCAGAATTCTGCCCTGTTTAGTTTGCTGGGTTATTCATGCTTGCTGTTTCAGCATAATGCTGCTTAATATAACAAAAACTCTAGCATGCTACTTATTTTTAGCAACCTGCACATCAAAAATAATGTGCTTAAAACTGTCGTTACTGTTAGTTCCCACCCTGTTTCATCCATTTTGCTGCTATATTAAGCTGACAGAGGAAAAAGCAACAGAGAAACTTTATAAAAACCAGCTATCGTTTCAAGTATTGCAAGTCATCCAAAGTGCCTAAAATCCAAAACACATTGCAAAAATAATCCAGTTTGAGATAGCTTTAACTGTCTTCGCTCAGTGCTAGGGAATCTTGGGAATTATAGTTTATTGTGGCACCAGAGCTTTCTGGCAGAGAAGGCTGAATGTCTCACAAAAGTACAGTTTCCAGAATTCTCTAGCATTAAGCCAGGGCAGTTAAAGCTGTCTCAAACTGGATTATTTCTGCATTGTATTTTAGACCTAAATATTCTAAAAGCATCCTTCCACCATAGCAGTCTGAAGTACAGAGTATAATGTTATTCTTTGGACCCGCAGCCTGAATGGCTTATGAAGACTACAGATAGGTAACAACATTGTGTGTTGCTTGGAGAGATTCGAGTGTTTCATTTCTTCAGATCCCAGACACCCCGCTGTTGACACAGAAGAACAAGCAGGTTTTATCCAGGATCTACTTGCTATATGCAAAAGAACTTAATTCAAGAAGGGTGCTCACCTGAATTTTGTGAATGTCTCATGCCATGTTATGTGCCATCAAGCTGGCTTTGACTCATGGTGGCACCCTGAATGGGGGACATCCAAGAGCCCCGTCATCAACAGTCAAGTCTTGCAAATCCAGGGCTGTGGTTTCCTGGACTGAAACAATCCACCTATGATGTGGTTTAAGGCCTAAATACCTTAAAGACATCAGATCCCTTATCATCTGGAAGCTAAGCAAGGTAAGCTCTGTTGGATGGACGACTGCCAGAGAATACTAGGTGCTTTACACTATATTTCAGAGGAGGGAACTGGCAAATCCACCTCTGAGTATTCCTTGCATAAGAAAACCCTATAAAATTTGTAAGGTCGCCATGTAGGCAGGCCACTTGAAGACGCACACACACACACACACAATGTGGTTTTCCTTTTCCCCCTACTGCCTTCCACATTACCAAGCATTATTGTCTTTTCCAATGAGTGTACCATTGTAGTTCATCCACATTCAGCATGATGCTTCACTCCCAAGAGCTCCTTTGCAAAATAAATCTTCCTGATAATGTCCTCTTCAGTGTATATAATTCTGCCCCATCTCTGCTACATAAATGGGGCTGCAGCATGACTTCAACATTGGAAAAAGCAAACAGAACAGAAAAAAACATGAGTGATATTGAAATGGATGCCAATGGTTTTGTTCTTAAACAAGTAAACCCTAAAATAATAAATACCACTGTGCTTCAGCAGAAGGGCAACACATATTTCCTTACACTAAGTTAAGGCTTACAGATATAAATTTAACTTAGTACTCACATTTTCCCAAAAGTAGTGGTTTGAGTGTTGGACTACAATGCTGGAGACCAGGGTTCAGTTCCCAGCTCAGCCATGAAACTCACTGGGTGTCCTTGGGCAAGTCACACACTCTCAGCCTCAGGGGAAGGCAACAGCAAACCTCATCTGAACAAATCTTGTCAAGAAAACCCCATGATAGATTCACCTTAGGGTTGCCGTAAATTGGAAATTACTTGAAAACACACAACAACCAAAACAACAACAAGAAGAAGATATTATTTTTTTCATTTTTAAAAAATTTGACTCAAACAGGTAAAATCATGACTGCAAAAGGGAGGTGCTGGTGGCATCAGTCAATATGAAAACACTTGTTTAAAATACATTTTCTTATTGCAGCAGTAATCCCTGTTTCATACAGCAGGAAAGTAAAGATATTGGCTAAGATCATCTTTCAAATCTATAAAACTAAACACTGTAAAAGCAACAATGCTATTATCCCCTGCCCCGACACAGCTGTGTGGTAATGCAAGTATGCATTTATCCAGGATAGAGAATAAATTACAAATAACTTGTTCTTGGAAGCCAATTCCAAGTTCTGTAACCAATTCAAGCCATGATCACAGAACTGCCTGAGAAGGTGTAGGCTTGCATTGGTTAAGAAATGTTTTGGTTGAGACTGGAGGGCTACCTGTCAGGGTCCCATGGCAGTGGCCTTCCTGCACTGGTAGGTAGTTGAGTTACATAGTCTTTGAGGTTTGTTCTATGATCCTGAAAGCATTGCATTGCTGAGAACTTAATTACTGTAATTCTGATGCCATTTTAGTTCCCAGTCTTCCATCCCAGTAATAGCCAAAGCTTACCTTCCTTAGCTTCCAAGATTAGATGGGATCTGGTACCTTTATTGTAACCCTGATGGCTCCAGGCTATGGAATTCTGGAAACTACAGTTTTATGAAACATTTAGCCTTCTCTGTCAGAGAGTGCTGGTGCCACAACAAACTACGGTTACCAGAATTCCACAAGATGGAGCCGAGGAAGTTAAAGCGGTGTCAAACTGGGTTATTTCTGCAGTGTGGACACAGTTAATATGTATATGCAAATATTCTAAAATCCCAAACACTTCAGGTCCCAGGCATTTCGCATAAGGAAAACTGAAGCTATACCTCCCTCCTTCTTTTCTCTTCTTTTTCTCTCTACTTTTTCTGTCTTCTTGTACTGAAATTAAAATGCATTTCTGCCTTTTTGCACTGAAATTAAAATGCATTTCTTCCTTCTTGTATTGAAATTAAATCACATTTAAATGCATTTTGTATGTGCTCAGGGTAGTGGTATGAGAGAACACCTCTCTAGGAACCTCAAGGTCCTCCAGTGCACCTCTATAGTCAGTATCTGCTTGCCGTTGACCATAGAATTGCACTGGAGGACCTAGAAATGCCTAGAGAAGTGTTCTCTCTAGGAATGTCTAGGTCCTCCAGCACAACGTCTGGTAGATGTTGACCATAGAGTCGCACTGGAGGACCTAGAGATTCATAAACAGAACATATTAATCAAATCCATGAATAATCACATCTTCAAAAGTCAAAGCTGCAGATGTGGAGAGCTGGCTGTAATTCAAAGACTGCCTTTTAAATAGGGGACTTGAATAACCACAATTGCTTGGGCTGTGCCTAAAAAGATGGGAGCTTTGACGGGCCATAGATGTTACAAGATTGCAGACGGTTTATGTTTTTGGCTTTATGTGAGTTTTTTCTCCACACTGGAAAATGCAAGCACTGACTCATTTTATTCTGGCAGCTTTCCTGGGCCTCTTTACCAGCTATAGTACCAATAGCAGATGCTCAAAAGGCTCAGCTGTTGCTTTTACTGGTGCATCCATCTCTGGGGCAGAAAAAGTATTCCTGCTGAGTCTGAGTCACATCAGAACAGAAATCCTGCCAAATAAAAGAGGCCAGATAACACCTATTAGGTTTACACAGCCTAATAGGGTAATTCGTCACAATTAGGTTATCTGAAAGGAGAGATTTTAAAACTCAAGCCTTCCCAAAACAGGTCTCCTGCTCAACATGTAAGGTCATACTGCCATTATTTAGGGTTTTGTTCTTTTTCTGCAGCACTGGAGATAAAATGCAGAGTGCAAGTTATTTCTGCCTCCAATACTACAATGAATCAGTCAAAGGACACCTTTTTCTAATTCTTTTAAGGGGCTGCAGGCCAAAACTTCTCACCTTACAGATTGCAACAGGAACGTCTGTCTCTAACTGTAGGTGTGGAGATGCTCAACCCTCAACACTTACTGATTTTGCTTACTTGAAGGGACTCACAGAGGGATGACAAATTATGTATAATTAGTGTATACTTAGAGGTCCCCTCCATGTATTCAAATTATATATAATTTGTGTATACTTAGTTGTTCCCTCTATGTATTCAGTTGTAGCTTACTCCCATGTGAGTGTGTAAGGAAAAAACAGAGTGGTGTAGTGGTTTCAGTGTTGGGCTAGAATTCTGCAGATTGTGGTGGTTGTTGTGTACATTTAAGTCATTTCCAACTTATGGCGACTCTAAAGTGATCCTATCACGGGATTTTCTTGGCAGGATTTGTTCAGAAGGAGTTTGCTTTTGCCTCCCTCTGAGGTTGAGAGTGTGACTTGCCCAAGATCACCCAGTGGGATTCCATGGTTAAGCAGGAATTTGAACCCTGGTCTCCAGAGTCATGATCCAACGCCCAGACCACTAACCATGCTGGCTGCAGGTCCAGAGTTCAAATCCTCACTGCATGACTTTGGGCAAGTCACACTCTCTCAACCTCAGTGGAAGGCAATGGCAAACCTTATCTGAAAAAATCTTGCCAAGAAAATCCATTATAGGTTTGCTATGGGCCACCATAAATCATAAGGAATCTGAAGGCACACAGCAATAAGTGTGCTTCACAATAGCAGCTGTTTTCAAATGTCTCATTGCTTGATCATTTGTTACACTTAACAATTCTTCAGGAGGCTCAGCCACATCATCACAGGCTTGGTGGCCCACTTTTGCCAAACATTTTCAAGAGGGCTCAGCCACCCTTAGTGTAGTCTTGAGGATAGTTTATGCCTCCCCCCCCCCACACCCTGCTCAGGTGTCTATGCCTCAGGCAGCAGGTATGAGGCAGAAAACTGTTAAGCATTCAATTATTAGAACTCCAGGAGAAAACAGGTATTCAGTCAATGGGGCTTTCTAGATTGGCAGGAAAGTGTGACATGAAGTTGCCTTTTCCTTAATGCTTAGCAGCTGCACCACAGCCTTTAGATGGAGCTGCGCTGTTCCGCAGTTTTTAAAAAAGAAGCTGGGAAAACCAGCACCTTTTTAAAGGCGCTTCTTCTCCCCTAAAACGCAAAAAAAAAAAAAAGTGTTTTCATGGCACACTTTCCCTTTTTCTCATCTAAAGGCTAGAGTTTCATGCAGCCATGAACACACTTTTTTTTGCCAATCTAGAAAGCCCCAATGGTTGTATTTTTATTCTTGATGCAGGTGAGGAAAGGTACAAGTAGGTAGGATTTTCTGTCTCCTATACCAAATTACTCTGGAGGTCAGGGTTCAAATCCCAGCTCAGCCACGTAAACCCAGTGGGTGACCTTGGACAAGTCAAACTCCCAGCCTGTGGGCACAGACATGGCAAAGCCCCTCTGAAGGAACTTGCCAAGAAGCCTCGTGATAGGTTTGCCTTAGGGTTGTCATAAGTCAGAAATGACTTGAAGGCATACAACAACAAACACTGAATTAACTGACTTTTTTAGGGTGCAAGTCACTTTGAACTGGGAAGATATCGAGAGAGGACTTACTGTTCTGCCTCAGTTGGCAAAATGCTTTGGATCAGCTTTCTAGTACTAGCTTCAAGTTGGAGAGGTTCCCCTCAGCAAAATGCTTTCTGCTAGGCTCCTGTCTTGATAGGTAGTGGGCTTTGCAGGTATATCTGGCAGTGGCACTGCCAGCAGGCAGGAAAGCAAGAAGTTGTGGCAGGCTCTTCTTGTTGTTGTGCATTTTCAAGTTGTTTCCAGCTTACGGCAGCCCTAAGGCTAACCTATTATGGGGTTTACTTGGCATGGTTGTTCAGAAGGGGGTTGCCATTGTCTTCCTCTGATGCTGAAAAAGTGTGACTTGCCCAAGTTAACCCAACAGGTTTCCATGGCTGAATGGGGATTTGAATCCTAGTCTTCCAGTGTCCTAGCCCAACACTAGAACCATTACACCACACAGACTTCATAAGAGCAGGCCCTTGCCACCTTTTATTGCCCCCCCCCCCAACTCAAGAGTCATATTACATCAGCTTCACCTTAGGGAAATCTAAATGGGATGTTTAGGCCTAGTACTGCACTGGGCCAGATTGTATTTTAAGGAGGACTCAGAGAGGTAACTAATGCTCCCGAGGCTTTAAAAATGCTAGAAAAGCTGCATCTCCTGGGGTTCTTTTTTAAAAAAACAAGGGTGGATGGACTTCAGGTTTGTGGGATCTACTTTAAAGTTTGTTGTTGTTGTGTGCCTTTTAGTCGCTTCCACTTAAAATGACCCAAAGGTGACCTCTTATAGGGTTTTCTTGGTAAGGTTTGTTCAGACAGGGTCTGCCATTGCCTTTCTCTAAGGGTGAGAGTAGGTGACTTGCCCAAGGCTACCCAGTGGGTTTCCATGGCCAAGTGAGGATTTGAACCTTGGTCTCCCAGAGTCCTAGCCCAGCACTTGCAAACTTAGCATCTATGCCAAATTAGATATGTTGCATCTCTGTTGTCTATATATGCTTCTGCCATATCATAAACATGCAGTTGTCTGTCATTTCTCCCCTTCCTCATACTAATAATGATGCCTCTCTTGAAAGATGTAATTATTAAAAATGTTGACAAGCTGCCTTTACAAGTTGTCCCAACAATATTAAAACTGTTGTGAATAATAAAACAATTATTAGATCAAAATGTCCGAAACAATAACTTTCCTGTGAAATTGCCTATCTCTCTCTTTTTGAGTTTAAGATTATCCTGTAGTAATGCCAGAAGACTGAGAATGTGAGATAGCCTTTAGAGTAGTCAGGATGTGTTAGAAATGGTGTCTCAGCTGCAAATGGGCTCTCCTTCTTGTTGTTTTTACTAGGCCGCATTCCCACTATGATTTTAAAGCAAATTGCTGATCGGGTTATTTGACCGTCGTTCCCATTTGAAACCAGTTCCCATTCTACTGTGATCAGTTTCAATCGCAATGAAGTAAGGCAAACACCACCACCACCCTGATCTTTCCTGACATTAGTTCGTTGGCAGTTCTTTTGAAAAGAATTGATTCCAAAGCGTGTTCAACAACTGGGAATTATGGGTCTGAATCACATCATTTTGGAGGGGTGGGACTAATGGCAGAGGGGTGTTTACAATCCCTTCTCAGCTTTTGGTAGATCCACCATTCTGCGCACACACTCCCAGCACTGCCTTTGTGCTTGTGGTGTGAGATATGGGCGCATGATTTAAAAAAAAATGATAGAAGATTTGATTCATTGACTTTGCAACTATTTGTAATTACCTGGGTGATCCGATGGCAGCTCATAGTGAGGCAAGTAGTTGCAAAATCAATGAACTGAATCTCCTATCAATTTATAGATAGATATATAAATATTTCCCAAGCTGGGCTGCCTGGGCTGCTGCTTACATCCCTGATGATGCACAGATGATTGACATGCATTTTGAAGTGGCACAAACTAGTGGGGATAACAATCGTGCCAAAAAAGAAGCAATTATAAGGGGATAATGAAAAGATGCACTTTCATAGTGGGAACAACGGACCTTTTGGAATAAATTTATCAACACAAAACGAAGGCGAATCGCAAACCAGTTTAAATGTAAGTGGGAATGAGCCTCTAGAACACTAACTGAAGACTGGTGCAAAAGATATCCGCTTATAACTGAACCCAGGTATTTGTCTGTTACCAAAACTAAATGGAGCACCAAAACCAGAAACATGCTGCTGCAGTGCTCTGTCATACTGATACATGGCACTTTCATGAGCAGAGTGCAGCAGCAGTCGGTGAAGGGGAGAGAAAAGGCTGTCTCCATTGCCACAGCTTTCCTGCAGACTCCTCAATAGTTCAGGTGCTGATACAGCAGCTTTCTCAGTGGGTTTCATGGCTGAGCTAGGATTCAAACCCTGACCTCCGGAATCATAGTCCAATGCTCAAACCACTACGACACGCTTTGAATCCAGTAAATAAAATAAAAGAATGAAAAGCTCTGGATTTGAAGGCATTGCATGTGACCAGCCAGGAAGCAGAAAGCTGTGGTGACTCATAGCCACCAAGGAAAGAATCCCTCCTTTGTTTGCTGGTGTTCTCATGCCCAAGGCCACATCTGTCACGTTCGGCCCATTGGGGCCCACTGTGAAATCGGCTGCTCTGTCCAGCTGGCGGTTAAATCTCTGGGCTAGAGTCACACAGCCACAGGCGCAGCAGCCGCAGGGCTCTTGCCAGACAAACACATCATGCTCCCTCCCCCTTCCTGCTATGCAGAGGGAGGCCCTGGCGAGGATGCTGCAAACGCAGCAGTCCCATTCAAGACCAGACGTGGCTTTTATCCAGGGAAAACAATTGACAAGGGACAAAAGGGTTAGCACAGGAAGGAAAACCTAGCATTAAATCCAATTTGGGAGGTGAGGGAGTACAGAGTTGGTTTGTTGAGGCCTGCCTGGCAAATTCCCCCTTCAAAAAACCCTGGAGTGATGGAGGCAGCACTGTGGTGGTGGATTGATGCCATAGGAAGACCGACACCCCACCCAAGACACATATTTGCGCTCGCCGCATGGTTTGTACATCTGGGTTTCATTTTATGGGCTTGCTGTTGACAAAAGCCTCCCAAATAGCACAGTGGGCCATCGGTATCTGCTAGGGTTTCATTCCAGGTATCCCCTGTGGATATCAAAATCCACAGATGCTCAAGTCCCATTAAATACAGTGGCATAGTATAATGGTGTCCCATATATATATTTGCAAGCTGTGGATGGTTGCATCTGTGGATCCAGAGGGCTGACTTATTCAGTTGGGCTGAGAAAATGCCTCCTATCTTCTAGATCAGGGGTAGGCAACTGAAACAGGTCTGAGGGTCAGATTTGTGCTTCTGAAAGCATCCAGGAGCCAAAAGGACTGCCAACAATATCTCTTTCTCTCTCACACACAAATGAAAAAAGCTGGAAATTTATTTCTGGCTTTGGAAAAAAACAACAATATTTGGACCTGGAATTGTCAAGGAGTGGAATGCTGCAATCTATTTAAAAGGTGAATTGGCACCCCCAGAGGCTTCCATACCCTCCAACATTTCACACATGACAACTGGGACATTTGTGGCCAAGGACCGTCAACATGTGCTCAAGATGTCAAAAGTTATTGATAAGGGAGAACAAACAATTTAGGATATGCTGCAGCAGTTTGCTTTTGCCTGACCCACCAGGAAGGGCATGCTTCCATCCTGTCATTTCTTATAACCCCCGCTGAAGTGAGTACAAAGAACGTTTGCACTTTTAACTCAGTTTGCAGCAACTGGAGTAATGCAGGAGCGGAGGCCTTCTCACTTGGGCTTCACTGGTGTGGCTTTCTTGGCCAAGGGAGCAAAGGTTGCAGAGAAGGGGTAGGCATGGATGGCCCGGTTGCAAGCTCACTGCAGTTGCCAATGCCCACCCATTCAGGCTTCTCCGCAGCCCCCAAAGGAGACAAGACAACAAAGAAGGGGTGGCTGCTGGCACCTGCAGTGATCTGCTACTACAGCCAGCCAAGTGGGGAAGGGAGGCAGTATGGGTAGTATGGGAGTATGGGAGTATGGGTAGAAGGGAAGGTGTCTGTGGTACCACTGTTGCCACCAGCAGGCCACCCAGCAGCCCTGCCAGACCCAAAAAGGGCTGCTGGGTAGCAGCAACACCACATCCACCGCCAACAGCCACAGTGCCCCAGGGGCCCAACCGAGCATTACCCACCTGAGGTGTCACCCAGTGTGGGCCGCACCCCTACACACCCCTAGTAATGTCACTGGACCAACCTCTTCCTTGAAATTGTCATTTGGGTTCCTCTAGCTGGGATGCACCTAAGCAGAGATGGATTTTCTGGTGACTTCTCTGAAGGGCCTTCTTTGAAGTAGCCCCCATATTCTAAAACAACTTCCTCTTAGAAAGGAGTTGGTAAACTCTAGGCCTCCAGTTGTTTTGGGCTTACCGTTCCCATCAGCCCTAGCAATATCAGTCAATGGAAGGAGGTTCTGAGACTTGCGATAAAAATAAGTGTCTGGAGGGCCCTTCCTGCCTTAGAGGTATGGCAGACAGGTACATTTTTATTATTCTTGCAGACATTTCTGATCATAATTCCTTAGTACCACCTTTACTGAACTCCAGCTTCCCTAGGAACACACAAAGCTGTTCATATATGGTGACATTATGGATCCATTTTGGCCAGTACTGTCAGCTCTGACTGGCAGAAATGGCTCTGCGTGGCTTCAGGAGGGATTCTTTACTAGTCCTACTTGGAACATGCCAAGACACTTTCACACCATGTAGTTGCAGCACTAGGATTCTATTGAATGGCCATGGCTGCATCCTGCAGAATCCTGGGATTTGCAGTTTGGTCAGAAGTACCAGAGGACATCTGTAGCTGAAAATTCTACAAGGAGAGCCAATGTAGTGTAATAGTTTGACTTCTGGACCCTGGGAGACCAGGCTTTGACTTCCCGCTCACCCATGGAAACCCATTGGGTCCCTTGGGCAAGTCACATTCTCTCAGCCTCAGAGGAAGATAAGGGCAAACCTACTCTGAGCAAATTCTTCCACAAGAACCCTGTGATAGGTTGCCTTACGGTCATCATAAGTTAGAAATGACTCGAAAGCGCACGACCACCACCAACTCTACAAAAGTTTGTGTCACAACCTTTTTTGCTCAGTTTCAAAGGTGATAGAAGATCCTTTTGCATAACAACAGAACTGCAATCCCTGAGTTTCCACAGGATGGAACCACAGCAGTTAAAAGTGCTATCTATAACTGTATGATGTGAAAAGATCTTTGATATCTCCTGGCAGTTCTCAGTCTCCATCCAAGGCCCCATTCAGACTAGCCCATTTGCCCTGGTTTGATCCGATGAGATCGTGCATGGCTTAACCGATTCTCTCCAGAGAGAAGTTCATACTACCTTTTGCCCCCTCCGGTGCATTTTACCCCAACAAAGTTCATACACGCAAAAGTAATGATTAAAGATGGAGCCTCTTGGTTGTCAATCAAATGATGTCATGGTGACGTCTGATGCAGCCATTGGCCGCGTGAGATGCTTGTGGTTTTTTGAAATACTTTTTAATATTTGACAGCTTATGCGCATGGAGCATAGGGCTGGGAGCAGTGTGGATTGAGAAGATCCTGTCCCTTCCTCCTCCTCCTCCCAGTACTTTTAAAATTATTATTTATTATATGTTTTAATATTTTATTTTTTATTTTATTTTATTGTGTTTTATTTCATTTATTATTTTATTGTATTTTTTATTTTTTAATTTAATATATATTTTATTAAATATAAATGGGGATGAGGGGGAATCCCTGTCCATATATAGACTGGGGTTCCCTTTAAAAGGGCCCCATTCATTCCCCTCCAGTTTAAAGAATGAATGGGGCCCTGAAAGGGAACCCCAGTCCATATATGTACAGGGTTTTCCCCTCTTCCCCATTCATAAAAACGGGGGAGCCAATGCGAATGACAGCTGTCAAGCTGGGGGAAAAAAGAAATAAAAAAATATTTTAAAAAATACAAAAAATACAATAAAATCCAATAAATTACTAATAAATAAAATGCAATAAAATACACTGAAGTACAATAAAATACAATGAAATAAATAATAAATAAAATAACTATAAAATAAAATAATACAATAAATAATAAAAATACATTAAAAATATTTTTAAAATTCAAAAAAGATGTGGAGAAACTGGAGCATGTCCAAAGGAGGGCAACTAAGATGGTGAAGGGTCTGGAAACCTTGCCCTATGAAGAATGCCTTAGGGAGCTGGGGATGTTTAGCCTGGAGAAGAGAAGGTTAAGAGGTGATATGATAGCCCTGTTTAAATATTTGAAGGGATGTCATATTGAGGAGGGAGCAAGCTTGTTTTCTGCTGCTGCAGAGACTAGAATGCGGAACAATGGATGCAAACTGCAGGAAAAGAGATTCCACCTCAACATTAGGAGGAACTTCCTGACAGTAAGGGCTGTTCGACAGTGGAACACTCTCCCTCGGAGTGTAGTGGAGTCTCCTTCCTTAGGGTCTTTAAGCAGAGGCTGGATGGCCATCTGTCAGGGATGCTTTGACTTGGAGTTCCTGCATGGCAGGGGGTTGGACTGGATGGCCCTTGTAGTCTCTTCCAACTCTATGATTCTATGATTCTATGAAAAATCAGGAGTGCCCGATTTTGCCAGGAGAGGAGGCATGTTCCACCCCCTGGCCTTTTCCCCTCCCCTGAACTTGACTTGGTTTATTGCATTTTATTTTAGTATTTTTAAAATATTTTTAAATTTCTTATATTTTTTTTATTTTTAGTTTTTCAGTTTGACAGCTCATGCGCATTCTACAAGGCTCCTTTCCCATCCAATTTTATGAATGGGGAAAAAGGGAAACTCCTGTCCATAAATGGATTGGGGTTCTCTTTCAATTTTTAAAGGGCCCCATTCATTCTTTAAACTGGAGGGGAATGAATGGGGCCCTTTAAAAATTGAAAGGGAACCCCAATCCATATATGGACAGGAGTTTCTCTTTTTCCCCATTCATAAAATTGGATGGGAAAGGAGCCTCGTAGAATGCGCATGAGCTGTCAAACTGAAAAAAATAATAAAAATATATATATAAGAAATAAAAATATATTTAAAAAATACTAAAATAAAATACAATTAAATACAATTAAATTACTAATAAATAAAATACAATAAAATACAATAAATAAATAATAAATAAAATAACTATAAAATAAATAAATTAATACAATAAATAATTAATTAAAAATACAGTAAAAAATATTTTAAAAATGCTGGAGTGTCCGATTTTGCCAGGAGAGGAGGCACGTTCCTCCCCCTGGCCTTCTCCCCTCCCCTGAACTTGACCCGATCATGATCAGAGCCAAGTTCACATTCCCCGCAAACCGCTTTTTCCCAAAAGAAACGGTAAAAATTTCGCTTTGGGAGAAACCGGGTTATGGGGGATTTGCCCCGCTACGCGTGTGCAAAATCCGGATTCAGTAGTGTTTAAGTGTTTCAGTCTGAACTTCTTGATTTTAAACTGGTTTGCTAACTGGTATATAACGTAGTCTGAATGGCCCCAATGTATTAGCCAAGTACTTGGATGGAGCCACGTACTAGTAAACCTGTTCAGCTTTTTAAATCTCATGAGATCTGGTATGTTTAGAGCGGTTTGGTGGCTACAAACCACTCATCTTGCGTTTTATTGTTTTTCCATTGCATTATGGTTTGTTTCATCTTCTAATCTCCTTTGTTATGTTCTATAATGAAATCTTGTCTGCAAAGCAGTTCAAGGAATAGTAATCTTTTGGAAATTTCTCAGCCATGAGATGAAAAGAGTATTGCCATCCCTCAGCTCCTGATTTTCCTATACTGTACTTGCTGCAGTGCTGTAGCCAACTGCAGTGGCAAAAGGTACAGCTAAGTAAATCTGATGTGCATGAAAACTTAACAGAAGCATTTTGGAAACCAGAATGCAGACTGAGCAAGACAGACTGGAGGAAAAGAGAGGAGCTGGAAACAGTTGGAAATGCTGGCTTTCTCTCCACGTGGGATGTGGGGGACTGTGAATGTGGCTGCCTGTTGGAAGAGTTCAAACTCGTATCTGTCCACTTATGCTAAACTAAAACCTAAATCCAATTGTCAGTTCCAACTAGGGCTGCATCTACATTGCAGAAATATTCCAATGTGATAGCACTTTAACTGCCATGATTCAGTGCATGGAATTCTAGGCATTGTAGTTTTGTGAAACATTCAGGCTGCTCTGTCAATAAGGAGATTGTGCTTAGCTAGACATGTAGTCAGCCCTCTGTCTCCACGGTTTTTAATCCATGGTTCAACCATCCATGACTTGAAAATATGTTTAAAATATATAAATTCCAAAAAGGGAATCTTTAATTTGTCATTTTATCTCTCTCTCTGGCTTTTCTTTGCTAACGAAGATTCAGGAAGGACTTGTCCCACGCTTACTACAAGCGCGTTGATGACTAAAAAGGCTGATCCAAGATAAACAAGTCCGGTTACAGAAAGCACAGCAGAAAGTCTCCTTGGGTGATGTTTCCAAGTTGTGGTTCTTTCTGCGTTGTCGTTTCTCTTCGAGACTCGTTCGGTGTGAGTTCTGGAAAGAGGCTGCAGCATTGTGGATAGTGTGTCTTCATGCCTCCCGATGTGAGGCCAGGGCAGACCATTGTTGGTGATCTATTTGGCCGAGCTTGAGATGTTGTTTCAGGGAGTCCTTGTATCTCTTCTTTGGGGCGCCCCTCTTACGCTGACCTGTGGCAAGTTCACCATAGAGTACTATTTTTGGGAGGCAGTGGTCCTTGGACACCGTTTTACTGTGCCATCGTATATAATGGGATTTGAGCATCCATGGATGTTGCTATCCATGGGGTGTCAGATACAGATACAGAGGACCCACTGTATGAGACAATGTACAGTATTAAATTCTTAATTTCACATCCATGTAACTGTGGGATGCCCATCATGTGTTCTCTGAACATTCACTTATATTCTACCTTCCCTCTAATGAGCAATAAATGGAACATATGATTCTTTTCCTCCCCACTTTTTCTCTGCAACAACCCTGAGAGGTAGGTCAGACTGAGACAGTATTTGGCTCAAAGTCATCCTGTGTTTCATTGCTCAATGGCAATCTCTCAACTCTCAGCCCATGCTTCTAACCACTACATGATCCTGCCACCATGCTGCATCCCAAAACAAACGGCTACAGCTTTTTCAAGGATGATCCCATTAGGCTGCAGTCACACTGCAGAAATAATCAAGGTTGACACTTTAACTGACATGGCTATGGAATTCTGGGATTTGTAGTTTTGTGAGATAGTGAGCCTTTCTGTCAGAGAGTTCTGGTGCCACTGAGCCATGGCAGTTAAAGTGGTGTCAACCTGGATTATTTCTGCAGTGCAGATGCAGCCTTTGTTGCTGTGGGCTTTCCAGTCATTTCTGTCTTATGGCAATCCTAAGGCAAGCCTATTGTGGGGTTTTGTTGGCAAGATTTGTTCAGAGGAGGTTTGCCATTGCCTTCCTCTAAGGCTGAGAGCATGTGACTTTCCCAAGGTCACCCAGTGGGTTTCATGGCTGAGCTGGGACTCGAACCCTGGTCTCCAGAGTCGTAGTCCAACACTCAAACCACTACACCATACTGCCTCTGAGACACCGGCTTAGTGAAGCTTCAAATCCCTATTTCAGTCTAGCTAGCTAAATCTGATGGCAGCATGCATAAGCAAATTAAATTAAATTAAAATGAAATCTCTGCCTTCATTGTGGCTAACATTTAATAGTCAGACAAGGACTAATTAGGTGGGTGGGTATGTCTCCACATCTTTCCTGTCTCCTTCCTCCACCTCAAACTGGCATTTACCAAAATGATCTGAATTTCATCAGGACCTATATATGGAAACTGGGATCAGCTATACAGGTCAGGAAAATCTACTCTCAGGTTTTCACCAATCTTTTTCATCCATAACAAGGCTTTTCTGGACACAGAATTGAGAGTGGAAACTATGAAAATTCTGGTAGAGAAATAACCACATACAGTTGGACCTCTGTATCTACAGATTTTGCATCCACAGATTCAACCGTCTCTGGCTTGAAAATATGTTTTTTAATTCCAAAAACCAGACTTTGCTTTCCCCCATATTTTTTTTAAATAAGGGGCACCATTTTTCTATGTCACTGTATTTAATGGGGATTGAGCATCCACTAATTTTGGTATTGCAGGAGATCCTGAAGCCAAATCCCAGTGCATACCAAGGGCCCACTATACACAGACATCAATTCAGCTGGAGAAATAACCACATACATATATGGTAAGGGGTTGGACTTGACAGCCCTTGTGGTCTATTCCAACTCATGATCTGCCCCTGTCATTCACACGCACAACATGCACCATAGCCACAGGCAGTAATCTTAGGTTTTATTATATACCAGACATCTCGGTAGCATTCAGGACAGAGCATATCCTGCTTGGTAAGAGTCAGAGAAGGCACCACACTGAGGCCCCACTACACAGCAAGCAAGGCTAGAGCTGGGCTAGACACAGAGGTGTGTGACTTGCAGCCACTGTTGGCGACTCCAGTGAAGCATGCTTCATTGACTGTAGTATGGGCCTAGATTGCATCCTTGTCATGGTGAATCTAGGCCCATACTACAGTCAATGAAGCACGCTTCACTGGAGTTGCCAACAGTGGCTGCAGGTCAGTTTGGGACAAGCAGGCAGAAGAAGCATGAGCATCACAGAAGAGTGTGGCTATGCACAGCTCAGACTGAGAAGCACAAATATGGCTCACAATGGTTCAAAACACAAAGGATCAAAACCGACAAACAAAGCAGCAACAAAGAGGAGGGGGTTGTGAGTCTTAAGACTTTCCTCTCCTGTGTACAACCCTACTGACAGAAAGGAAGAGCACAAACAGTGTGGGAAAATTACTTTTGTGAACTAAAATTGCAGAATCTATCAAGGAAATCTGGGACTCGCAGGTTTTTTTTTTCTTTAAAGGAACATTCTCATGCACAGATGATTGTCAGTGCTTGGAAAACTATCGCTCGGAGGGCCAACTCTCTCAGGTCATGATTCATCTACACATGTAGATAAATCACATGGCACAAGCAGCCATTTAAGACTATAGTGGATGGCTCTCCTTGCAAAGCCTCCTAGTATGCAGAAGCCTAGAGGGTCAGAACAAAAGGCTAGGGGAAATAGAAGGTAGCTTCCTATGAAAGTAATGTAAAACCCTCTATTCCCCAATCTCACACAATCTGAGCTAGAGTGCATCCATACTACAATTATAGCATGTTAATGCCACTTTAACTGCCATAGCTTCATCCTATGGAATCCTGGGTCTTGTAGTTTAGGCAGGAATATTTACAGTTCTCAGCTGGACAGCTGTAATGGTATATAGTTCAGAGGAGATCACCAGAAAAACAGGGACTCACCAAATTATAAATCCCAGGATTCTACAATTAGGAGCCACAACAGTTAAACTAGTAACAAAACAGATGTATTTGCACAGTGTTGATACATCCATAGCACAGGTCAGAAACAACACATGGTGTGTGATTCCCTTGATTGTGTATGGCAGTGGTTCCCAACCTTTGGTCCTCCATTTATTTTGAACTTCAGAGCCCAGAAGTCCCAGCCAACTTGGCCAACAGTCAGGAATAATGGGAGCTGAAGCCCAAAACTCCTGGAGTACAAAAGGTTAGGAACTAATGGTTTAAGTTAATTCCTAGAAGACCATGCACCTATCACCCCACCTCTCTGAGCTGTGGGACACTTATTATTGTTCTAGATGGTAACATGGACAATAAGGCACAGCCAGATGTGGATATTCAGAGAGAATAAATGCACAACCAGTGTTAAGTCTGCCTCTATTCTGCACAGCTATGAAAGCCTCTATTGTAAAGCAACCAAACACCTTTCTGAAAGGTGCTTTTGGCAGGGATATACTTTGTTTTGAAGAGCAGAAGAACTCCTATAAATTCAGGCTCCCTATTATATATCAGAAAATTAGACTGACGAAGGCCACATCTTGACCTTCTGACTAAGATCAAGTGCATGTGTGTGTGAGAGAGAGAGGGAGAGATGTTGTTGTGCAGTGAAATAGTAAGGAAAAGGAAACAAAGTTTTGCTAAGAGGATAAATCGTAGTTGTGTGTAGCATGTAGCAAATATGGCACAAAAAAGGAGAAGACCTCACAGGACTATGTACATTGAATATATAAGTTGCTTTAGCTAACTGATGCTAGGAGGAGCTATATCCATGCCCTTCACTAGGTTTTATAAGCAAAAATGCCTAAGTATCTTCATGGATTGGCAACAATTCTCCTCAGGCAAAACACTAAACAAATATAACACAAGATCACATTTTTACAAGCCGCCCATGGCTTGTAAGCAGCTTTTAAAAAGGGCAGTCCTCAGATTTCTCTTTCACCCACCATGTAACATTCTTGTTGCTGTCCCAGAATTTCGGAAGCAGATCCAACATTAAATCCTTGAAGAAAAAACACTTCCAGGAGAGAAGAACATGGTGGCCAAGAGACAGGCCAGGTAAACAAAACAAGAACTGAATTCAACAGAGTGTAAGGTGGTCTTGAGTCACAGTGGACTTGGCAGGGACAGGAGCAACAGAAGCATGCTTTCCAAGTGACAGTGGATGCCAGTGTATTCTAAGGTTCACTTTAGGTTTTTAAGTGGGAGACAACAGCTGCATGACAGGGTGACAGGCCTCAGCAGTTTTGAGTAACGTTGGCTAACATGCAACAGTAGAGTTCATAAAGGTTTGGCAATTATGGGAGGGTTCTGGATGGAGAGAAAGGCTATATATGGACACACACAGCTAAGGATCACAGGAGTTCATGCTCATGCTCCATTCCCATCTCCCAAATCTGTTTTAGTTCATTCTTCCTGGCTTCTTTTGGTTCATCTGCTGGAAAGACAAAAGAAGAAAAAGAAAGAGATCAAAGCTATCAGCTGTAAGCAGGCAGACAGAACAAGCACAACATTTTAAGGAAAGTACAGGATTGGGAGCTAGGGGAAGAAGAGAGAGGACACAAAGAAAGCATTTGTGGTTTTAGAATTCTCCTTTCCCCTCAGATAGTCACGGAGCTATGATTCTAAGTCTCCATCTACCATCCAAATGAACTTTAATTCTTCCACAGAAGCTGGCTCTCAGTTACCTCACCCCCTGCACTACTCCACTAGGGATGAGTGTGTGAAGCTCAGTAGCACACCAGTTAATACTATTATCATTATAAAAAAATAGTAAACTTTTGCACTTGTACAACAGGGTTTCTGTACGCATGCTCTTTCTTGCCCACGCTCTTTATAATTTGGGAACTGGAGACTTCATTCATTCATTTATTCATTCATACACCTATAAGCCATCTTTCTCGCAGAGTGGGATCGAAGGCAACTCCTAGACAGAATCAATTAAAATATCTTCACAATACCCCCCCTACATATAAAACAGTATAAAATCATTTTAAAAACATAAAAAAGTTTACAAAGATAAATAAAACATCCCAATCAGAACTTCCTTTGCTTACACATTAAAAGCCTGCTTAAACAAAAATTAACTCCAGTGATCTCAAGCTAATGTTTGGTCAGACTCGCTCAGACTTCTGACACCACCACTCTAGTTTCTGTCCCATTTTTTTCATCAATGCCTGGGGGCTTTGTTAGGCAAAGTGCGAAACTGCTTCATGTGAAAGGTACTATTGATGGAGAGCAATAGTGAGGAGTTAAATGAAACAGTGGTGTGTATCACACAGCCCGCTCTGTTCCTAACACTCCTTTCTCAACATTGTTGAAATAAAATTCAGCTGCCATGCTGGTCAGCTTCTGTATGGGGAAGGAAGGGCCACCATCTTGTTCTTTGACTCAGGTAGCAAAATATCTTTGGTTAGGCTCAGTTCCTCAGCACAGCAGTTTTTATTATCAGCTTACTTCCACATGCAAGGCAAGGGGGATGTGAGTTGGTTCCTCACCAGTTCTTTAAAGATGACTTTGCCAAGAACTAGGGCCAGGGATGTCCCCATCCCAAACATAGCACTTCTGCCAGTACCTGAGAGATGCTAATTCCAGTCAGTTTCTCCACAGTGTCCGGCATCTTGTTCATGATTTCCAGTACCTCCCCAGTTATCTTGGCAGCTCCCACGTCCCCTGCCCCGCTTGACACCATTGTGATCTTATTCACTGAAGTCATGGGTTTGGTGATTTCTTCTGCCATCTATATGTGGTAAGAAAAGGAATAAGAATACATTTAGGCACTAATAGATATACTTTGTAAAGGAGTGGGCATTGACATTCTCCTGGTTCTGGCAACTTGGCTGATACTGTGAGCATCCAAACTAAACCAGTAGCAAAATATTTGGTCAGTTAGCTGATTGAAAACTTGCTAATTCTCTAGATAATAATAATAATGATGATGATGATAAAAAATCATCCCTGATTTCATTCAGCAAGTTTTTAAAAAACCTAATAAGATTTATTAAAACTGCAGATGGCAAACACCATCTCAAAAGAGGTGTTTTTTCCTGGGAGACAACAGGAAGTGCTTCGTTATACATGCTATCTATAATGATACATGCATGTATGATGGAGGGGGAAGGAAAGGACGTATGCTTATTTGTTTTTAGAACAATTGAAATTCTTTTTAATCATATACAACTTTATACAGATGAAATGCATGAGATTTATTAACTATAGATTCTTTGCTCTGTGCCTTCAAGTAATTTCCAACTTATGGTGATCGTAAGGCAAATCTATCAAAGGGTTTTCTTGGGAAGTTTCCTCAAAGGATGTTTGCCATTGCCATCCTCTGAAGCTGAGAGAGGCTGAGAGTGTGTGACCTGGCCAAGGTCACCCAGTGGGTTTTCATGGCAGACAAACAACAAAAAGTGGAAAATAACAACGAGAATTGCTTGTCCTTATGTTTTATTGTGAAACATAATAAAACACGACTTGCAGGAATTGTGCTATAAAGAAAAAAGGAACGTTTGCAAAAGCTTCACTGTTCAACAAAAGGAGCTCCAGTGCGCTTCCTAAGTGGCCTTACTTTCAGTGCACCATAACTGCTTACTCTAGACAGCCCCCTTCTGCCACTGTACAATACCACCATATTACAAAATAAAATAAAATAAAATAAAAGTTTTAAATAAAGCTGAGCTATTGATTTCTAAACAAAAATATTTATTTGAGGAAAATGTGCAAAAAGCATCTGTCCTTATGTATTTTACTGTAAATTCAAAATCTTCAGGGGGATCAATTTTGTGAAAATCTGGCACAGTCCAAATGTGAAAATACAGTTATTCAAATGCAAAGTTTCACACTTCTTGCAGTCTACAAAGTATCTAGGGTACAATTCTTTTCTCAGCTGTCGCCCTCCAGATGTGCAAGATTATACAGTTCTGAACTGGTCATGCAGATTGTGTGATACTGGGAGAGGTTATAGACATCTGGGCTACAACTTTAGGACAAGTTAGAAAAAGAAGGAGAACCAGCGTGGTGTAGTGGTTTGGGCATAGGACTAGGACTCTGGTGATTAGGGTTCAGTTCCCAGTTCAGCTATGGAAACATGCTGGGTGACTCTAGGCAAGTCATACCCTCCCAGCCCTAGAAGACATCGTGATAGGTCTGCCTTAGGGTCACCATAAGTCAGAAATTACTTAAAGGCACACAGAAACAACAAGTCAGTCATTAAGCCTGTGTTTGAGAGCCTGGTCTGATTTTGCATACAGTTATTGCTAACTTCTCTTC
This sequence comes from Urosaurus nigricauda, assembly GCA_034509955.1. Lineage (NCBI taxonomy): Eukaryota > Metazoa > Chordata > Lepidosauria > Squamata > Phrynosomatidae > Urosaurus > Urosaurus nigricauda. The sequence continues at coordinate 311,791,822 of JAOEGL010000002.1, forward strand.
TGATTTGGGCAGCATGGTAGTTTAGAGTCCACATATCTGGGAAGGAAGCAAGGTGCTCACCTCTGGAAGTTTCTCCAGAAGCATGTCAACCATGGCCACCTCTTGGTACTGTTTGAAGGCATCTGCTTTCTTGGCCATCTGCTCAGCATCAGCCCGGGCCTTAGCTTCAATAGCATAGGCCTCAGCCTCACCCTTCACCTGAAGACAAAAGAAATGGGGATGAAGGTGGGCAGTCCATGTGATTTGATGTCTTCCTTTTCCCTTAAATTGGGTGCACAAGACAGGTACTGGTGCATACTCACCCTGACTGCCTCAGCTTCTGCCTCCGCCTGCATAATAAGTTGTGTCCTGTCAAGAAAGAAAAGAAGGAAGAATGGTCACACCTGTGTCTTGCTTACAATGTTCCAAAAGATGAATTGCTAGCTCTTTTCCAAACCTTTCTGCCTCTCAAAATGGAGAGCCAAACATCTTGGAAAGGCAGGAGCTAAAGCAAACTCCAGTCCATACTATATGAACACTGTGACAAAACAAAAGCATTCTGTGAGATGCAATCCCAGTTTAAGGCATGGTGAATTTTAAACTGTGGATTGATTGTTTTGATATATGCTCGATTTGCACCCCCCTAGAAATAGAAAAATGGGTTTTAAATCCAGCTGTTAGTCCCAACTAGAGTAGACCTACTGAATCAATGAGAAATTAGAAAGCGGGCATTTGTGTAAACTCCATGGATTCAATGGATATTAACTAACTGGGACTAATTGGGATGGGATATTTTAACTTGTATTGTTTTTTAACCTTGTTGTAACCCGCCCCAATTGCTTGTTCAGAGGGGCGGGCTAGAAATAAAAATTATTATTATTATTAACAAAGAGATGTAAAACTGAGCGTTAAACAAAATGATTTCTAGCTTAGATATCTCCATGACATGCTACATTTCCTGTGTGCAAGAAACTATGGAATATGTATGCATGAGAATATTCAAACCTGCAATCCTTCCTTACATTAACTGGTTTTATCAGAAGATCTGATGTTCACAGTTTTTAATTTGAGCCACGTTTGTTTATTTAGTTGCCCAAATGAGCTGTTGATGGGTTTTACCATATCATACCGCAAATTTAAGATTAATTGAATGTTCCTGAGAATAAAACATATGACACACATGAACATTGAGGGGAGGGGGGAGAGACTGGAGAGCACCCACAGAAATCTACAAAGGAAAAGAAGACACATCTCAAGATACTAACCTCCCTAATCTTCTTTTTCAGCAGAACATGCTCTCCAACACAAGTCACTTTCTCTGTTGCCTAAAATCTAAAATCTATTGACAAATGGTGCTGTTCTGAGAAGTGGCTTCTCTATTTCTGACACTGCTGACATGTTTCCCATGTGTTTCCTAAGAGGCCTAATTGTTTTCTCTACATAAAATTCTTGGCAGTCAAGTCAGCTTTTGATCTGAAGTGTACAGTGTATAAACAATGTACACATTTATCAGTGTTGCTATATTAATGGATGCCATGGATTTATATGCTAGCCTTTTCCGATTTTTTAAAATATATAGTTCCTGCGAGAAGGCATGAACTGCATTTACAGGTCAAAATGTTTTGAGCTTTTTAGCAAATAAAGACAGTTGTTTTAGCAACTTGAGGTGCATCTCCTTTTTCTTTGTGGACAAACAAACATGAAACAGTACTTCTCTCTAATATGCTCATATCATTACTAGGTCTGCCAGAGTGAAAACTGGAAAGGACTCCTGTACAAGATTATTTAGAAGAATTTCAGCAGGTGTTGTTTGTTACACAACCAGGTAACAAGCAACATCTAGCACAATCCCCCCATCTACCCTACCATTAAAAATAAGCAGGCCTCTCCAGTTTTTATTCTGGCAATTCTAAGAATTTATGATTTACAGAAACTGAGTTTCAGTCTCCCCAGTTTCAGTCTGAAGTGGAACAGCCCAGCCTCAAACAGCTCCTCTTCTGGGATTTCTGGTCCTCTGTTTTGGTGGCAGAACAAGTGGAACAAAATCAATCAGAGCACCCTTGAGATAGGAAAAGAGAAGGACAGAGGAAAGGGTCTGTCCATACCTTTCAGCCTCAGCCAGTTTCTCCAGCCGGTAGCGCTCTGCTTCAGCAGGCTTCTTGACCTTAGCCTCCAGCTCACGCTCCTTCCGAATCATCTCCTGTTCCTGTATCTGAATCTGCTGAGTTCGTTCCACCACCAGTACCTGCATCTTCTGCTCCTCAATCTTCTGTTTCGTCTTGGCTACCTGCAGCATGCAGGAGACATCTCAAGGCAATCAGAGATCACATCAGTGGAAGGGCTTTATGGGTTAAGAGCAGAATGTGGACAAGTTTCTTGTTTGGATTACATTCCCCAAAATCTACCAGGGAAAAGCAAAGAGATTCTGGAAATTTTAATAAAAATTGTAGCTTTTTACCAGCCCTAAAAGAGTCAGCAGGCAGAATGCTAAATCAGTTTTAATATCAAGAAGGGAAAAAATAAAAATAAAAAATAAAAACAAGATTCGCCTTGCCCTGGGTGAAGAGCATATAGTAATCTGAGAAAACTTGCTGGGAAATGCCACGGGTACTTAACAGTGTTATTGTTACTTAACACTGGTGCTTATCTTCTGAGGATGTCTCAAATTCATTTCTATTTGTTGTTGAAAAAGACCTCTTACTGAAAGCACCTTACATTCATTTCTATTTGCTGATGATAGCTTTCTGTATTAAACAATATTGCAGTTCAGCCTTCAGAGGACATTCCATTCCATTTTGGTTGATTGTTATGAATTTACAGGAAGCCACCTACATTCACAGCTGTTTACTAGTGACAAGGATTCATTTACCACCACTGTAATCTAACATTGGATTTAGCTTTTCCATGAAACTACACTCATCCCTCCCGATTCATGGAGGATCCGTTCCAGACCCCTCCCCACAAAATTGGAAATATTGCAGATATTCAAGCCCCATTGGTTATAATGGCGGTGCGCTTACGCATGCGCCGCTATGCACATGCCAATTTATCCCTCCTTGCTTGCTGTCCACAAAGGACCCAAACCGCTGACTCCAAGTCCATGAACAGGCAGGCACAAGTGTACTTGCTTACAAGTGTTTGTGTTTAGGTAAGATATAAGTTATGAAGGATTCATTTACCATCCTGGGCTTCTTTTTAAAAAAATTACATGTTCATGAGATTATTTGGTTGTTAATTATTGGTTGCTTGTTTGTTACAAGATTACAGATTACACCCTGTGACTTGTAATAATATTGAAATCTTGTAATAATACTAAATTCTTGAATGTGTATTTACAATGTGAGCTTAATTGTTATTGTTCCAAAAATGTGCACTAAATAAATAAATAAATGTAATTATTATTATTACATTTTGCATCACTCCATATTGACATTGTTAATTATTCGATTTATCATAGCACAAAAGTACAACTTTTCATATATCCTGGTACTGGTTTACAGAAGTGGGTTGATAAGGTACAATTTAGGATATAAGAGTATATCCCATGAGTAATTACATAGTCATCCCTCCAATATCCCCCCCCGCCTCCCCCCCCCCCCCCCCCCAATTATAGTTGCCTTACCTGCAGCTGGTAGGCCAGGTCAGACTCTGCTTTCCGTGTGTTCACCTCAATGTCATAAATGGCCTTCTTCAGCTCATAGTCCCGCTGGGCTTTGGCCATTTCAATGTCATTCAAGTACTGAGCAGACAATTTCTCTTGCTTGGCCTTCGCTTCCTACAGGTGGAGAGGGATGAGAGCTCAGAAGCAAACCACAAGTCATTTTGCTGCCTGAAGTGGAACAGCAAAGGCCAGCCAAATTACTCTGGCAGCTAAGCCGGAAAATATATGTCCCAAATGTGCTTTTCACCTTTCTCAGGTCTAAAAATAAAATAAAAATAATTTAAAATTATCAATAGTTTGCTTCCCTTTCATGTTTCCTCAAATCAGTTGCCTGAGGCAGTCCTCTCAATGTAATGGTTGTTAATAGTAGTTGTTTTTGTTGCTGTGTGCCTTCAAGTTGTTTCTGATTTATGACGACCCTAAGGTGAACTTATCATGGGGTTTTCTTAGGAAGATTTGTTCAGAGGAGGTTTGCCATTGCCTTCCCCTGAGGCTGAAGGAATATGACTTGCCAATGGTTACCTATGAATTTCATGGCCAAGTGGGGAATCCAACCCTGGTCTCCAGAGTCATAGTCCAACACTCAAACCACTGTGCCACTCTCCTAATGGTAGGGCCAGACCTGAAAAGCCAGTTTTAGTCAAAGCGAATAGTGCTATATTAGGTGGAACAATGATCTGACACAGAATAAAGTAGCTTCTTGTACTGATTGAAGACTGTTCTAACAATTAGTTTTTATTTTATGTTATAGAAGCATTAGGCTACTGTTCTTTGGCCCTCAAAGAGGTTTCCAGAATGGCTCACAGAAACACACAAAATCTGACATACCATAGAAAACATACAACAGGAAAAACAAGGAACAACATTATCACTGAGGTTTGAACAAGGATTTTACAGATTAAAATCTACCTCCTTTCTTTCTTTTTTAAAATAAAAGTTTTATCAAAGCATATTAAGTGGAAAAAGAACTTTATCTGAACCTCCCTAAGAAGTGAGTTCCTCAGCCTAACAAGGGATTTCAACATCTCATAGCATAAAAAGGCATGGGATACAGAGTAAGATCTCCAAACAGTACTCTACAGAAGGAGGCTATCCTTGACACATCCACACTGCCTAGGGCTTTAGAAGTGAGAAGCAGGATTTTTAGGTGAGTCTGGCAACAGACTGAAAATCTATACTACTGAAAGAAAATGTGGGTGATGTGTGCACAATGTGACTCCTGCTTTTTACACCATTCAATATTTTGGAACACATGACATGAGAAGCTGCCAGTCTCATTCTCTTTAGATTTCTCAGCATTACAGTAACTTCCTTCTTCTGTCTCTTTTCTGTTTTAGGTTGCAACAGTTTTCTCCTCCCCAACTGGAAATTTGTTTGTCCTCTATATCACCTCCAAAAGTGCACTTTCTGTGCCTATTTTCCTAAGATATGAATTTTTGTATGCATTTGGGATACTTTTCAAATGGACCTTTTTCAAATATATATATACACATGGCTTTGCATATATTTTTTTCTCTCAAAAGTTTGAAAAACATATGTATTTCTGAGGGACAATGTACTCCATTCCATTGCAGTCTATTGATGTACAAAATAGATATCAGTCATTATCGTATAACTTACTTTAATGCCAGCATCCCTCTTTGCTTCAGCTTCTCCAATCCTGGCATCCTTCTGAACCTGTGCAGTTCGGGCTTTCCCCAGTGAGTGAAGATAATCCTACAGTTGCCAAGAAAGGAGACTGTGGTAGAGGTACACATACATTGCACTAAATAAAAAAATGCCTTACAATTCAGCACCAAGATAAGCCAGCTATTTCAGATGAAGTCAGGTAAGCGATTTTGTTTTGGTCAGTCAATAATCCAAATGAACACTATAATCAAGAAAATAGAAGAAGGCTAAGACTTGGAAGGACACACATCAAGGGAGTAGATTAAGAATTCGGACCGTAAAGATGTATCACTGAATACTAAAATCAGGATAATCCCTACCACAGTATTTCTTTGCACAGATATGAAAGCTGGGCCATGAAGAAAGCTGACAGAAAACATAATCAACTCAGTGTAATGTGGTATTTTAAGAGAAACTGATAGATATCTGTTGTTGCATGCTTTCATGGCAAAACTAAGGGGTTTTCTGGTGCTGAGAATGTGCGACTCACCCAAGGTCACAAAGTGGGTTTCCAAGGCTGAGCAGGGAATCAAACGTGATCTCCAGAGCTATAGTCCAATGCTCAAACTATTACACCATGCTGGCTCTTATGGATATCATGGACTTCCAAAAAGGCATGGGTCTTACAGCAAATCATGCCTGAACTCTCAATAGATGTCAGAATGACCAAACTGAGGCTTTTGTACTTCAGGCCCATGAGAAAATACAACCCATTGGAATAGTTAATAAATCTGGGGAAAATTGAAGTGAGTAGGAAAATAGAGCCAGCATGGTGTAGTAGTTAGAGCAATGGACTACGACTCCAGATACTAGGATTCAAATCCTTACTTGGCAATGAAAACCCACTGGGTAACTTTGGGCAAGTCACATTCTTGACTAGGAGGAAGGGAAAGGTAAACCTCTGAACTAATTCTGCCAGAAAACCCCATGATAGGATCACCTTAGAGTTGCCATACACCAGAAATGACTTGAATACACACAACAACATGGAAAAGAGTCATGGCTGTCCAAAGCTGGCAAGACCTAAGCAGTGGTGTTAATAATAGGAAATACTGGAGGGTTACTGTAAGTCAAAGCTAACTTGTTGACATATAAAAACAACAAAGCCACCTGAGTTATTCTGAGAGCCCTGTCAGAATGTCAAAGTACACTATGAAGGCTTTTCCATTGGCTTCCTTGTTTCTAGTAGTGGAAGCAGCTCTGATAGGATAGCTAGGAGCATCCCACTTTAAATTTCACAAAATGTTTCAGGGCTTCCAGTATAGTGTCTCCCCAAGGAACAGAGGGAAATTAAAATGCAAATTTTCAGGCCTAGCTCCTGAGTGTGAGGGTTCAAGGTCTTGTCCTGCCAGAGCACCAGGGATCTGATAGCTGCCACAGAATGCCAGGTGCTAATGCCCAATCCTGCTATTGCCTAATGTCTTACCCAGGTTACACTGTTGTTGTGTGACTTCAACTCATTTCTGACTTATGGTGACCCTAAGGGAAACCTATCATGTGTTTTTCTGGGGTGAGAGTGGGTGACTTGCCCAAGATCACCCGGTGGGTGATGTGGGGAACTGAATCATGGCTGAGTGGGGAATCATATCCTGATCTACAGAGCTGTCCTCCAATGCTGAAACCACTACACCACATAGGCTCTGGATTACATTAGGTGTACTCAATTTGACAAGTACAGGGCTATTTTGGATCTTGTGGGACTGCAACTCCCCTCATGTCCTATTGCTGAATATGCTGGTTAACCTTGAAGGAAGTTATAGTCCAATAATATCTGGAGGGTTACATGTTATCCAGCACTCCTACATGGGTTTTTAGGTTATTACAAGAACTGGTACTCTGACAATTGGTTTAAAAAAACCGTTGACATCCTGAAATGTTTAAAAAAATGGAAGATGCCTGTTTCAGCAGCCCTGGTACAGAACTGGGACAAACTGATGGGCACTGAAATATCCAAAGAGCCTTCTCTGAACCTTCAAAAGTGAAATCGCAACATGGATGTATTAGTTGGTGTAAGGCAGTTGCAAGGAACCAGACCTGCAAGCTTTGAGGTAATCAACAAGGGCAAATGAAGTAAAGCTTTAAGCCTGCAGATTAAAAACTTGCAGTCTGATTAACCAGAGAGGATGGCAACAAGCCAAGGATCCCAACAGCCAATAGAGACATATGCTCTCCTCTTCACCCTGTTTAATTTTTAAAAAATGCTCCAAATGAGGTGATCCTTTACAGAAGGCGTAGGGTGGGGCATATATATTCTTCTGAGTCCTCTGAGGGCCAGATAATTTCATGGGACTGGGTTGCACCTGCTGTTATCGTTGGGTTCCCTGACTTCAATGTGCCCATGAGCTTTCCCTAAACAGAGGAAACCAAGGCATGGAGAAGCCATCCCACTACTGTCTAACTGCTTCCTGCAGAAACAAACATATGGAAGAATTCACAAGGGCCATCCAGCCTAACTTTGCTATGTAGGTATCCAAAGCTAAGGCATCCCTCAGAGGGCAAGCACCCAACCCTCTGATTAAAATCTTCTGAGGTAGTCTTCCTCTGTTGAATAGCTTTTACCATCCAAATGTTCCTTGTAACACTTAGGTGGATGCTCTTTTCTTGTAATATAAATCTACTGGCTTGTGTCCTAGTCTTTGGAGCAGCAGAAAACAAGCTTGCTCCCCCTTCTACATGACATCCTTTCAGATATTTAAGATGGCTGTTTATCACTTCTGCTCTCCAAGATAATCATGCTTAAACACAGCCTTCCCTGCCTGTGGGCTTTTCTCTTGTGCAGCACAGTCACACCATAACCCAAGTGGTGTCTACAGAACTGTTCTTGCTGCCAGTACTTGGAGTAGGGTGGGCTTGATTCAAAAAACATTGCAGAAATAATTCAGTTTGAGACCGTTTTAACTGCCCTGGCTCAGTGCTAGGGAATCCTGGGAATTGTAGTTTATTGTAGCACTATTGCTCTCCGACAGAGAAGGTTAAATGTCCAACAAAACCACAGTTCCCAGGACTCCCTAGCATTGAGTCAGGGCAGTTAAAGCAGTCTCAAACTGGATTATTTCTGCAGTGTTTTGGATCTTAGACACTCTGAAATCACTGTAAAGACACAAGATAGTGGGAATTCCCTACAGCTTACAGGCCTTCTACTGCTGCATCTGAGAAAGCAGTGGAAACTCTTCTGCATAGCAGCAACTTTCTCAAATTTCCCAAAGGGGAGGTAGACGGGGAAATACTATATAGTTACAATGGGCCTTTGGTAGTCACTGGAGTTTGGATCCAGTATCTCATGTGGATACTAAAATGCATGGATGCAAAAATCCCATTAAACACAGTGTGATAATAAAGGCTCTCTCTTGTATAAAATGACAAACTTGGATTTTTTTAAAATTAGTATTTTCAAACCACAAATACCGGTAGTTGAATCCATGGATACAAAAGACTGACTGTATTTTTAGTAAAAAAAAATTGACCACAAAAACCTGGCTTGACAAATCCACAGGCCAAGGTAAGTTCTGTACCTTAACTCTTATCAAAAAGGGAATGATCCCCTTCTCTGAGTTGAGTGGCGAAAGGCAAGAGCTTAGTCCATCCTGGGAGAACTTAGTCCATCCTGGGAGAACTGAAAAGAAACACCAACTCCCTCTACTCTCTCCATTTCAGAGCACCAAGTGAGCTGAGGAGGTCAGTGCTTCTTTTAGGTGCTCCCAGGACAGACTAAGCTCTTGCCTTTCACCACTCTACTCAAAGAAGTGGATCATTCTTTTTTTTTTTTTTTTTGGATAAGAGTTAATACTGTAGCTTAACTCTTGCCTTTGCATCCTATTTGACATATGTGCATTTTTTCAGCCCTGCCTGCACCTTCCCCACACATACACAGCCATCATTTACCATAGTTCCTGCCTCATCCACAAAGAGCCAGAATTTTGTACATTTTTTGGAATCATTTTCCTTTGCATCATTTGTTACACGCTCCCAAGTTTCAGCCTTGATTTTTCCAATGGTCATATCAAAAACCAGAATCAGAGCCACCTAACCTTCTCTCGACTTACACCAGGGGTCGATTTATATATGAGTATATATGGTAAGTAGTGTTGAGCTGAATCTCAGCTCTTATCCCCAGTCTCTGATTCCCCCGTGTAGTGCCAGATTTTCTATGAGACAGAGCGGTTTCAAGAACAGAGCACATGCTCAATGAAAGAAAGCTCCAGGCCAAGCTTTTAGGATTTCCTTTAAAAACATCACTAGATATCCAGCTCAGCAGTAGAAGCTATAAGCAAAATCTCTCCTGGGAGGCAGGAGTCAACAAATTTAATACTCAGAAACATCTGCCACTGGGCATATGCTCAGTTCAGGAACATATTTTACGTACTAGAAGTGAGTTCACAGTTGCTGTTTTTTTCAGTTGTGTTTCAGTAGTTTATTGCTTGGGGGCAGGGAAAACCTCTGGTTGTTATTATTGCTTAATGGTTTGGAACCCAGAAATTCTTACCTACTGCAACCCACTCATATGACCTATTTTACAGACCAGGTGGGGCAGACTTTGGAGATCTAGGAAGCACATTTTACCATCTCCCTGGACCCACAGCAGGCCACACAATCCCTTTCTGCTGATACTGGAATTGGCCATAAATCTGCTTCCTATTTGAAAGAAAGCAACCACTTTTTCTGCATATTTAAATATCCTTTTCCTCCGATGCAGGCAGTCTCCAGAGGCTCTGAAGGCTGCAAATGCCAGTGACATGCAGGTTATGAGCAAATAGTAGTAGTAATGTTATAATAATGTTCCCACACAGTATATAAACAACACTGAGCTAGATAAACCAGTGGTCTGAAGGAGTATACAGTAGCTTCCCATGTTCCTACCTGGTCATCATGGATGTCCTTGAGAGTGTAGCTGACCACGCTGATCCCCATGTTGACCAGATCAGAGGAAGCAACATTGAAGACTTGCTCAGAAAATTTCTGCCGGTCCTTGTAAATTTCCTGTCAGGTGTAGAAAGACATAAAAGGGCACCAGGAAGAGGTGTGTAAATCTTAGCAAAAACAAACATTTCCACTTTTTTCCTCTTTGTCAGGCATGATTACAAGTGCTTTTGCACATTTCCCCCCACTGTTTTTCCCCATTTGGGACATTTTTGCAAAAGGTGTGGGGGGTGTTGGTGCAATATTCACTGTTTTTGTGAAAAGTACATGTGTCAAATATTATATTTCTGCAGAATGCATTCTGTGAGCAAAAACAATTATATTGGTGCAAATGATAGTATTTGCTACTGCTGCTCCAAATGGAAAAAAAAGCTGATTTTTTGCTCCTATGTAATATTAAAAAATAATATTCTGGAAGTGACAGACAATTTCTCATTGAGAAAATTTGCAGTCTCCAGCCCTAGTCAAGGAAAGGAAAATACAGTGGTCCCCCAGGTTACGAAGGTAATCCGTTCCGGATTACCTTTCGTAACCCGGAAGCATTCGTTTCCCGGGGGACCGCTATTTCCGACGGACCGCGCGGCCGATTTAAAGGGGCCGCGTGTTTTTTTTTATTTGTATCCCGGGGGATCTTTCGGATCCCGGGGGAATTTTAGCGGTCCTGCCGGTTTCGTACCCTGGGGTTTTCGTACCCCGGGGGATTTGTAAACCGGGGGACCACTGTAATGGAGAAGATTTTCCTCTCATTAGAATCTAAACCAATCAGGAAAAAGGAACGGATACAAGGCACAAGATATTTTCCTTCTGTTGTTATGTGCCTTCAAGTCATTTCTGATTTCACCCTAAGGTGAACCTATCATGTGGTTTTCTTGGAAAAAATTGTTCAAAAGGGGTTTGCCATTATCTTCCTCTGAGGCTGAGAGAGTATGACTTGCCCAAGGTCTCTCAGTGCATTTCATGGCCAATTGGGGAATCGAACCCTGGAATCCCAGTGTCTTAATCCAACATTATAGCATACTGGCTCTCTTTTCTCTTATAGGGTCTGTTTATTTAAACACTACAGGACCTGATTATGTTCTGCATAGGCAATGTTGTCCTCAATTGAAGCCATTATAGCAGCTTTCCTCATTCTGTAGTCTTCCAAATGTACTGGAGTATCCTCAGACTCATGGGAATTGCACTTCTGGGTTGCACCAAGCAAGGGAAATCTGTTTTTTTAAAAAAAAAACAACCCAAAATACAGCCCCCTTCCTCTGTGCAGTGCCTGGAACAAGGACATCCTGGGCTTTATGGAGGTACATGACACATGGGGCCCATGTTGTTGTGTGCCTTCAAGTTGTTTCCAGCTTATGGAGGCCCCAGAGTGAACTTCTCATGGGGTTTTCTTGGAAAGATTTGTTCAGAGGAGGTTTGCCATTCCCTTTTCCTGTGGCTGAGAGCATATGACATGGCGAAGGGCATACAGTGGGTTTCATGGCCAAGCTGGAAATCGAACCCTGGTCTCCAGAGTTCTAGTCCAAGGTTCAAAACACTACGCCACTATACAATTACGGCACTATGATCCGGTTTAACTGCCATAGCAACATATGGCCAAATCCTGGGATCTGCAGTTTAGGGAGAAGCATTTAGGTTTCTCAGCCAGGGAGCTCTACTATTCCATGAAGCTGCAAACCCAGGATTGCATCGAAAGCACCCATTGCAAATGGAATCCTAACACTAATAAATGTGCAGTGTGAACACTGACTGCATGGCTGAAGCTCAACCTTCTCCAGCAGGAGGCAGCAAAGATTTACACATCCACAAACCTGTAGACAAAGTCCAGCTTACCTCAACTGTCATGTGGGCCATGATGGCTCTCTGGTGTCCCTCCAGCGTCTCCAGAGCAATCTGGGCAATCTCAGACTCTGACTTGCCCAGGAACATCTGGCAAGCGGCTGCCAGCATCTCTTTGTTCTGCCCCTGGATCTTTACCTGTGCAAAGGTATATGGGGGGGGGGGGGGGAGAAAGAGAAGCTGAGAAAAATATCAGAAGCCACAAGCAGTCCGCCAAGCTCATAAAATCCCACTTCAATTTTTAAAGATGTGTCAGACTGAAGATGTTTGTTTGTTTATTCATAGAGGTTGAGTATCCCTTATACAAAATGTTTGCAACCAGAAGTATTTTTAGAGTTAGGATTTTTCTAGATTTTGGAATACAAGTAAAATAGTAAGTACTGTGGATGTGAGGCTAGAATGAGACACGAGGCTGGAGAGAGATGGGAGGATCTGTGAAATGGTAGAAATCCAAACATAGTGATTGATGCAAATCCACCTCCACTATCATTTTACAGCTTGTCACATTTCTTTCCAGCCACGTCTCTCTCCAGCTCCACTGGAGAAAAAAAAAAACTACAGTAATAAATGGGAGATTTCCAGAGAGTCCACCAATCTGTCACTTTTGCACTGTCAATGAACCAGCAGGGCTGCCACAGCCACCGCCTCATAGCATCATGTTGACATTCAAAATGTTTTGGATTTTGAAGCATTTCGGATTTTGGATTACTGTATAAGGGATGCTCAACCTGTATATCTATATCCATCTCCATATCCAAAGATCTCATGGCAGTTTACAATAAAATCAATTTAAAGCAATAAATAATAAACAATATTTTTAAAAGACTGAAAAGATATTTATCAGCTAAAACCAGACCATTTATAATCAAGTAAAACAATTTAGAATAATGCCATGTGCAAACTGGTTAACATCAATTAAGCCATGAAAGCTTTACTATAAAATACTATACTATAAAACCATATTTTGAGTTGGCTTTATAGTAGGAGTAGAGGAGTAGGAAGATAAAACTGGGGCTATCCTGTATGGAGAGCAAAAGTGCCTGGTTTTATTGACAGGCAAAAGAAAGACAGTTTTATCTTCTCTCAGCTGCAATCCTCGCTGTATTGCTAGGAAACTGTTACCTGGGCAATGCCAGTGACAGAGATAGGAACTCCATGTCGGGTATACACCTTCTCACTCTTCACATTCAGGGTCAGAGTATTCAGTGAGATCCTGAGAACGGAAAGAAGCAGGAAAGATTGAATGAAACACACACACACACTCATTCTAATATCTATTCTCAGCTGTTCCAAACTTGAGATAGATAAAGATACATATATAGATGCGTATATGTTTGTGCATCCTGTTTTATATATAGATGCATATGTGTTTGTGTATCCTGTTTTATCTCCACTGAGTTCAGTGTAACACAGTTGGTGTCTCCTACACCCCATTTTATCCTCAGAAACACCTTGTAAAATAGCACAGGCAATTAATGAAGCCCCTGAGAATAGTTTCTTTTTATTAAGCTTTTAGGCAAACATGGGCTACTAAGCAGATAAGAGAATTGTTTCTTTGGGTTGCTTACAAAAGGTTTGTGTATATATCTCTTCAAGATGCTGTTTGGGTTATGGTGACGTCATGAATTTCATAGGGTTTTCTTAGGCAAGGAATACTCAAGAGGTGATTCTGCCAGGTCCTTCCTCTGGAACTACTGGTAAAACATATCTGCTTCCAGCAGAGAGAACATAAACTCTGCCAGTGGAAAGAACAGGACAGACAGATGTTACGATACATGCTTTTAATAAAATTTTGGGGGAACATGTGGACTGTACTACGACCCCTGCTTGACCTATCCAAGGACCCGCCATAAGCCTCAAGCGAGGAGGTCACCGAGTTCCCAGTAAACAACTCTCCATAGGAAGTTTGGGAGTCGCCAGACTAGATTTGCCACTGTCCTACGGAGTAAGAAATAGCCTTGGCCTCACACCTGATGAGCCAGTGATTGACTTAACAACTCAGCCATTAAGTCAGCTTCCCGTCCGAATTGTGTCCAAACCTAAGCGCACTGTACACAGATTATTTGCTCTCGGCTTAACAAAGCCCAGGCAATCAGCACCTTTGCCTAAGTGTATCTAGTAGCCTCAGGATATGTTCAGCCCTATATAAGGTTCCAAGTTTGAATCACTCGTTGACGCTATTCTTGGAGGACAGGCTGGTCTATGCCAGTTTGACTTCTGCCTATAGCTCCCGCGGCCAACCTCCCCTCATCTGGTGGTCGTGTTCATCATCATCATCATCATCATCATCATCATCATCATCCACATCCATCAGGCTTCCAGGAGAAGACTTCTATGGTAATATTCCAGCGGTGTCTCTTTCTCTCAATCCTAACCCACAGTTTTACCCTCTCCCTTTTCGCTAGAATTGAATGTGTGTGTGTGTGCCCCCTTTTGGTATTCATGTCCCCCAATAAATTGTGTATTTTCATTGGACTCATTTGGACTAGTGTCATCTCTCTTGGGGTTTGTCGGTGGACCTCTGGTAGACAATACTGGGGTCGTGATTCCGGCGTAAGGCTTTGTTAGGACCTTCCTCTCTGCATATTTGAGCTAATTATAATTCCCCTAAGTGAGAGACTTCCTAACAGAGAGGGAGAAAGGAGGGGACTGCGGGAGATTTCCAGAGCCTCCTCCCAACACAGTAAGGTATATAGGATAAGTGTTCAGGTTTTCAGGGGTTCTTTCCAAATAATTGTGCTCATTTAGATTGCAACAGTAAGATGCTAAATAAAGCAGAAAGACTGAAAAATGGAGATGGATCCTGTACCCTTAATGGTTGTATGGAAGAAGGAATTTCTGCAAGTATTGCTTGTCACACAATCAGGTAACAAGCAACACCTGCTAAAATTCCTTTTTCTACACAACCATTAAAGGTACAGGAGCCATCTCTAGTTTTCACTCTGGCAACCCTAAAATTGTTCCACAGGAAAACAAAACAGGCAAGGCAGATGTACTTGCATTTCGGAGGAAGGCTTGCCTGACCTGGTTGTTTCATTTCATGTGTACCTATTGTTAGTTCTGAATTAAAAGTTTTCTGAAACATGTTGAACTGCTCTTTTATTTGTGGTGTAGGAACCTATGCCTGCTCTTTCCATGTTATTTCTGCTGCTTCTGGTACCAAATGTTCTGTTAAAGAAGTAAGTTTCGGGATTATGGGGTTTATCACACAGAGAGTGAATTAGTAAAATCCCATGCAGAAACGGGATTTTAAAATCTGGGTGTTGTCAGATGTGTTAGCGTGAAAGAGAAATAATGTGAAAATAGAATCATGGAATCATAGAGTTGGAAGAGACCACAAGGGCCATCCAGTCCAACCCCCTGCCATGCAGAAACTCTCCATCAAAGCATTCCTGACAGATGGCCATCCAGCTTCTGCTTACAGACCTCCAAGGATGGAGACTCCACTATACTCCGAGGGAGTGTGTTCCACCATCGAACAGCCCTTACTGTCAGGAAGTTCCTCCTAATGTTGAGGTGGAATCTCTTTTCCTGCAGCTTGCATCCATTGTTCTGCGTTCTAGTCTCTGCAGCAGCAGAAAACAAGCTTGCTCCCTCTTCAATATAACATCCCTTCAAATATTTGAACAGGGCTATCATATCACCTCTTAACCTTCTCTTCTCCAGGCTAAACATCCCCAGTTCCCTAAGGCGGTCCTCATAGGGCATGGTTTCCAGATCCTTCACCATCTTAGGTGCCCTCCTTTGGACCCACTCCAGTTTCTCCACATCCTTTTTGAATTGTGGTGCCCAGAACTGGACACAGTATTCCAGGTGGGGCCTGACCAAAGCAGAATAGAGTGGCACTATTACTTCCCTTGATCTAGACGCTATACTTAAATAATCCAAACAGAAAGCTCCTTTGTACCTTTGGAATTTAGTGAAAGTAAAAAGGAGCTGGTTTTGACGGCATTACAATCAGGTTATTTTCATGTTATTTCTCTTTCATGCAAATGTCTGAAAAACATCCAGCAAATGCAGTTTTTTTCAACTTTCTGTTTGGATTGACCCCAAACATCGTCTGAAGAACAACCTGTAAATCGGGGTTGTTTTCAGTTTAAATTTAGTTTCTGCATGGAATTTATCCCATGTGATAAACTCCTACATCTGCTTCATTAATTGAGATATGCCTGTAGTAAGCAATACATGACTGAGGTCCAAAACACACTGTGGAAATCATGGAATCATAGAATCATAGAGTTGGAGGACACCACAAGGACCATCCAGTCCAACCCCCTGCCATGCAGGAACTCCCAATCCAGTTTGAGACAGCTTTAACTGCTCTGGCTCAGTGCTAGGGAATCCTAGGATTTGTAGTTTATTCTG
Organism: Urosaurus nigricauda; assembly: GCA_034509955.1. Lineage (NCBI taxonomy): Eukaryota > Metazoa > Chordata > Lepidosauria > Squamata > Phrynosomatidae > Urosaurus > Urosaurus nigricauda. The sequence goes on from JAOEGL010000002.1 coordinate 311,808,245, forward strand.
GCACCAGAGCTCTCTTGACAGAGAAGGCTCACAAAACTACAGTTCCCAGAATTCCCTAGCATTGAGCCAGAGCAGTTAAAGCAGTCTCAAACTGGATTATTTCTGCAGTGTGTTTTGGACTTTCATCTGTTTTAGCAGAAAAAGACATAAACCCAGTAGCTCCTTTGAGACTAACTGGAAAGAAGAAAATTCTAGCATTAGCTTTTTTAGACTCAGTCCACTTCACCAAATGCAACTTGTAGAATAGGTAGAAAATGTGTAGACTATTCTGTATTAGGGAGAAGACTGGAGAGAAGGTTACAGTGAGATGCATAAGTGAATAAGAACTGGAATTAGGGTCTCCCACAACCCAGTCAGAAACTAGCTGCTATACCACACTACCTCTAAAGTGAGTTGTCTCTCACTCCATCTATTCTGAGGATTCTTTCAAAAACCTCAGTTTTCAGCAGGAGCCTAAATTAACCTGACATTAAGAACCCATTAATCAGTTCTCTAGAAGATCATTAAGTCCAAAATCCAAATTTAACTAAAGGCCCCAAAGTTGGTTGCAACAATCTAACTATTTCAAAGCATGGTAATCACAAATAAATTCAGCTTGAAGCCTGTTTCTTTCATGGAGCCAGTTTTCAAAGATTATAAATGTACCCTTTCCAAACATGTTTGTCCAGTGGGCCCTTGGCTGGAGTATATTTCCAGGACCCCTCTGTGAATCCCAAAATCCATGGGTGCTCAAGCCCCATTAAATACAGCGGAGTAGTAAAATGGTGTCCCTTATACAAAATGGCAAAATCAAGGTTTGCTTTTTGGAATTTATATTTTTTGGTATTATTTTCAAGCTATGATCTGTTGAATCCGTGGATAAAAAATCCATGAACATGGAGGGCCGAGAGCTGGGATAAATGATAAGGGGAGGGGAAATTACAAAGTCACTTTTTTCCAAGCTCCAAATGTCATTTTTACCTGGTTTCTTTAAAAAAACAACCAACCTTGATACTTTGAAAATCCAATAATTTATTTTAAGCACGATTCTCCCTTTAATTATCAAGGAAAATGGACATCACATTTCTGAGAATATCCGATTAGGAATAAACAGCACCAATAATAATAAAAAGCAGGGGAAAGGAGAAGGACAATGGTTTTATTACCGTCTGTGCCATTCAGATCTCATTTCCTCAAGGCAACATCTCCTTTCCTCTGCAACTACGTGTCTCAGTTAAGAACTTGGCAGATCGAAAGGTACAACTTAGCTTGACCTATTTTCTAGCAGTTGCCTGTCAGATCAGGGCAAGATAAAGAACAGCCAGCCCTGGACCCAAGTGCCTGGTTAGCAAAGCATTTGACTCAATCTCTAGGTGACTATCCCTACCTGAAACAAGCTCCAAGGACGTGTAAAAGCATTTGACCACAGTTATCCATTGCTGGGGTCTCCCACTCCAGTCTCATTTTAAATGGTAAGTTTTTTGGGGCAAGGAAATTGTCTTCTGCAGAACTCTGTAAGGAAAGGTGTACCACAGTGACCTCAAGATTTTGGGACTGTCACTCTCATCAGTATTAGCCAATCATGATGGATAATGGGAACTGCAATCTTAGAAGTTTATCACATGGGAGGAATTTCTCTCAATTGAGGATGGAGCCAATTCACTATTACGTAAATTTGCTAGCTTAGTGAATTTACGTGAAATCTGATTGCGTTTCGGAATGCGTTCAGAATGACTTCCCATTTCCCCAAAATGACCCCCCATTGCCCGAAATTGCGTGAGATACTCTAATATGCAATTACGTGAAACCCCATGATTGCGTTCAGATTGCCATTGCATTATACCCCCAAATTCCGTCATGTGATAAACTGCTTAGAACATTTTGGGGGATTCCACCTTTCCCCCATCTGTTCTTATTCCTGGCTTAGCCCTAGGATCTCTAACACTGAGGGTGCACCTTCACTGTAGAAATAATGCAGTTTGTTACCACATTAAGGGCTGAAGCTCCATCCTATGGAATCTTGGGATCTCTAGTTTTACAAGGTCTTTAGCCTTTTCTGCCAAAAAATATTGGTGCCTCACAAAACTACAAATCTCAGGGTTCTTTAAGGTGAAGTAATGGAAGTTAAAGTGACAGTTAAAAGCATCCACTTTGGTGGTGCTGAAGTTAAAACTTCCAAGTGCATCTACACTGTAAAAATAATGCAGTTTTGCATCACTTTTAACTGCCATGGCTCCCTTACAGAATCCTGGGGCTTGTAGTTTGGTGGCACCAGCACTCTTTGGGAGAGAAAGCTAAAGACCTTGTAAAACTACAAATCTTAGGATCCAAGACTTTGTAAAACGACAAATCTTAGGATCCACAGGATGGAGTCACAGCCCTAAAAGTCGTGTCAAAGTGCATTGTTTGTACAGTGCAGAAGCACCCAGAGGCTGCAATCTTGACTCATTTTCCTGGGGCTAAATCTCACTGAATTCGATGGGGTTTACTTCTAAGTAAACATGCACAGGCTTGCACTATGAGTTTCTCATTTTGTCAGTTTTTATCCATGACTGCAGAGCCCAAGGACTGAGAGCCATGGATCAAACATGTAGTTTTGCTTGGGCTTTTAGGAGTGCTCTCCTACTACTTCCTCTGCATAAACCAGATTCTTCCCAGATGCATTTGGCAGGATGCCTAAGAATATTCTTGGCTTAATGCATTTTAGATTCAACAGATTCTTTACGGAATTGGCCACGGGACATACAAGCAGGAGTGTCCATTCTACTGACATAACTGAAATACAGCTCTATGCAGAATCAAGATATTTGAGGCAACATTTGGATTTCTGAGAACTTTATTGGGGGGAAAAAATCACAGGGACACTGCAAACAAATATCAGGTGCTGTAGGCTATACTTCAGAGGAAAGAACCGGTAAAACCACTTCTGAGTATTTCTTGCCTGAAAACCCTATGAAACTCATGGGGTTGCTTTAAGTCACACAAACACATACACAAACACATCTCCAGCCCTCATGGTTAAGTCAGAAGATTTAATCTGTGCTTGGTATCCTGTTTGCACAAATGCTACTTACCCATGCTTACTGTATATACCCATGTATAGGTTTAGTCAAAAATTTAGTCAAAAGTTGGCCCCAAAAACCTAAGTCAACTTATCCATGGGTCAATGTATTTTAACTCTTATTTAAAAAGGAACCATCCCTTGTTAAAATGTCCTAGAAGTACTGATCCCCCTCTGGATGGACTGCATCCATTCAGTCTTTAGGGTGAGCATAAAGTTATGCCTGATGGAATTTTGTAACTTCTTTGACTTTTCCTTTGCTTCATCCTTTAAGATTCTTTGTTACATGCACCTAAGTTTTACCCTCCACTTAGGGTTGTATCAAAATCCATAATTTTGGCCCTAAACATGCCCTCGATTTAAACATGAGGTTGAATTATAAAGTATATACCATAAGTCCCTTTTTGTACAAGATGCAGAGGGCTGTTCTCTTGCCCTTGTACTCCAGGCAAAAACTCCTATCATTTGGCAGCTATCAACCCATAGAAAAGTACATGTTGCTGATCCTTACTGGAGGAAAAGGTGGTGGGATGGGAGAAACAATTCAGATTGTGAAGATCCGGCTGCTCTGAGCTCCCAGGGGAAGTAAAGGCAGGTACACTCCATTTGAGAACATGCCCTCATTTCCCTCCCCAACCAAGATGAGATCAGCAATTTTTCTATGGTTAGAATCACTTCCCTTCTACTTCTCCATCCCACTAGTAAGGCTGCATGCGCACTGCAGAAATAATCAAGTTCAACGGCACTTTAACTGCCATGGCCCAATGCTATGGAATTCTGGGAATTGTAGTTACGTGAGAAATTTAGGCTTCTTTGTCAGAGAGCTCTGGTGCCACAACAAACTACAGGTTCCAGAATTCCATACCACTGAGCGATGGCAGTTAACATGGCATCAGACTGGATTATTTCTGTGGTGTGGATGCAGCCTAACTGCTTTACCACACTAGGGAGCAAATGGGATTTAAACGAGAGTTAAACAAAAGTTAAACAGGAAATGTCCTATGATAAACATAGGGCATTTCCTGTTTAACTCTCATTTAGATCCTGTTTGCCCCCTAGTGTGATAAAGCAGTAAGTGAGAACAGCAGGATCCCTGGACTTCACTACTGGTGTGAGAATGTGGAACTGTGAGCGTGGAGCTCTTAGCATATGTAGTATGTATACATTTCTAGTCTAAAGAAGGCACCAGTGAGCAGAAACAGAAGACATAAAAGTCCACAGAGGAAACTTTTTTTTCCTGTCAAGGGCTGCTTTTTATTATGGGGGGAATCTCAGGGACAATAAGTGAAACCAAAGGCAGGGCCAGAAGGAAGTGCATAGGATAACCTTACTCTCATTTCCTGAAAACAAAAGTATGTGACTGATTAGAATTCCTGTAACAAAAGTTTTCTTTCGGGCAAATGTCACACACTCCTTCTCAGAGGAACACAATGGCAAAGTGCCTGCAAATGAATATTGTCAAGAAAAACCCTGCAATAAGGTTGCCTTAAGCTCTCCATAAGTTGGAAACGACTTGAAGACACATAACAACAACAACAAACTCTGACAGCCTCTTCTCTCTCCCCATCCCAACCCTTGCCAAACATGATGCTAAAAAGGAGGAGGCAGCTCTTACCAGAGACCTGAACTCAACACTTGAAGACAGCTTTTTGAAATAGCATTAAAAAAAGCCAGAAGGAGAAAAGCAAACAAACATGACCATCAAATTCCGTACTAAAATATCTCAGTGGTGTTTGTCCTTTTGCATACGAATAATTCCCAACTGTTTTAGATGACTTTCCCCTGATTTTCCAGCTCTGAAATAGCTTTTTTCAAGCTAGGTGCCCAGTGACCCTTTCACTTTACACAAGTATGATCCCACTTTCATTGCCATGGCTGGATCCCATGGAATCCTTGGGTTTGTTGTTTGGGAAGTTACTAGAAGTACTCTCTGTATGAGACTTCCAAATGCCCCTCCCTAAAGTATAAATCCCAGGATTCCACAGGAATTAAGTTGGAATCTTAGCATTGTAATTGTGCGATGTAAAAAGACCACAGAATTTCACATAGAATTCTAATCAGTCATATACTTTTATTACACTTTGCACTTTCTTTTCTCACACAGAATTAGATCTGCTGTTTTGTTTTATTTTGTTTTGTTTGAATTTCTGTAGTTCACACAGCTGGCATTCTAAGTGAATTTCCCTGGGATATTTATGGACCACTTCAATAACTGTCCTTTCAAATGTACCCAGCAGCTTTGCTTCACATGATAGATTTAAAGAGCTGTCCAAAGAAAGGAGAGATCTATGATGGAAAGAGAAAGAGGCCTGGCCATGGAAACAGCACTTTGCAGATAAAGGCACAGCACTAATCACAAGCATAAAACAGATCTGTGGTTTATGTATTTCCATCAACACTCTTGCTTGGAATGAACAGGGATGCTATCATCTTCCCTGTCCTCCAGGCCTATGCAGTTTGACTCTCCCCTTTCATCATATACAGTCACACCCTTCTATTATGTCAATAAATATTGTGGGCTAGTACAATAGGATGGGAATAAGAAATATAACTTACCTGTGTCTGAAAGTATGTTCTCTAAGGCCTCCAGTGAGATTCTTTGACCAACTAGGTCCTCTAGTCCAACCCTGCTTCTCCCATGCAGGAATACAAAATCAAAGCACTCCCAACAGATGGCCATCCAGCCTCTGCTTAAAAACCTCCAAAGAAGCAGATTCCACCACTTTCCTAGCAATCTATTCCACTGTTGAATAGCTCTTACTGTCAGGAAGTCCTTCTTAATGTTTAGGTGGCATCTATCTTCCTGTAGAAAACACTCTGAAATTCATGGGGTCACCATAAGTTAGGTGACTTGAAGAGAGTTTTTAAAACTAAAGGCTGGAGTCTTTCAATTAACAGTTGAAGACTACGGCCCAAAACACACTGCAGAAATAATCTGGTTTGAGACCACTTTAGCTGTCCTGGCTCAGTGCTTGGGAATCCTGGGAATTGTAGTTTATTGTGACCTCAGAGCTCTCTGACACAGCAGAACCACAATTCCCAGGATCCCCTAGAATTGAGCCAGGGCAGTGAAATAATAATAATAATAATAATAATAATAATAATAAATTTTATTTGTATTTCTCACCTCTCACTACAGATCAAGGCAGGATTCCAACAAGATTAAAACAACAATACAAAACAGTATCTTCTAAAATTACAATATAATTATACTATAATCTAAAACATTACAACAATTACAACACTTAAAGCGGTCTCAAACTGGATTATTTCTGCAGTGTGTTTTGGACCTGAATCAATGCTAGTCCCAATTAAGAGACTCACCAAATGAATTTAACCTGCTGAGGAAGTGATTTCCAAACTTTGTTCCTCTAGGTTTTTGGACTTCAACTCTCAGAAGACCTAGCCAGCTGTCCAGCAGCCAGGAATTCTGGAAGCTGAAGTCCAAAACATCTGGAGGACAAAGTTTAGGAACCACAGTCCTAGGGCAAGACTTTTATAAACCCCTTTGATTCATTGATCTGTGCTATTTGGATTAACGTTCAGATTCAGCCCAGTGGTGGAATCATGTAGTTCTCCACATATTTTTGTTGGGTGGCAACTCTTAGCCAGATTAACTGATGGTGAGGAATGCTGGGAGCTGCAGTACACCAACATCTGAAGGTCCACATGATTCCTATCCCTGTTATAGCTCTTTGTAACAACACTTGGAATGAAAAAAATGTTGCTTTTTCAACTCTCATACAGGCAGAACCAGGAATTTGGGCCTGGTTGGCTTTGTGTGGGGCAGCAGTACCTGCTATTCTCCACAGAGAGCGAGAAATGGTGGTGACGGGTGAGAAGCACAGTGCCAACCTTCCTGCTTCAGATGGCAGGAGAGTTTGGGCTACCACTATTTGCTTCTCTCCAGCCTAAACAAACAGTGGCAATAGCTTTTAGAGCAGCGACTGTATAGCTCAGGTCCATATTATCACAAGGGTGGTTGTCTTCCTATTTGAGCTTTTCTGAGAATTAGTATCTTCAGGAGAGGCCATTCTTTTTGTCCCATCACCTTCCCAGGTGCAATTTGATACAAAAAAGGCCTTTTTGGTGGATGCTCCCAGATTTTGGATCTCCTTCCCTACCAAGGCAACGATCCCTCCTTGCTATATATGTTCTGCCAAATGTCTTCCCATATTTTCCAACAATGCAGTCACAGAACAACTCACCTCTGAATCTGTTGGATGCAGGGCATCACAAAAACCCGGCCTCCAGCTATCATGACTGGGGGACTACGACAAAACCCTGTTGGGAAAGGGGATTGTATTAATACAGCATACCAAGACCTTATTGATCTGATCTGGTGCCATCTCCTCTCTGCTGCCTGATCTGCTGCAACGAACTGCCTGATCTGGTGCCATCTTATCCAACTTCTCATTGGGGAAAATGCCAGTGTTTCACTTGGGATAGCAGAGGGAATGGCAAGAAATAGGAAGTGTCAAGGCTTCCTGTTCCCCAGTATTTCCAAACATTTAAGAACTTGCCAGTTCAAATTTGCAATAACTCTGCTTTCCATTGGTTGTATACTTCAGTGAATCCATTTGGCAGTCCTACTGTAGTCAAAACAGTACCATCCAAGTGCAAGAAAAAGGTATGTGAAGATGCATGACAATACCAAGGATTACAGAAAGAACAGAAGATTCAGGAGAGAGTGTGATATCAAAGGTGAAGAGTGAAAAAGAGAAGATCAGCTAACAAGTCATGCTCAGCTGCACAGTACACTCATCCCTCCACTTTCGATGGGGTTAGGGGCACAGGACTCCTGTGAATGTGGAAAAACTGCAAATAACAAAAACATGTTTTTACCTGGGAGAACAACTCTCTAGAAATCTCTAGGTCTTCCAGTGTAACTCTGTGGTCAACATCTGCCAGACATTGATCACAGAATTGCACTGGAAGAGCAACAAATGCCTGGTGGAGTGTTCTCTCTGGGAACCTCTAGGTCCTTCAGTGCAACTTTTGGTTAAAATTGACCAAACAGTTGCACTGGGGGACCTAGATATTCTTAGTGAGAACATAGTAAAACCAGTGAATAATCAAATCTGCAAAAGTCAAAGCTGCAAATGTGAAGAAACAAGTGTACATGGAGCATCTTTTGCAGAAAATATATGGAAAACAGGAGAGAGGCGGAATGGATGAGAACCTCTGGCTATCCCAATGTTCTGGTTTAAAGTTCCCATGTTGCCTAACTCCTCGGTATGTGGGTGAGACCCATGATAAACGTAACCCCAAACACCTGGGCAGCCTAATGATCACCACTCCACAGATAGAGTATATCTAGCTATTATTCTGAACAAGAACGCATTATAATTCCTTAGCAAGCTCACAAATTTGAGTTACAATAGCTAAGTACAGTGGGCGCATGCTATCTGCTGAGGTTCGGTTCCAGGAACCACTGTGGATACCAAAATCCATGGATGCTTGAATCCCATTATATACAATGGCATAGTAATATGGTATTGCTTATATAAAATAGCAAAATCAAGGTTTGCTTTTTGGAATGTATATATTTTTTGGAATATTTTCAAGCCACGGATAGTTGAATCTGTGGATAAAGAGCCTGTGGATATAGAGAGTTGATTGTATGGAGCCCCATTTATTTATTTTGGAATGGGACAACACAGAAATAATCCAGAGGTATCAACAGGTGCAGGGATACCAGGGTGTAGGGAAGCAGAGTAATGGGATGGAAGTCTATTAGGGAACAACACCTAAAGTGAAAATCTCTACTGAAAAAGAAGTCAATAACTACTAATCATGTTCAGCGGCTACAAAATTCAGAGCATCTGTTGAGGCAGGAAACAGACAACGAAGAGGAGAGGCAATGAAACAAAATATCCTGAAAGAAGACAAGGCTAGCTAGAGCACTGAAAATGTATTCTGTTCTGCAACACTTTCTTACACTTGTAACACTGATTTAATAAGGTAAGAAAGGGACGTGTAGGACTTACCTGAGACCACCATGGCCTCATTCGGGCCACAGGTAAAGAACATCTTGGTGCCAGGAGGGTCTGGAAAGGTACAGAAAATATACTTCTTAAGAGTCATGACAATTAGTTTCTTTTTCCTTGTTATCGTGTGCCTTCAAGTCATTTTCAAGTTTTGGCAATTCTAAGGCAATCCTTATCATGGGTTTTCTCAGCAATATTTCTTTAGAGTGGATCTGTCCTTGTCTTCCTTTTGGACTGAGAGAATATGACTTTGCCTTGGATACTCAATGGGTTTCCAAGTGAGGATTCAAAGCCTCGTCTCACAGAGTCCTAGCTGAAAATTCAAGCCACTACAACATCATGCTAGCTCTGCTCTTCCCTGTTCCCAACTAGATTTCATATTTACATTTTATTAGCTAAGAGCTGGCTGGTGGTTCTTATCTCATTGGAGTGGTAAATCCACTTCAGGCTTTAAGTCCAAACTCTGAAGGTGCTATCCAAAGTGCCGAACTGACGTTGGAGACAGAGGTCAGCATATAGGATCACTCATTTAAAGGTGAAACTAAAACCTGGAGTAGATTCACTGCTCCACAAATTTGGAAGCCACCAGTGTCTTCTGCAGTGAAACGGGGGGGGGGGGGGGGGGGGGGGATTAGGCCTCGTAATTGACATAACATGAACTACAATCTTATTCCAGCATCTGGATGTGAAGCCAACATGAAAATTAGTTCAAATCTCACATTAAAGTAAGCCTGCTTTGGATATCTTGGCATCAAGAGGCATCAGGAGAGGAAGGAAGTATTGTAGTACAGTGACAGAGAACATAGAAACCTCAAAAACAGAATTCAGTCTTCACCATCTCTGAAAAGACCTGGGAAAGATCCCTACCAAACTCTGCAGATCCAGAAACAGTCAGTGTGGACAACACTGAACTAGATGAAACCAGTAGTCCTCCTATGAACTGCCTTTCTAGATCAAACCATCTAACCCAGCAATCGTATTTTGATGCAGTTCTGAGGTTCAGTGGAAATGCATCCAGGCTCCTTGATTCAATAATGACTGAAAAAGCTTGCCTAATGCTACTTATTTCCCTCCTGTAATATTCACCTGCAGAAAATGGATTAGCTAATAGGCTGATGACCACTGCACTCTCCAGTGTATCCAAGAATATATCCAGGAATTTGCTGGGACGTCTTGGGGTTCTGCAGTGAATATTCAGAGGTTCTCCATCAGATATGTCTGAACAGAAAAAGTTCTTTAACTGCAGAAAGCTTGAAAGACCGCTGGCTCAGGCTTCTCTCTTAACTGTGAGAAGCCAAATACCTTTTGGAAGCTGCAAGGAAGAGTATAAGTGGAGAAAGCAATCTCATCTTTTTTCACCCCATCATCTGGCAAGAAACAAATAGGTCCTAGAGAAAATCAGGCCTGAATTCTCACAAGCTGAGATGACTAAATTCAGACTGCTGTACAGTACTTTGGACATATTATGGGACAATGTGACGTTATGTATGCGAAAAGTTGTGCTAAGCCTTGGCAAAGTGGAAGACAGTGAGAAAAGGAGACTTTGCAAGCCACCTTGGGTCCCTCCAGGGAGGAAGGCAGAATATAAATGAAATGAAGGAATGAAGGAATGAATGAAGAAGAGCACATTACAGGTGGATTGACTCATTTAAGGAAGGCACAGCCCTGAGTTTGCAAGACCTGAGCAAGGCTGCTGATGACAGAGTGACCTGGAGGTCTCTCATTCATAGGGTCACCATAAATCAGAAACAACTTGATGGCAAATAATCACAATAACTACAAATCTAGTAAACCAGAGACTTGGTTGCTGTTGGGAACTGTCAACAAGAAGCTGACTTTGACTTACAGTGAATAAAAGAATTCCACTTTGTCATCAACAGCCCTGCTCAAATCTTGCAAACTGAGGGCTGTGGCTGAATCTATCCATCTATAATGTGCTTTCCCACGTTTCCCACTGCCTTCTCCTTACCAAGCTTTATTGCCTTTTCTAATGAATGTTGTCTTCTCATGATATGGCCAAAGTATGATCATGGCTGCGGGGGTCGGGGGCTTGAGACTTAATTTGCTCTAGGACCCATTGTTTGTCTTTTTGGCAATCCATCATATACTAAGAACTCTCCTCCAACACCACATCATACAGAGGTTGTTTTGTTTCATATTAGAAATTGGCTGTCTCTCAAATCCAGGATGATTTTTTAAAAAATTTATTTATACAGCTAACAAACAACAGTATTCCGAAAGGAAAAACTTTAGAATTATTGGTAAATTCTAAATATGCAATATCAATATAGTCACCATTTCTTAGCGTATTACCTCCACCTCCTTCTGTGTGTGAGTCAATTTTTCATTCACAAATAATAGACCGGTATTATTATATTTACGTATTCAGGATGAAAATTTCTAACTTCATAATTTTTGAAAGCCTGGGAATGTGTCACATACATACACGATCAAATTTCACTGCATTTTTAAAAAGAATTTAAAGTTTGACTATTACAAATTCAGACAGTAGTTTACACTACATCAAGATAAGAGTTTGCCTGGTGCTGCTAAGACAACAAGGAAATTGACAGACAAAAATCCCAAGACAGAGTAAAGCTATCACCCAGCTCTGCACAGCTATCAAACTGGCCTCAGGTGTTAAGAAAAGCTGGAGGAGGATTGTTAAGAAAGCTGCCAGACGCTGACCATGGAATCACATTGGAGGACCTACAAATGCCTACAAAATCGCCAGGTCCTCCAATGCAACTCTGTGGTCAACATCTGCCAGAAATTGATCATAGAATCATGCTGGAGGACCTACAACTGCCTAGAGAAGTGTTTTCTCTTGGAGTTCTAGGTTCTGAAGCACAACACTATGGAGGACCTGGGGATTCCTAGGGAGAACATATTAAAGAAAGCCGCAAACAAAGCCCCAAATGTGGAGGGTCAACTGTAATCCTTAACCAATGACAGTGTGGTTTTGGGTCTAGAACATACTGCGGGGGTAATCTGGTTTGAGATCGTTTTGGCTCAGTGCTGGGGAATTCAGGGAAGTGCTGTTGACTTTTAGCCTTCTCTGATGCCACAATAAGCTACGGTTCCCAGAATTCTCGTTTAGGCAGCCTCAGGCTGGATTGTTTCCGCAGGGTGTTTGGGACCTATGTTAGATCAGACTAGTACAGTGTTTTGGACCAATGTGCACTAACTTTTTGGGGGAGCCTTTTTCTTTCAGGCAATTGATAACATGAGTGCCACAAGGAAGATTTGTTTTAACTCCCAAGTTACTTTTATTTACTTCTTGTGCCTGTACACACGGCTCCACAATTAAACTGATGGGACATAGGAAAAAAGAAAAGAAAGAAAGCTGAAATGGAGACAGTTGCCTGAGATCCAGGCTGCATCTATACTGCAAAATTAATGTAGTTTGGCACCACTTTAACTGCCATGGCTCAATGCTATGGAATTGTAATTTTGTGAGCTATTTAACCTTCTCTGCCAGAGAGCTCTGGTGCCGCATCGAGCCATGGCAGTTAAAGTGGTGTCAAACTGCATTAATTCTGCCATATGGCAGCAGCTTCAAGCTTTGAAACTTGGCACCTTGAACCATGCCTAGCAATAGACATGGCATCTGTATAGCTGCTCCAATACAGTGTAAGGCAAATTTCACATATGCTGGAGTCCCATTCATTTGAATGGCGGTGCAATCCTGCACACTGAGGCCATTGCAGTGCACCCGTGCCATTTTGTCCCTCGCCACTCGCTGTCTGCGTAAGCTCAAAGCCAAGTACGGCAAGGACGCATATGGCGAGGGCGGACTGTACTAGCCAGAGGTATGTCCACATTGCACAGTTATAGCAGTTTGATCCCACTACAACTGCCATGGCTTCAACTTACGGAACTACTCAGATCTATAGTTTAGTGAGGTACTCACAATCTGCTGCTGGAGAGCTATAATGCATTAATTCAGGGCAGTGCACTAGTGAATTCTAAGTCCCACAAGATACTACAAATGCCAGGATTATGTAGAATGCAACCAGGGCAGTTAAAGTGGCATTAAACTGTTATAACTGTGCCATGTGGATACACCCTGGCTTGCAAACTGCCAGCTGAACTTAGATGTACTTTGAAGTATCTGCATTTTCCAGGCAATCTTCAATGACAGTCCCACCAACAACGCACTAAAGTGATCACCACGTCCTGACAACCATGTATTCATCAAATTTCTAATTCACATGTTTTACAAACTCATGTATGTAGCACACAATTCCCACCCCACACAACAATTGCGGGTAGTGTTGCCAGGTTTTCCAAACAGCAATAAGGGACAGTCAAAATCAATGATTCCTTCAGGTTTGACTACTGGGAAGTTCCTACAGTATTAGCCAGTTTCTGTTCTATCTAAATTCCAAATCAAAGTGTTGATCTCAGTTAATTTAGCCATCTGTTTTCCTGTAAAATTAATATATGATCCACATTCATATGTTACACAATGGGCACACACTTCTGTATAAGGGCCCACACCCCAAACGTAGGAGGGTTTTTTGGCATTTTGTTCAGCTTGGGTGACCTTGAGCAAGTCACACTCTCTCAGCTTCAAAGGATGGAATGGCAACACACACACTCCCCAAAGAAATTTGCCAGGAAAACGCCACGACAGGATCGCCTTAGGGTTGCTCTAAGTCAGAAATGACTTGAAGGCAACAAAAACAATAGAAAAACAAAAGTTTTCAAACCCTCAAATCAGAGACATTCCATATAATAAGAGATATGTGAGAGCCAAAGTGGTCTGAGCATTGGACTGTTACTCTGGAGACCAGGGTTCGATTCCCAGCTTGGCCATGAAACCCAATGGGTGACCCTGAGCAAGTCACACTCTCTCGGCCTCAGGGGAAAGCAATGGCTCATGACAAGCTTAGGATCGCAAACTTACCTGTACTTCAATGCTCAGCACATGAGGTGCATCCCTTCAGGGCACAGAAATCTTACACAACCCATCATTTAACTCCACAGCTCGTTCCTACCCAAAGGTGTGTCACCTTTCCTTGGAAAGCCTGTCATTATTTCACCTCTTATGCATAACTGTGGATTTAGCCCCAGGGTGTTTTACTAGGGCTGCATCTGCACTGCAGAAATAATCCAGTTTGACACCACTTGAACTGCCTTGGCTCCATACTGTGGAATCCTGGGAATTGTAGTTTGCTGTGGCACCAGAGGTGTCTGACAGAGAAAGCTAAATTTCTCACTAAACTACATATCCCATAGCATGGAGCCACGGCAGTTAAAGCGGATTCAAACTGCATTAACTCTCCAGTGCAGATGCAGTCGCTGATGGGCACTTTGGACCCAAGCCCCATGGAATTCTGGGATGTTTTGTGAGACAGTGCTCTCACAAAACTACAGTTCCCAGGATTCCACAGCATAGAGCTGTGGCAGTTAGAGGCTCACTGCAGAAATAATCCAGTGTGACAGCGCTTTAACTGTCATGACTCAATGCTACGAAATTCTGGGATTTGTAGTGTAGTGAGACATTTCACCTTCTCTGTCAGAGCTCTACAACTCCCAGGATCCCATAAAATGGAGCCATGACAGTTAAAGTGGAATCAAACTGCATTCATTCTCCAGTGCAGATGCAGCCAGAGTCTTTCAGGCACTTTGGGCCCAAGCTATGAAATTCTGCCATGTGTAGTTTTGTGAGATATTTACCTGTTTCTAACAGGGCACTGTAGTGCCACAACAAACTACAATTCCCAGGATTGCACAGGATGGAGCCATGGCAGTTAAAGTGGGGTCACTTCAGATCATCTAGCTTTTTCTATCACAGAGCTCAGGTGCCACAATGAACTACAATTCCCAGGATTGCAGAGGATGGAGCTATGGTAGTTAAAGTGATGTCACACCAGATTATCTAGCTTTTTTTTCTATCACAGAGCTCAGGTGCCACAATGAACTGCAACTCCCAGGGTTCCAGAGGATGGAGCCAGGGCAGTTAAAAGGGTGTCAAACTGGATTATTCCTGCAGTGCAGATGATGCAGCCCTAAAAGGAGCCCAGAGACTGCCCACTTTCCTGGAGGACTAGCATGTTAAGAGGAGATGATGAACAAAAAGCAAAAAAGAGGAAAACTTGGGGCTGGAAGAAAAACAAGCAAACAAGCAAACCCAAAACAAGGCCATCAGCAATGTTAATGAAATGCATTTAAAGATGGGGAAAGATGTGCTGAAATCTTGCCCCTTGCAAGCACTGTTCCCCTCCCCATACTCATCATCATCATTATTATTATCATTATTTGGTCCTTGCTGGATTGCAAAGTAAGGCCACTCACCCCTCTCTGCTGGAGGAAGCAACCAGGGCTTGCAAACCTCCTCCTCTTGGGTTGTGTCTTCTTGCAACTGTTGTGTTTCTTCCTGCTCCAGCAAGACACACCCTTCCTGGCTCTGACACCACTTTGTTCCCATCAGCCCTCAACAATCCGTTACTCTTCCCTTCCCCACTTTCCAAACAGGGCTCTGCAAACACAGGACCCAGGAGTTTCTGCCATCTGCTGGCTGCTTGCTCCTTTTGCAGTAAGATGCAACCAAAACAAGCCCAAGGCATTTCTGATCCAGAGAGATGTGCTGCATCCACACTGCAGCAGGAGTGCACTTTTGACACCCCTTGAAGTCCTGTAGCTTCATCCATCCTGGGACTGGTAGTTCTGCAAGCCTTCCAAAGAGGGTTGGGGATGCCCCACAAAACTACATATCCTAGGATTCTCTGGGATGGAGCTGTGGCAGTCAAACTTTTATTTCCATGCTGTAGCCCAGTGATTCCCAAACCCTGACCTGCCAGGTGTCTTTAGACTTCAGTGCCCCAAAGCTTCAGCCATGTTGGCCAATAGTTGTTGTTGTTGTTGTTTTCTTATATAATAATAATATTTTATTTATAATATCCGCCTCTCCCTATGGATCGAGGCGGGTTACAATAGCACAGTTAATACAATAAAATACATAATAAAAACAAAAACCTACAAGAGGCAACAAATAACAAATATAAAACATTACGATTTAAAAACAGTACAACATTACTTGTAGTTCACTGCTTTGAGTTCCTATGTTGGGAGAAAGGTGGGATATAATAAAATTAATAATAATAATAATAATAATAATAATAAATAATACAGTAGAGTCTCGATTATCCAACCTTCGGTTATCCAACATTCCAGATTATCCAACGTCGTGGCTGCTGTGATTTCTTAAAATTTGCTGTGATTTCTTTGAATTTTCAGAATGTTGATCAGTGATTTCTTTACATTTACTTTTACTGTTATTGCAATAAAACTTCAATACATTTGCAATTCATAGTGACCTTTTCTTGGACCTTCCAGATTATACAACATTTTTGATTATCCAACTATCAGCCAGTCCAGTTTATGTCGGATAATTGAGACTCTACTGCAATAAAAATAAAAATATATTTATAAATATATTTATAAATTTATATATTTATAACCTCTCCATTGACGCCCCCTTGTCATGGGGGAGATGCTTGCGTACCCTAATGAAGCTGTGAGCTATGCTGGCGGTGGCACAAATAGCCACTGGTAGGGCCTTCCATGCCAGACAGATCACAACCGAAGGGTTAGACTAGGGCCCCGTCCAGACTAGCCCATTTGCCCTGGTTTGATCCAGATGAGATCGATCATGGCAAACCGATTCTATCCAGAGAGAAGTTCATACTACCTTTTGCCCCCATTGAGGCTTCCCGGTGCATTTTACCCCGACGAAGTTCATACACGCAAAAGTAACGATTAAAGATGGAGCCTCTTGGTTGTCAATCAAATGATGTCATGGTGACGTCTGATGCGGCCATTGGCCGTGCGAGATGCTTGTGCTTTTTTTTATATATTTTTAAATATTTGACAGCTTATGCGCATGGAGCATTTGGCTGGGAGCGGTGCGGATTGAGGCGATCCTGTCCCCCCCTCCTCCTCCTCCTCCCAGTACTTTTTAAATTATTATTTATTATATGTTTTAATATTTTATTTTTTATTTTTTAATTTAATATATATTTTATTAAATAAAATATTTTATTAAATATTTTATTATATTATATTCCACTGTATTTTTAATTAATTATTTATTGTATTATTTTATTTTATAGTTATTTCATTTATTATTTATTTCATTGTATTTTATTGTATTTCAGTGTATTTTATTGCATTTTATTTCTTAGTAATTTATTGGATTTTTTTGTATTTTTTTGGTATTTTTTAAAATATTTTTTTCTTTTTTTCCCCCAGTTTGACAGCTGTCATTCGCATTGGCTCTTCCATTTTTATGAATGGGGATCAGGGGGAATCCCTGTCCATATATGGACTGGGGTTCCCTTTAAAAGGGCCCCATTCATTCCCCTCCAGTTTAAAGAATGAATGGGGCCCTGAAAGGGAACCCCAGTCCATATATGGACAGGGATTCCCCCTCTGCCCCATTCATAAAAACGGAACAGCCAATGCGAATGACAGCTGTCAAACTGGGGGGGAAAAAGGAATTTAAAAAAAAAATACAAAAAAATACAAAAAAATCCAATGAATTACTAATAAATAAACTGCAATAAAATACACTAAAGTACAATGAAATACAATGAAATAAATAATAAATGAAATAACTATAAAATAAAATAATACAATAAATAATTAATAAAAAATACATTTAAAATATTTTAAAAAATCAGGAGTGCCAGATTTTGCCAGGAGAGGAGGCATGTTCCACCCCCTGGCCTTTTCCCCTCCCCTGAACTTGACCTGAGTTATTGTATTTTATTTTAGTATTTTTTAAAATATTTTTTAAATTTCTTATATATTTTTTTATTATTTTTTTTAGTTTGACAGCTCATGCGCATTCTACGAGGCTCCTTTCCCATCCAATTTTATGAATGGGGAAAAAGGGAAACTCCTGTCCATATATGGATTGGGCTTCCCTTTCAATTTTTAAAGGGCCCCATGAAAGGGAACCCCAATCCATATATGGACAGGAGTTTCCCTTTTTCCCCATTCATAAAATTGGATGGGAAAGGAGCCTCGTAGAATGCGCATAAGCTGTCAAACTGAAAAATATATATATATATATAAGAAATTAAAAAATATTTTAAAAATACTAAAATATAATACAATTAAATACAATTAAATTACTAATAAATAAAATACAATAAAATACAATAAATAAATAATAAATAAAATAACTCTAAAATAAATAAAATAATAAAATAAATAATTAATTAAAATACAGTTAAAAAAATATTTTAAAAATGCTGGAGTGCCCGATTTTGCCTGGAGAGGAGGCATGTTCCTCCCCCTGGCCTTCTCCCCTCCCCTGAACTTGACCCGATCGTGATCGGAGCCAAGTTCACATTCCCCGCAAACCGGGTTTTCCCAAAAGAAATGGTAAAAAACCCGCTTTGGGAAAACCTGGGTTATGGGGGATTTACCCCGCTACGGGTGTGCAAAATCCGGATTTAGTAGTGTTAAATCCGGTTTCAGTGTGAACTTCTTGATTTTAAACCGGTTTGCTAACCGGTTTATAACGTAGTCTGAACGGGCCCTAAGAGTGTCAAAGGGCAGGATGGGCTCTTTAGCCTCATGGCAACCATCCTAGGAGAAGGAAAACTCCAATCCCAAACCTGGGCAGATGGTGCTCGTCTAACCCTGCAAGGTAAACCATCTAAGAGAAGGAAACTCTAATCAAACCTACGACTCAAGGATCTCACTGCCATCATCCTTGCTTGCTTGGCCCCGGCAGACAAACCTCTGGTTTAAAGGATGAGGCCAGTTCTGTGCACGCTGCGCTCCATCAGAAAAATCCATTGCACAGGCTCGAAGGATACATCCGCCCCCCCCCCCAAAGTCCTGTAGCGATAGGTGAGGGACGAAACGGCAGGTGAAAGATGCACTGGAAGCCGCAGACCCAACCCTGCATGCAGGCGGTTCAGGACATTGGTCGCTCGCGTCACTCGAGACTGACCGGGAGATGACAGTCTTGTTTGGCAGCATCCTGAATGACCAAGCAGCCTTTTTAAATGAAAACACTGCTTGCTCCATACGGAGAGGGGCCTAGAAAAGGTGGCCTGATGAAAGCTTGTCTCCATCTATCTAGTTGGCAATCTGCAGCCAACAGGCATCTTCTGATGCGGTCAAACAAAAACAAAGATACAAAGGCACACACCAGCCTCCAAAGGTGCAAACAAACTGACGCTTGCATGCTGGAACATCAGAACCATGCAAGATTCTGCAGATAGTGGACGTCCTGAGTGTCGTTCCACTCTAATAGCCCATGAACTATCACAACTCAATGTAGACGTCGGTGCTCTTAGTGAAGTTCATCTCCATGAAGAAGGCAGCCTCAAAGAACACGGTGCCGGCTATACACTCTACTGGTCTGGCAAACCAAAAACTGAAAAACATCTTTCAGGAGTAGGCATTATGATTAAAAACTCCATTGCCTCCAAACTCGAAACCCTGCCAACAGGTCACTCTGATCGCATTATCTCCTTACGCCTCCCACATGTTGTGCTCTTTAGTATATATGCCCCAACTATGCAAGCCGACCCTGTGGAGAAAGACAAATTCTACTCAGACCTACGCCACCTCATACAAAAAGTCCCCGCAGAAGATAAAATCATTATCCTTGGTGACTTCAATGCCAGAGTAGGAAAGAACTTTGAAAACTGGAAAGGTGTTCTAGGCAAGCATGGGGTTGGAAACTGTAATGATAACGGACGCCTCCTGCTAGAGTTTTGTGCAGAACAGCAGCTGACTATTACAAACACTATCTTTCAGCAGAAAGATAGCTTGAAGACAACCTGGATGCATCCCTGATCCAAACATTGGCACGTCATTGACTATGTTCTAGTTTGCCAGAGAAACATTCACAGTGTCCATCATATTCGAGTGATGCCCAATGCAGAATGTCGAACAGATCATCGCCTTGTAAGATGCAAACTAAATCTTCATC
The DNA here is from genome assembly GCA_034509955.1 of Urosaurus nigricauda. Taxonomy (NCBI): domain Eukaryota; kingdom Metazoa; phylum Chordata; class Lepidosauria; order Squamata; family Phrynosomatidae; genus Urosaurus; species Urosaurus nigricauda. The sequence continues at coordinate 311,828,241 of JAOEGL010000002.1, forward strand.
TTAAACTCAAACCTTAGAGGGGTGGCATCTTAAAGAGAAGACTCTATGTCAACAATCTTCAACAAGCTGCCATGAGAGATAACTTCCAGGCAAATCTGCAATCAAAACTTGAAGACCATACTATAGATTCTTCTCCTACAGTGCTTTGGTAACATGTTAAAAACAGTATCCTGCAGTCTGCAGAAGAATCCTTCGGGTTCTCCCGCAAGAAAAACCAAGATTGGTTTGATGAAAACAACCAAGAGATCCAGGAGCTTTTGGCAAAGAAGAGAACTGCTCATCAGGCACACCTCGCTCAGCCATCTTGCCGTGTAAGAAAAGCAGCCTTTCATCTCGCATGCAAAAACTCCAACAAAAACTCCAAGACATTTAGAACAAGTGGTGGATCAATTTAGCAGAAAAGACACAACGTTGTGCAGATCTGGGTAATTCCAGAGGATTCTATGAAGCTCTTAAAGCAGTGTTTGGACCTACTTACCAGGTCCAAAGCTCCTTATATAGTACGGATGGTCAAACACTAATCACAGACAAAGCCTCCATCCTGAATCAATGGGCTGAACATTTCCAAAGTCTCTTCAGTGCCAACTGAGTAGTCCAAGGTTCAGCTATCCAACATATGATACAACAACCAATGAAAAATGAACTGGACGTGGCTCCCACTTTGGAAGAAACCATTAAGTCCCTACAGCAGATGAAAAACAACAAGGCAGCCGGGATTGATGAAATTCCACCTGAAGCTTGGAAACACAGAGGTCATGTACTCCATACTAAATTCCATGAGCTCCTTGTGAAAAGAATGAACTGCCATCAGATCTCCGAGATGCAGTTATCATCACCCTATATAAGAAAAAAGAAGCAAAATCTGATTGCTCAAACGATCAAGGTATAACACTGCTCTCCATTGCTGGAAAATCCTTGCAAGGATACTCCTGAACAGATTAGTTCCTGCTATTGCAGAAGAACTTCTCCCTGAAAGCCAATGCGGCTTCAGAGCTAATAGGAGCACTACAGATATGACATTTGCTCTTAGACAACTGCAAGAGAAATGTAGAGAGCAGAACAAAGGACTCTATGTAACATTTGTCGACCTTACCAAAGCCTTCGGCACTGTGAGTAGAAAAGGACTTTGGCAGATCCTGGAACTATTAGGATGTCCCCCCAAATTCCTCAAAATTATTATGTTGCTACATGAGGGCCAGCAAGGACAAGTCAGATATGGCGATGCTCTCTCAGAGCCCTTTCTAATAACTAATGGTGTGAAACAAGGCTGTGTTATCGCTCCAATTCTATTTACAATCTTCTTCAGCATGATGCTCCAAAGGGCTATGGCAGATCTCGAAGAAGAAGATAGCATCTATATACGTTACTGTACTGATGGTAGCTTGTTTAACTTAAGACGTCTGAAGGCTCGCACAAAGACTCTAAACTATGTAGTCCATGAGCTGCTTTTCGCTGGTGATGTTGCCCTTGTTGCCCATACAGAAGCAGCTCTATAGCGCCTAACATCCTCCTTTGCAATGGCTGCAGAGCTGTTTGGAGTGGAAGTCAGCCTGAAGAAAATGGAAGTTCTCTACCAGCCTGCACCATAGGAAGAGCACTATCACCCCCACGTCACCATCGGCAAATTCAGCAGTTCATCTACGTGGGAAGTATAATCTCCTCAGACGCCAAGAGTGAGAAAGAGATAGATCACAGATTAGCAAAGGCATATAGTGCATTTGGAAGGCTTCACAAAAGAGTCTGGAGTAACAAACACCTGAGGAGAAGCACAAAAATCAGTGTGTACAGTGTGTACAGAGCCATTGTACTGTCTATTCTCTTCTATGGGTCTGAAACATGGGTCACCTATTGCCAACATCTACGACTCCTCAAACGCTTTCATCAGAGCTATCTACACACAATCTTAAATATACACTGGACTATGTGATGAATGTTGCTGTCCTGGAGCAAGCAGGGATCACCAGCATTGAGGCCATGCTGCTGAAAACGCAGTTGCACTGGGCAGGTCACGTTTCTAGGATGGAGGACCACTGCCTCCCCAAAATAGTACTCTATGGTGAACTCACCACGGGTCAGTGTAAGAGGGGCACCCCAAAGAAGAGATACAAGGACTCCCTGAAACAACATCTCCAGTTTGGTCAAATTGATCACCAACAATGGTCTGCCCTGGCCACACATTGGGGGGAATGGAGACGCACTATCCACAATGCTGCAGTCTCTTTCGAGAACTCACACTGAACGAGTCTCAAAGAGAAATAACAATGCAGAAAGAACCACAACTTGGAAACATCACCCAAAGAGAATTTCTGCTGTGCTTTCTGTAACCGGACCTGTTTATCTCAGATTGGCCTTTTTAGTCATCAACGAGCTTGTAGGATGAGTCCTTCCTGAATCTTTGTTAGCGAAGAAAAGCCAGAGAGAGAGAGAGAGATTTATAAATATGTTTATAAATATATATAAATATTTATAAATATATATTTATAAATATATAAATATATATTTATAAATATATAAATATATATTTATAAATATATAAATATATAAATATATATTTATAAATATATATTTATAAATATATAAATATATATTTATAAATATATTTATTAATATATATTTATAAATATATTTTTATATATTTTAATAGTCAGGAATTCTAGGAAGTGAATTCCAAAACAGTTGGAAGGCCAATTTTGGAATCAATGGTGTAAAATTGGTGAATTCCTAAATGTTGATATAGGACCCAATTGTTGGTCTTTCCGTTTGCCCACAGTATTCTCAGCACACTTCTCCAGCACATATTATATTACATATACTGTATTTTATTATGTATTTAACCATATTTTTCTGATGACCATATCTTTGTCAAAATGCTTTGTTGGCTTGCAATATACTTATAGAACCCAGAGCAAGACAAATGGATAAAATCGTACTTGAAGAGCAACAAATCCTTGACAAAATTTCAGATATTTAGGCCTTTTGAAAGAAGATCATAATATGGTCAGATTGATTTAGGCAAGGAAAACACAGCCTTGAGTTTGCAAATTCTGAGAAGGGCTGTTCTAGGGCATTAGGGAACTTTGGGGCAGAAATCTGGGGTGTCTGCAGTGGGGCTGTGACGGTGGTGTAAAGTCCCCCTAGGTCTTCTAAGGAGCTAATGCAGCCCCCCAAACTACCACAATTGGCCACCCCAAATACTATGTATTTGTGAAGCATTTCAAAGTGCCCCCACAATCCCAAGAGGGCATTTGGAGACAATTTATTGGGGGGGGGGGCTGTTGTTGTTGTTGTTTTGTCCCTGGGTGGCCCAGGGTGACCAGATGTCCTCACCACAAAGGCAGGCAAGGCACTGCAAAATGCAGGATGTTCAAGAAAAATGGAGGACGTGGCCATATTAAACTCATGCGTCTTGGTCATGCTCAAAATGGAGGACATTTTGGAATTCCTCCTGGACAGAAGGTTGAAATGGAGGATGTGTCCTGGAAAAGGAGGACCTCTGCTCACCCTGTGTGGGCCACACTTCCACCCAGCTCTATAATTGTTCAGTGATATACACTTTGCATCCGCTAGGTGATGTGCAAGAGCAAATATATTCACAATTTTGTATTTCTTCTTCTGAACTACCATTTAAGGATGAAGGGAGGTTCCTTGTAATTTAAAATCACACAAGCTTCTATTTCAAGAGGAAGCTCATTCAATAAATATTACCTGCTACCCATAAGACTTTAGATTTTGCAACTATTGTTATTGTAATAACCAAGGGTGTGATTTTTGTGTAACTATTTCAAGATCCTGTTTTTATGGGCTTGAGGCAATCCACCAGCTGTTAGCGATAATAATCTGTGATATCTTCTCTGTGACATTTTCATGCACAATGAATAATGACACTGTCTTCTTGTTTATAAATATGAACCAGACTTAAAGCAAACCAGAACTATTGCAATAGGCCTGTGTTTTTAGAAAATGCAGTATGTAGAAATGTAATCCATTTCATAAAAACAGCCTAGATCAGAGTAAAGATCTATCTACACCAGGAAAGTGCCCAAACAATTATTTTTTAAAGCAATTAATTAAACCCACCATTTCAGCATTGCCCCAAACTAGTTAATTGCCATCATAGTCACATAGTTTTAAAAAGGTAATTCAAACCATGGATGTTTGACTCGGTGGATTTGGAGGTCCAATTGCACAAACTGCTGGCCTCTGGTACAAAACACAGCTCAGTAATGAGACTATGCATACCTTATAACTATACAAGTTACACTGCAAGTGAGATGAAATTATCCCACATTGTACTATGGTCATCATGCCTTAAGTATTTGCCTTTAAGTTGCCTGTTGATCCATGAATTTTGTGTGGAGAGGGGGTTAGGTTAGGAATAATCAGAAGTGGTTTGACATTGCCTTCCTCTGAAATACAGCCTACAGTACATGATATTTCCTTCCAAGTACTAAGCAGGCCTGATCCTGTTTAACTTCCAAAAACAGGCGGGATCTGGTGTAGCTTCACAGTATGTAGGCCAGCTCCAAAACACCTTACATCAGTGGTTTCCAAACTCTGGTCCTCCAAATGTTTTAGACTTCAGCTCCCAGAGTTCCTGACTTTAGTCAAGTCAGCTGGATTTTCTGGGACCTGATGTCCAAAACACCTGGAAGGCCAAAGTTTGGGAATCACTGCCTTACGTAGTTACTCGTTATTTGTAACAAATTCCTTCCCAGCTCAGAGTCCAGCACTCTGTTCTCATTTTGTTCAAACACATGCTTCTAGGACGTTCGATGACAGGATAGAAAGCCAATGGCCCAATTCTGCTTATACAGCCCAATAAACATAGAGGTATATTAAAGATTACTGAAAGGCCTTCTGTCCATACCAGCTGCCACTATTGTAGCATCTAAAGGAGAGAAGAGCAGCCAGCGTCTGCTGGACTTAATTCCTTCCCTCACTGCTATCCCCTTTTCCTTCTGTGTTGTGTCTTATTAAATTGTAAGCCTGAGGGCAGTGAAATGTCAAATGAACAATGTGTCAGCTGCTCAGGAAGCCTTTGTGACTGAAGAGTAGGTTCTTAATGTTCAAAAGAAAGAAAGACTTGATCCTGGAGATAATGTTCAGCTTGACCAGTGACCATAAGTAGCTTAATATTCAATGTTTTTTTAAATTTGCAAGACATTGCATTTGAACAGACAGAGGTGAGATACAGGCAAAATACCACTAAGGAGGGATACATAAGGGTCTATAAAAACAAGCATATAAGTATAAGATGTCATCGTTCTTAGGCTTCCGTAAAGGTCCCCTTCCAGAAATTCAAATGTTAATGTATTACATTTATTTAACACCTGTTTGGTTCTTGATCCAGCAGGTCAGTGGTACTCAGCTTTTGGGTCTCCTGACATTTTACACTTCCAGCTACTCCTAGAGGCTGGCAGGCCATGTGGCCAATGGTCCAAAATATCTAGAGACACAAAGGTTGGAAGTAATGACAATTGATGGCTCACTTTCTATTTCTCAGTGATTCAAAGCACTCAGTGCAGCTAGTGGTGGCTAGTGACATTGAGCTCAAGGCTTTGGTAAAGAGCAATATGAAGGCATTGCCCTCCCAAATAAGAATTTTGCTTCCTCTCTCCTTCAAAATTCTCCTTCACTCTCCAAATTTCTAGCATTTCAGTTGAGCCTCTGGAGATACAGTACCCAAAGAAAAGGGGCAGGCAAAGTGACCAAGGAAATGTGAATATAGCATATAGAAGAGTCATTGGCGTAGACAATTTTCAACATCTCTATTGGAAATATAGTTCTTTTGGAAAGGCTGTATCCCTTAGGATTAAATGTTTTTCAACAGTTTTTTTCCCAACTTTCAAGTGATGGTTTCACTGCACATACTGGCCAGAATCCTGTGTGGTCCAGCATAGTATAGTAGTTCTGTATGTAAAGGTATAGTACAGGTGGCCATTCACAAACCCCGAGATTTACTATTGAGCACTGCAGGTTCCTCCCCTACACTACAGTCATGTTGTGGCTGATGGGACAGGTTTGGAGGTTTGATGAAAATGATTACATCATCCACTGAAGTACAGTGGGTCCTTGGTATCTGCTGGGTTTAGTTCCAGGGCCCCCTATGTATACCAAAATCTGTAGAGGCTCAAGTACCATAATATACAATGAGATAATAAAATGGTGTCCTTATATAAAATAGCAAAATCAAGGTTTATTTTCTTGGATTTTTTGTGGGAAGTTATTTTCAAGCCACAGATGGCTAAATCTGTGGATATGGAAAGCCAACTGTAATCATGTTTCATCTGGCTACAGGTACATAGTCAGATGTTTATCTGGTTAAATGCCTGTACTGCAGCCACTCACTCAAAACCATAAGGTGGCAAGTTCAATACCAGCAAAAGGGCTCAAGCTCGATTCAGGCTTGCATCCTTCCAAGGTTGCTAAAATGAGTACCCAGATTGTTGGGGGCAAGTAGCTTACAGTTGTAAACCGCTTAGGCAGTATGAAGCGGTATATAAATGAAGCTGTTTTGTTTGTTTGTTTTGATCCACCCTCCCCACCAGGCATAAAATGGCCATGTGGGTACTGCAGTGGGTACTGATAACTGGCGGGGGAAGGAGCTTTTGCCACTGCAGGGGGATAAAGGGAATACCTGCACATGCCACTAAGAAGATACAAGCCATTGCTTATTATATTCAGTGTGTATGGCATTCACACACAAACACACAAAGTTGAAGATGCTACTTCCTCAGATGCGTAGACAGAGGCCTCAAACAGATGGCCCAAAAGGGCTGCTGTTGGGCTGCGTTGGGGGCATGGCATTCAGATGATACACCCTGAACATGGCTGGAAGCTGCCCCAGGCATGGCGCTTTGCCAAAGAACCAACCCTGACCTAGGAGAGAGTGAAGGAGAGGCCTAGCAACACCATCAGGCCTGGCCTCCCTCCAGTCCTTCTGCCTTGGTCCAAGCATCACAGGGAGAGAACTGCTGGACATGATCCCCTTCCCCACCACCATTCCCTTCTTTTGTGTTGTGTCTTTTTAGATTGTAAGCCTGAGGGCAGGGAATCGTCTAATTAAAAATAATAATTGTAAGCCGCTCTGATAGCCTTTAGGGCTGAAGAGCGGGGTATAAATTATTTATTATTATTATTATTTTATTATTATTATTATTATCCCAAAAAAGGAATAGTAAAATACTGCTCCGTTTTGGCCCCCAGTTCAGGACCACAGTGGTGGCCCAGATCAATCCTGGGGCAAATGGCAGTGGCACAGTCCCAATGCAGAGCTTTTCCGCTGTGTGCTTCGCCCTTTAGTCTATAAATTTTAGTTGAAAAATTGGCCCAAAAAACCTGAGACAACTTGTCCACAGGTCAATGCAAGTACTGTACTTTAATTCTTAAAAATGGAACCACCCCCAGGTGAAGGGCAAGAGCATAATCTGTCCTTGAAGCAGTGACCCCTGTCTATTCTCTCTTTTATCCAACCTTTAGGGTGAGCACAGCTATGCCTGCTTGAATTTTGTAAATTCTTTGGCACCATTTTTCTTTACTTCCTCCTTTAGATCCTTTGTTACAAGTTTTACCCTCAACATATCCATGGGTCATATCAAAATCCATAATTTAGGCCCCAAAACCTGTTTAGAGCCTTCATGAAACCTATATGAGGTTGACTTATAGTTGAATATATATGGTATGCTACTAATTTCTTTCATTATCTCAGTTAGTCTCAAAGGTGCAACAATACCCTTTGCAAGCTGATCCAGACTAACTTGGCTACAGAGCTTAAGACATGACAACACATGATGCATTCTGCCCCCTCAATGGTGAATACAATTTAAACATTGACATTTACTAAATAAATTAACAATATATTATGAAATGTTATGTATGAGTTGCTTATCAAATAATGAGGATGTAGAATGCGGTCAACTCATCTATCCTTCCTCCAACTTTTTAATGACCTAGTACTTGTTCTGATCACTGGCATGCTCCGTGGAGGCGGATGTGGGTCATGAGGCGGATGTGGTTGCCTTAGATTCTGCTTCCTTTTCGTGCCAGCAGCTTTCCCTACTTCTTGCCTGAGTGCTTAGTAAATTAAGAGGTTTTCCACATCCAGGAAGCTAGCTAAGAATGAACAAACTTCTTCCTTCCTCTTGGATGAAAAGAAAACAAAACCTCTCACTCCAGCTAAAGCTTTGCATCTATGATGTAACTATCTTGTAAGTAGCTCATTTCCTTTTAACTTCTTTAAGTTCTCCCCCCCCCCCCCCCATCTTCACCTCTGTCTCATTTGTCATACTTGAGACATGCCTAGACTGATCCATCTGCAATGAGAATAGTGTGTGTGTGGCAACCTGCCACCAGGAATAATAATACATGAGAAAAGGAATCATATGAAGATGAGCCCCAAATTTTGGAAAATGAAGTGAAAGCTGCATTCAAAGCAAATTGGGAAGAGTAAATCACCAGGAACAGATGACATACCAGTCTAGAAAGATATACTACACTCTTCAGAGACAGAATTGACTTTAGTTCTGACTAAATCTGCCAACCAATCTGAAAAAACAACGGCCCACAGATTGAAAATGATCAGTATGCATTCCTATCAGCAGAAAAGGAGACAAGAAAGACTGCCGTAAGAAACATTGCACTCATTTCCCATGCAAGTAAAGTCATGCACAAAATTCTGCAGCAGAGACTTCTATCATATGTGGAGTGAGAAATCCCAGAGGTGCAAGCTTGTTTCAGGAAATATAGAGGACTAGGGATCACATTGTAAATATGCAATGGATAATGGATGCATCTGCACAACAGAATTAATCCAAGGTTGTTATCACTTTAACTGCCATGGCTGAATGGTATGGAATTCTGGGAATTGTAGTTTGATGTGGTACCAGTGCTCTCTGACAGAGAAGGCTAAATGTCTCACAAAACTACAGACTCCACAATTCCATAGCATTGAGCCATGGCAATTAAAGTGGTGTCAAACTGGATTACTTCTGCAATGGAGACCACCTGGGAATTCCAAAAGAAAATCAGCATGTCTTTGACTGCATAGATAATGAAAACTATGGAGTGCTTTTACAGAAATGGGTGTACCATTACATTTTATTGTTCTGATGTGTAATCTATACTCAGGACAGGAGGTCACCATCAAAACAAATAGGAGGAAGCAGAGTAGCTCCCAATCTGAAAGGGGGTCATATGAGGTTGTATTCTATCACCCTATCTATTCAGTGTGTATGCAGTAAACACCATACACAGAGCAGGTTTAGACATGGAAAATCAGCAGAAAGAACATCAACAATCTATGGTATGCATAGGATACCATACTACTAGCAGAAAACATCAAAGACTTGAAACAATTGCTAAAGAAAGTCAAAGAGGAATGTAACAAGGCAGGCTTACTGCTGAACATTAAGAAGAGAAAAATAATGACCACAGAGTGGTTATGGAAATTCAATTGAGACAATGAAGAAACTGAAATAGTTAAGGATTTCCCATACCTTAACTCAAACACTAATTAAGACGGGGATTGCAGGCAAGAAAAAAGAAGCTGACTAGGATTGGAAAGGTGAACTATGAAAAAATTAGAAAAGATTTTAAAGTGCAAAGATATAAAAATGAACCCTAACAATACAAGCCATAGTATTTTCCATCACCATATATGGATGCAAAAGTTGGACAGTGAGAAAAGCTGATAGAAAGAAAATCAGCTCCTTCAAAATGTGGTGCTGGAGAAAAGTGATGAGGATACCACAGACAACCAAAAAGACAAATAATTGGATCTTAGAATAGATCAAGCCTGAACTCTTCCTGGAAGCTAAGATGACAAAACTGAGGCTGTCATGCTTCGGCCACATGAGGAGAAGGCAGGACTCACTAGAAAAGACAATGATACTATGAAATGTGGAGTGCAGTAGGAAGAAAGGAAGACCTTATATAAGTTGGATAGACTTGATCAAGTGGTGATAAAGGGAGACATTCTGCTTGGATGTTACATCTCTTAATGTAACTTTGACATGTTTTCCATAGAATACCCTGGACTTTGTCAGACGTTGGAAATTGGAAGTATAATCCAGTGGAAATCGAAATGCAATCATGGGGTTTCACGTTATTGTGAATTAAAGCTTCTCATGCAATTTCGGGCAAAAGTGAAGTCATTCCAAAGGCAATCATGGGTTTTACGTTATTGCGAATTAAAGCTTCTCACACAATTTTGGGCAATGGAGGGGGGGTCATTTTCGGGTAATGGGAAGTTATTCTGAATGCATTCTGAACGCAATGGGAATTCACGTGAATTCGCTAAACTAGCGAATTCATGTGAATTCGAATTGGCTCTATTCGCAATAAAGAGAAATTGCTCCTGTGTGAAAGAATCCTCTGTTTACAACTAAACATGTGATCTCTGTCAAACACATTGTAAAACACTTAGTGCTTAGCATTATAAAACGGTATAGAAATGTAAGTGCTATTGCACACAAAGCCATGGTCAGTGGACTGGTTCTGGTACCAGGAAAAGGTTCTAGGGAAAAAGGAAATTGTTGTAAGCCCACTGGTGTTAATTGTGCCAACTGCACAAATAAAGTACTGGTTCCTGGCACATGAAAAAAGAAAGAGCAAAATAAATAAATGGGCAGCTGCCCCCCCCCCCCCCAACATCAGGCACCATGAGAGTCCCTGATCTATGTAATTGTGGTTTTCATAGCCTGTATCATTCATGACTGTCAATTTGGCTGTGTTGCAATTTGGAAAAATACGGTCATACACTCCTTGTTTCCCCAAACATTGGGGAAGTTCCAAGGGCAGCACTTACCCTTGGCACCAATTGAAGGTTTTCTCCCACTCCAAATATAATCAGGACAGCACCGTTACATTTCCCTCCTCTCATGCCAATATTTTTAAAAAAGAAACCAAACCCATTTATTGTTTTCACCCCATATAAGCATCCCACTACTTTTCCCAATCACCATGCCACCTTTTTAAAAAACTCTCCAAAGTAAGCTATGCGATTTGGCTTTGTGCCTCTTTCCCATCTGAGGCCCCATTCATACTAGCCCACTTGCCCTGGTTAGATCTGGATGAGATCGTGCATATCATTACCGAATCTCTCCGGAAAGAAGTTCATATACTATCTTTTGCCCCCATTGATGCTTTCCGGTGCATTTTACCCCAACAAAGTTCATACACGAAAAAGTAACGATTCAAAATGGAGCCTCTTGGTTGTCAATCAAATGATGTCATGGTGACGTCTGATGCAGCCATTGGTCGCGCAAGATGCTTGGTTTTGTTTTGTTTTTTTTACTTTTTTATATTTGACAGATTATGCGCATGGAGCATAGGACTGGGAGCGGTGTGGATTGTGGAGATCCTGTCCCCTCCTCCTCCTCCTCCCAGTGCGTTTTTATTTATTGTTTATTATATTATTTATTATTTATTATTTATTGTATTGTATTGTATTTAATATTTATTTTATTAAATAAAATATGTTATTAAATATTTTATTTTATTTTATTATTTATTGTATTTTATTGTATTTATTATTTATTGTATTGTATTTTTAAATTAATATTTATTTTATGTTATTGTATTGTATTGTATTGTATTTATTATTTATTTTATTGTATTTTATTTATTATTTATTTTATATTATTTATTATTTATTTTATTCTATTGTTTTTATTATTATTATTATTTTACAATTTGACAGTTCATGCACATTCTAAGGAGGCCCTTTTCCCCTTCGGTTTTATGAATGGAGCTATTTAAACTGGAGGGGAAATCCCATTGTTTTCCCCTCCGGTTTAAAGAATGAATGGGGCCCTTTAAACATTGAAAGAAAACGCCAATCCATATATGGCCTGGGGTTTCCCCTCTGGTTTAAATAGCCCCATTCATAAAACCGGAGGAGAAAAGAGCCTCGTAGAATGCGAATGAGCTGTCAAATTGTAAATAATAATAATAATAATAATAATAATAATAATAATAATAATATATAAAATAAATAATAAATAAAATAATATAAAATGAATAATAAATAAAATAAAATAAATAATAAATAATAACTAAAAATACAATACAAATATTAAAAAATTCAGGAGTGCCCAATTTTGCTGGGAGAGGAGGCATGTTCCGCCCTCTGGCCTTCTCCCCTCCCCTGAACTTGACCCGATCATGATCATGACCCGATCAGTTCACATTTGCGCAAACCATTTTTTTCCCCAAAAAGAAACGGTAAATACACCGCTTTGGGAGAAACCGGGTTTAGGGGGATTTACCCCGCAATGGGTGTGTAAGATCTGGATTCCATAGTGTAAAATCGGGAGCCATATGAACTTCTTGATTTTAAACTGGTTTACAAACCGGTTCATATGGTAGTCTGAACGGCCCCTGAAATGGTTTCATTTATTAATCAGTGCAATAGTTTGAACATTGGGCTGTGACTCTGGTTCGAGATTTGATTTGATTCGAGAAAATGATTTGAAGACACACAAAAACAAAGGGTCCTTTGGCACAGTTTAGCGTTTTTTTTTTTTTTTTAATTGCCATTTTGCAAAACCAGAGGTGGATTTCCATCCATTCCTATGTTTTTATTTTTTATTTTTATTTTTTTGACAGATCACAAACTGTCAGTGAATCCTGAGGGAAAAACAAAACAAAACTGGCACCCACAAGGAAGGTCTGTTGTTTTTATTTATTTTATTTGTTTATTCATTCAGTTTATATACCACCTTTCTTCCAATATGAGATCAAAGGTGGCTTACAAGGTTGAAACAAAATTAACTAACAAATTGACAGTAAAAGTTAAAAGCACAGTTTAAAATCCTCACAATAAATCCATTTTTGAAAGGATATAAAGTAGAATCCTAGTGCTAATATTCTGTAGAGTGAATAGGCCCCTGGTAACTCCTGAAACAATATCACTTAGATAGTTAGATAGCTAGGATTCCACTTTTACTGGATTAGAATTTACTGGATTACTGGCTTAGATTTTTTAAAAAGGCATTTGTTTAAAAGACATTTATTATTCTAGTACTCTTTGAACTGCCATAGAATTCCTTGTCGAATTTTCTGTTTCATATGTCAAAATAAAAACATGGCTGGCTTTGGATATGATGCTCTTTTACTTGACTGAGGGCATGAGAAGGGATGTAATTTGCTGTTCGGCCCTTCTTATTTATTTATTTTTCATTTTAAAAACATTTTTATTAGTAATTAAAAGAACACGTAAAAACACAAAAGACATGCATATACCACACACACACCAATATGTACACCTTGTATTTTCTTTTTTTATATACATTTATATTTTCTTTTTAATTTTCTCAAATCTCTGCACCTCCCGATTCTACTTATCTGTTTCTTCTCTTACTTTTTGACTCTTTTATACCTTTTCTGCTCTTCTATCCCTCTCCCATCTCCTGTCTTATGTTTTCTTCTCTTTCTCACCTAACTTTCTTTCTTTTCTTTTCTTTTTTTAAGACCCTCATATTAAACTAAAACCTACATACTCACAATCCACTTTTCACTTACTCATACCTTACTCATACCTTCTTATCGACATACTTGATCATTCAAAATCATTCAGCCCTTCTTTTTCGGGGAATTGCTGTAGGGTTGCCAGAGTGAAAACTGGAGAGAGCTCCTATATCTTTATCGGTTGAATAGAAATCAGAGGGAATTTCAGCAGGTGTCACTTGCAAACCTTGGTGTGTGACAAACAGCATCTCCTGAAATTCCTTCTTCTACCATTAAAGTTATAGGCAACCTTAGACTTGCTGACTATCATAAGCCTTGGGTCCTGTGCAATAAGAAAGGTGGAATATAACTAAATTAAACTCAGGCTGCATATGCACTGAAGAAGTAATGCAATTTGACAATACTGGAGCATAGTGGTTTGAGTGTTGGACTGTGACTCAGGAGACCTGGGTTCGATTTCCCGCTTGGTCGTGACACCCACTGGGTGATCTCGGGCAAGCCACATGTTCTCGGCCTCAGGGGAAGGCAACGCAAACCTCCTCTGAACAAATCTTACCAAGAAAACCCCATGATATGTTTAACTTAGGGTTGCCATAAATTGGAAACAACTTGGAGGAACAGAACAACAACTTAGTTGTTGGGATATGGGATATGTAGTTTGTTGTGGCATCAGAGATCTCAGAGAGGGAAGTCGAAATAACTCACACAACTACAAATCTCATAATTCCTTAGCATTGAACTGTGGCAGTTAAAGTGTTGTCAAACTGCATTGTTTCTGCAGTGCGGATGCATCCTTTAAGTCCTTCATACCCACATTACTTTTTTCTTTCTTTGCTGGATGACCATCTGTCGGGGATGCTTTGATTGGGAGTTCCTGCATGGCAGGGGGTTGGACTGGATGGCCCTTCCAACTCTATGATTCTATGATTCTTTTTAATTTTTTTCCCCTTTCCTTTCTATACAGAATAAGACTCAAAGGTGGTTTAGAGTAAAATTACACAAAAAGAAATACAATGGAAACATAAAAGGAAAACAAGAATAGAAGAAGGAATAGAAGAGAACGCAATTTAAAATACACCAATAAAGGAAAATAGTGCCATCCCGGCCGTGTCAAAGCCCCTTCAGCAGCAAACAAGGCCACTGGGCAAAGGCTTACCTTGTATGGCAGCCTGTGATAATCTCTCCCATCTGAGCCTTAAGGAGGTAAACAGCTTTTCCTGGAACATAGAGTCCTCTTGCGGTCAAGGAGAGGCAAATAACAACAATAATAATAATTCCGCATCAGCTGCTCCTTGGGGCCCTTATCTGTATGCCTTTCCCACAACCTCCATCAAGAACAAGGACACTGGATACAAGCTAAAGTTGTTTTTGAGAAGGAAGATACTAAATGAGATGGGATGAACCAGAGCATGGATGGTTTTCTCATCAAGGCAACACGTTTTGAGCAGCAGAGCATGGTAGAAAGCCAATGTGACATTCTTCATGTTGTCTTTCCATCTTAATTTTGTCTATAGTAATAATAATAATAATAAAAATCCCAGGGGAAATCCTTGAAATCCTCAGAGGGCATCACACCATTACAGTGTTCAAAAAATTTCACACACATTATCTCAGCAGGCCTCACAACCATCCTGCGACTGACGGTGCATCTGCACTAGAGAAATAATGCGGTTTGACACCACTTTAATTGCCATTGCCCCATCCTACAGAATCCCAGATTTGTCGTTTTGGGAAGCACCAGCATTCTTTAGCAAAGAAAGCTAAAGACTACAAATCCCAGGATTAAATAAGATGGAGCTACAACACTTAAAGTGGTATAAAATGCATTATTTCTACAATGTAGATGCCCTTGCCCTGAGGCAATATTTTCATCTCCTATACTGTAGAGTACTAAAATGGAGAGAAAATGATGTTCCTAAGGCAAACTAGTGAATTGTTTCAGTAAAATCTGTCATTTCTGTATTTAATAATAATAATAATAATAATAATAATAATAATAATACTTTTTTTTGGTCAGGGAAGGTTTGGCAAACTAATATCGAAAAAGAGAAGGGATCTATAGGAGTTAAAACTCCTATACATTTCATGCTTGTGTGGAAGTAGGCATTTCAACTGGTTGCATAACCAATAATATCTGCTGAAATGCCCTCTTCTACACAACTGCTAAACGTATGGGAGTCCTCCCCAGTTTTCAATTTGGCAAACCTAGGCTAAGACCTATCAAGAAGATATGTATTCTGAAATGGATGCCCTCCATCCTTCCTAATGTGATATGCCCAAGACCCCATAAAATGAAGTTCATGGCGAAGCAGCTGTCTAAACTTGGCCTCTCACATCCATAGTTTATTATTCCACTGTCAGTATGTCACTCCAGATTTACCACTTTAGGAAAGAGGTTAGGTAAGAAAGGATATCACCCACACTTATACAGGATCCTGTGCTTTTCTGTTTACACCGTCTCCAACGAGATAAAAATTAATGCAGGAAAAAGAGTATTAAGAAGAACAACAACCTGATGTGTAGAAATCTTCTTTCCCAAGGAGAGGCAGTTTGTAATATCAAAAAGAATGTGGTGTAAACACAAAAGAGCTTTGTACCACACAAGAACAAGATAAAACTATCCATCACTGCAGACTGAAAACAAATTGTTGTTGTGTGTGCCTTCAAGTCATTTCTGACTTATGATGACCCTAAGGTGAACCTATCATGGGTTTTTCTTGGCAAAATTTGTTCGGAGGAGGTTTGCCTTTGCCTTCCTCTGAAGCTGAGAGTGTGTGACTTGCTCAAGGTCACCCAGTGGGTTTCTATGGCTGAGCAGAGAATCAACTCTGGTCTCCAGAGGCATAGTCCAATGCTCAAACAAATAAAAAGAAGAAAATGTTTAACATTCCTTATAAAGCATGAGTGGCAGCTTATGCTACAGAGCATTTTCTTTTTAATCAGGGTCAGCTTACCTGACAATTTAATTTTTGTTAACTCATGCTTATTGTCTTGCCATTTTTCTCAAGTCTTTTCCTGTTTTCCTCCAAATTAGGATTTTATTTTGCAATTGCTGGGCCTCATTTGTACAATTTTATGAAGAGTCTAGGCAAGGATGTCTTCCATCTGACACGACTCATATTTTTCTTCTACTCTTCCTTTCTTTTCCCGTTTGCACAAAAATATCCTTTTGCAGAATCAGTAGTGATCAGGACTCAGATATCAGCTACCTACTTGCTGGCTGATGAAACCATATAACTCATCCAACCTGCTGAGTTCAACTGTAATCACAGATCTGGGGATTTACATGGGTGCAAGCCATTGTGTGCTTCCTCTGCCATCCGGGTGCAGGGTGGAGTTGAGACTGATTCATTCAGCTATAACTTCATGGTCCCATATTGGTATCCCAGACCAGGTATGTCAGACAGACATACCTGCCTCCCAAGAAATTGGATCTGGGCCCAAGGTAAAACCAGCTAAAAGCCAATGACCCAATGCATTCCTGCATGCTGCCAGAAGTTGCAAAAGTTAGTCCCAGTAAATCGGAATCCTATAAAGACAAATGAGTGGCATCATGTCTTTTAATGGACAGAGCTAGGAGCCACCCATCTGGAACCATCCTACGCCAAAAGTTAGATAATTAAAATTCCTCCCATTATGTAATAACAGATTAGATAATTAAAATTCCTCCCATTATGTCCTATTTCCTCCCCCCTCCTTTTAATTTCCTTCAATTGGAACATCTTAGTAGTAATAATATCAGGGTCAGTATTTATTAATCACATTGGCCAAGATCCTACGTGAGGGACATAGGTACTACATGTGGCTTTTAATCTGGGAAAAAGTGCCTTTGGAGATGCATATCACACAGTTATGCCTCCAAACTGTATCTGCTGTGTACTTGAAGTATGGTTAGGGCATCCTTTTTCATTGATGGGGAAAACCCATCGATGAGCTTGGAACTGCACTAGTCCTCTGGTGCAAAACATCACTGCCAAGGCAGTTGCAATATTAGCAGTCCTGTGGCATCAGATTCTCCTCCTCTCCCCTGTCCCTCTCATTATCTCCAACAAGATTGACAGTTTCTTTTCTATTTCTTTCTTTCTTTTTTTAAACAAACCAACCAACCTTAAACAGCACTAGCAGAACTCTGGAATTGCATGAAAAAGTGAAGGAAAAAAAAAACACCAAATGGTGTGTTGGGGTTAAAGGGGAGTGTGAAAGAGAGCATAATGGTGGTAGCAGCTCAGTCACACGATTGACAAGATGTGCAAATATGGCCTCTCTGAAGCTTGTATGTTTCCACCACATCTGATTCCTGGACTGGCTATGTTTAATGGTTCCCTGTTTCATGTCTTCTTGACTTTCTGTGAACTATGGTGAGATAAACTGTTCTGGCATGGCCTGCAGGGCTCTCCTCTTCTTGTTGCATCACTGCTCACTGGTGGAAGGAAGGAGGCTGTGTCATCCTTTAGCACCCTGCTTGCCAGCACCACAGAACTCCTTTGGTTCATGTGGCTGCCTGGTTTTTAAAGTGAGTCCCCAAAGAATTAGATTCTCCTAAAGACTGTTTTAAAATTTGTATGCTTTATTTCTTTTTTTAAACTGTTGCATGTTTTAATTAATGTGTTTTAATGGACGTTGATTTGTTATTGTTCCCTGCATCAATCCATGGGGAGAGGCGTGTAAGAAATATTTATTATTGTAATTGCTACTACTACTGCTACTACTACTACTACAGGGAAGTCATTTCAGTCTAGATCATGCGCAATTAATCCCCGAAGATAAAGGGAGCTGCAAGGGCAAGGTCTCAGCCAATCCAGAGGTTGTTAACACAAAACCAGTAGTCCAGATATTGAAAATCAACATGAAACAAGGAACTATTAAACGTAGCCAGTCCAGGAATCAAGAATGCAAAGAAAGGCCTGAATACCAAGAGTGTGGCCATTTGAACGTGGCCTCCAATTGGCACTGCTCTCGTGCCACAGAGGGAGGGAAGAAGAGATAGTATCTGCTGGACGTCATCCTCCCTCCCCTTTTTTTTTTTTTGTCTGTCCTGTGTTGTTTAGATTGTAAACCTGAAGGCAGGGAACAGTCAAATCAAAAATTTGTAAGCAGCTCTGAGAGCCTTTGTGGCTGAAGAGCAGGGTACAAATACTCTAAAGAAAGAAAATAAATTCAAAACAGTTGAATGGTTGCAAACAACAAGGGTTTCCTGCAGCTGTTAGGAGATTTATGGGTGGCTGTCATATGCTTGATGAGTCAGTATCTTCTGTGTAATAGCCAGTTTTTGTGAATGTTTTCCTTGAGTGCACCCACACTATAGAAATAATGAAGTTTGACAACCCTTTAAGTGCCATGGCTCTATTCTATGGAATCCTGGGATTTACAGTTTTACAAAGTCTTTAGTCTTTGCAGCTGAAGAGTACAGATGCCTCACAAAACTACAAATCCCAATATTCAGTAGAATGGAGCCCTGGCACTTAAAGTGATGTCAAACTGCATTATTTCTGCAGGGTAGATACACCCTCTCTCAACAGTGGGCAGGGGTGTCTCTTTAGTGTTTCTCAAGTCCTGCATAGGCTGGTTCAGCCACCAGGTTTTCAGATTTGGGGATGGAGTGTCTGGAGCGAGAAATACCTCTATGCAGCAAATTCCTCAGATTCCAGAGGGTGAGTTATGACAGTGGTTTTTAAGGGGCATTTGCGATCATGGCAGTGGTGCCGATGGTAAATGTGAATACCAGACTTTACAAGGTGGCGAGTCTAGCTTATGACATTGTAAACACTAAGCAGGATGCCAGACATTGTTTCCACCAGGCCCCCTGAAGAGATGGATTATAAAATATATTCCAAAACATTACTTTAAAACAAGTTAAACAATTTTTTTCAACATCAAAAGCCAGATGTAATGATACAATTTTGACCACATGCAAGAAGCTCAACAAAAGAGGAGCCAGACTGACTTATAGGGGGAAAATTATAAATGAGGTACTGCTCTAGGGAAAGGCTGGTCTCATCTACTCACCATCCTGATGGGACATGCAGTTTGGTGGAACCTTTAGCAGGACCTTTGCCAACAATATTGTCAAATTGCAACTTCCAGCATCCATCGCAGTTGGGTGTGCTGGCAAGGACTGATGGGAGTTGCAATTCCATGAGATCTGGAGAGCCAAGGGTTGCCTACTTCTGTTCTACAGAGAAAATATGTTTCTCTGCATAATGTATTTTACAGTGAAGATGTCTCTTGTTTGTTACTATCCTAATATCTTGCTCCAAACCTAGACTGCAGCTGGAACCTATTACATTTCTCCTTGTAAATATTTCTCTTCTGCTTTACTAAGCTGTCAAGAGGAATGACATCACATTATCTACTTAATCTCTGAGCTCAATGCCTGCGCTTCTTTTCCTCCCTCATTTTCTGAATCTGATAAGGTAACCCACAATGACACTGTGTTTTATTAGATGCATCTCCCACTCCTTTCTAGGTTTGTGTCACCATCATATGCTTATTATTTTTAACTAACTCCACTGAATTCAATAAATGAGCTGATTTCAAAGAAACAACAAGAGACCCACTGAGATCATTTTAGATCACGGGTACAAGTAGAATCAGGTTTACACTTTGGTTATCAGATGTAAACTCTAAACAGGGGCATGTGCCCATGGGCCAATGGACCCTGAAGCCCTTACCCATTTCTCCAAGCTCGAACACAAAATCAGATGTTTTTTGCCCTAACACAACACAGAAAGCCCCCACAAATGTGTGTGTAGACATTTGAAAATAGCCCTATCCCATTATCATAAGCACTGCCAGTGGCGCCACTAGGGTTGGTGTCGCCTGGTGCAGTAACTCATGGTGTCACACACCCCTTGGACACCTCCTGTTTCACACTATACAGAATCCTTAGTAAAATAAATTTGCACTAATGTCACTGAATGCAATGCTAATAGTTGTGACATAAACAACTAGCAAAATTAAAATTATACCTTCAAATTACAATAACATACGCACAACCTAAATGTATTTACATATACATAGTGATTTGGTTAAAATGTGGTGTTTTTAAAGAAATTTTTAAAAGAATTTTAAAAATTTAAAACTTCATTTGTTTAAAAAAAATTTAAATGAAAAAATTTGAAATTTGAAATTTTAATTTTAAAAAATTCTGGGGCATCTCCTTTCTCCTCCCACTGAGCTACACTCCACTCTCGCCATCTCTTAAAGCATTTTAAAGGGAAGCAGATGAATGCCACAGTCCAAATGTATTGTAATCTTTTTATGGCCACTGCAATCATTAGAGATGTCATGATCATATCTGAGGTGGCTCTTTGCATCTCCTTTATCACATTTTCAGCATGGAAACATGTGGAAGAGTTCCGAGGGCAACTACAACTCTTTACACACAACTAGATTTTGAAATCAAAATAAACACAAAAAGAGGGCTCCCATATCACTGGACAGCTCCATGGTTGATTTCACTCTATATTTGCCACAAGATCACACTGGCCCACATCATACGGCTGACATCAAAAATGCAATAGGATCAGGATTTTGTGTTTAATATAATACCCATTAAAGTTATACGTGCCAGGGAATTTTGCACGTTTGTGACATGTCTCAACTGTAAACTATACCACAAATCAGAATAAAATAGAGCATGCACTATTGTATTGTTCCAGGTTACATAGCTGCTCCTTTTATTGCTATCACTCCACCAACAGAACCACAAGGAAAACTCCCTGCCTCTTGCAACACTGGCTGTCACTGAATGCCCCTAAGTTGTCCTTCATTCGATGATGATGATGATGATGATGATGATGAGAAGGGGGTGAATTTTGGCTGCATCTACACTGCAAAATTAATACAGCTTAACATCACTTTAACTGCTACAACTCCATCATGTGGAAGCGTGGGATTTGTAGTTTGTTGTAGCACCAGAGTTCTTTTACAGAGAATATGTACACATCCCAGGATTCCATAGCATTGACCCATGGCAGTTCAAGCGGTGTCAAACTGCATTAATTCTATGTTTCATTTGCCCTGCCTTTTCAGGTTCTGGTAGAATATGTAAGACTGTCTTTTCATAGAAATGTCAACCATCAACCACTTTTACTGCAGATTTCATCCCCTCCTTGGGTTCACTATCAAGTGTTGAATACAGTAGGTACTGTTGGTACTTTGTGCCACAGTGGGGGCATTTCCACTGAGTGCATACCCTGATTCACAGGTTCTGCTCCCTGTAATAAAATGTGGCCATGAAGAACACTCCAATTTAGAGTTCCAAGAGCCAGTGTGGAGTAGTGGTCTGAGCGTTGGTCTACAAGAGAACAGGGTTTGATTCCCTGTTGGGCCATGAAACCCTCTAGGTGACCTTGGACAAGTCACTTGCTCTCAGCCTCAGAGGAAGGCAATGACAAATCTTCTCTGCACAGATCTTGCCAAGAAAACCCTATGATAGGTTCACCGTAAGCTAGACATGACTTGAAGGCAAACAATAACAAGGCCAGCCATGCGCCCATTTGCCATGAAGGAACTATTGAGACTCAGGGAAGCAGATCAATGTGGAAAAAGGAAGCATCTGTGGATTTCCCCATCAGCTTGCTCAACTGATCCAAAGAAGATTAGTTCTGTGTAGTGTTGTGGTTAGTGACAAAATAAGGAGATCCCAGTTCAAAGGCCCACTGAGCTATGAAGCTTATGAGCTCACCTTGAGCCAGTCTTTAATTCTCAACCTAATCTAATTCACAATGTCACAGAGGGCAACTTCCAGAAACTCTTCAATTATGTTTATCACCATTAACTCCTTAAAGTAGAATTTCACAACCGGATGCATTCCAGGTGGACTATTGCTCCTATCAGCTCTCCCCAGCATGGTCAATGGTGATAGATTATGGTCATTTTGGCTCAGCATATGTGAAAAGCAACTGGTTCTTGCAAAAAAAGCTAGTAAAATGTGGGCTAGATAATGCTAGGTGGATCTGTACTTGGTTGACAGACAGAACTGAAAGAGTGCTCAGCAATGGTTCACCTTTTTGAGTGTCCAAGAAAAATAATAAAAACGATTTCCTTCCACTTAGAATTCTGTTTGAGGTTGTGCCTTGGAATGATGTCATGACTCTTCAGTTATTGTTTGCCTTCTTCCATATCTATCAAATTGGCTAAATACTTCATCCAAGATCAGATTACTAACAGCACCCTTATTTAGTGGTTTTGGCATGGCCTTGTTAAACACAGCTTGGGTTGATTCCCTAAGTGACCTACAGCAATCTGTTCTTCACTTATCTTGTGCATAGCTCTATCTTGTTTGCTCCCAGTCTCTGACACATTCCTATGGCTTATTATGTGCATTAATTTCTAGTACTCTCTATCAGGACTCTTTCTAGGTTATGAGCAGCTTTCTTGCTGAACGCTGTAGAGCATAGCAACTCTGAAAAATAAGAAACAGTCGCTTACAAGGTAATTCTTTGGTGTTATTACTGATAACCACCTACAGAAATAAGATTTTCCATCTTTCTTGTGCTCCATATGGGCTTGATGTGTTTTTTTATATTCCCTCTTAGGTTTTCAGTATTTTCCTCCTTTAAAGTTTGCAACTAATCAAGCCTGTGCATGTACACTATGTGCTTTCAAGTTATGTCAGACTTATGGCAACCCTTAAGTGAACCTATCATAGGATTTTCTTGGCATGCTGCTTTAGAGGGGGGTTGCCATTGCCATCCTCTGAGGCTGAGAGACTGTGATTGTGAGTGGTGATTCAAACCTATCAACAGTCTTAATCCAACACTCAAACCATTACACCACTTATAATCATCCTTTTATTAGTTGTGATTTGTCTTGATTGGTTTTGCTCTGGGCAACTTGTGGTCCTCCACATGTTTTGGACTGCAATTCCCATCAATGCTAGGCTGCATAGCTGTGGTGATGGATCAAGGGAAACACAGTCCACCAAGAATACTCAGAGAGCCACCACAAATTGCCCAGCTCTAATTTGGCTGGAAGATAGCTTTTCCTGAACTAGTTTGCTCCTGTTTCCTCTATCACAACCTGCTCTTCTGGCTGTGCTTGTTTAATTTCTTGAGTTTCTTAGTTGCTTTTGACATTGTGCTATGAATACACTAGCCTGGTTTGTACTAAACTATAGATTGTATATGGATTTAGATGTCTGAATAGATAAAATGCACACATACATACTGAAAAGAGCTGTATCATCCAAGAGTTGGAGTGAGATAATCAAGACCCTGGAGCAACTCCTCTGTTTAGGTTAGACAATTTAGCTTAGTGATCAAGATGGATATAATTATGCATGGTGTGGTGAACATCTAGTCAGTCCTCCAAATTTATGGCTTTGGCTTTTGAGAATTTGATTATTCACTGATTTGATTAATATATTCTCTCTAGGAATCTCTAGGTACTCCAATGCAACTCTGTGGTCAAATTCTGTGAGAATTTGACCACAGAGTCATGCTGGAAGACCAAGAGATTCCTAGAACACTTCTCTAGACATTTTAATGTCTCCCAGTGTGATTGGGTACATTAGTCAACATCTGCCAACATCAGTCAACTTCTGTCAAAAATTGACCAAAAAAATTGTGCTGGAGGACCTAGAGATTCCTAGAGAGGTGTTCTCTCAATTTTTTTATTTGTGCTTCTCCCACTTTCATGGGGGTCCTGTGAGCCTAACCCCAGTGAATGTGGGGGGCTCATTGTAGATTAGGGTTGCATCTACATTGTAGAAATCATACACCACTTTAACTACCATGGCTCCATCCTACAGAATCTTAGGATTTGCAGTTTGTGAGGCAGTATGCGGCTGTATATCAGTTGGTGGGAATGAGAGATGGGAAGTACAATCGTATTCAAGTCCTCAAGATGGGTTTCTGATTGGCAACTTGTTGACCACTGTGTGAACAGAGTACTGGAACAGATGAGCTTTCGGTCTCATCCAGCAGGGCTCTTCTTGTGTTTTGTGAAAAATGTCCACACTCAGTTTCTCACGCAATCACAAGAAATACTGTTTGCTACAGCACTAAACTAGGTATGTATATGCAGGCTTCTTGTGACACTTAAACCTTTCCTGATGCCTGCCTTTGCTTATCATTTTTATGTGTTTTCTTTTTTAATTGTTTTGTATTTCAACATTTTGTACCTCACCTAGAGCCCCGAGGAGAGGCAGGAAAGAAATAAAAATGTATTGGACATCCATCCACTTCATCCATATATCCCTTTAAATTGCTCAGTCAGACAAAGGAAATCATTTCAAATATTTATTCATTTGTTCACAGAACATACAGACTTCAGACAATTCATGGAGACATGTAAAGTGCAATTCACAAAAGAAATTTACTTCCATTTCAGAAATGCTGGTCTGGATGTGCTCAGTGCTTTTTTTGAGAGAGATAGAGAGAGAGGCCCATACTTACACAGTAAGCAAAATGCTCTAACAAGGAACACTGCTGGCTAATACTCAAGAGCAGGAAAAATAATATTAAAACAAATTCTTAGATGCCATTTAAAAGAACAATTTAACTTGAGAAATGTGAGAAGTCTTCACTTTCCTCTTGTGTCCTCTTATCAAGAATCCACAATATGTGAGGTTTCTCTTTCCCATTCATTGGATTAAGAAATGTCATACAGTATTATTTGTCTGTCAGTGTCTGTTACATTTATTACCTGCCATACAAATGGTTTTGCCAGCAGACCAATTAAGAGCATCACGCCATCATCCCTCAACATTTCTGTGGCTTCCCCTTCATAGTTCAATCTCCAACAGCACATTTTCCCACTACAGAAGTACAGATTATAAATCGGTAAATCACCCTCACTTTTTCCATGTTAGAGATTTTAATTACCCTTCCAAAAGCCACAGTAGAATAATTTCACTAAACAATCAAAGTGATCCTTTCATTTCAGCCCAACATGTGAGCCAAGATTTTCCTTGCAAACTCTCGGTTTCACAAAATTTTAAGTACCATACGTCAGTTGAAATTACACATATTATTATTATTATTAATTATTATTATTATTATTATTAAATAAATAAATATTAAATTAACGTCTTGTCCTTCCTTTTGCTTGCCAGCTATCTGGCCTGAAGCAGAAACAGGGAACTTCCCCGCCCAGTGTTACAATGTAGTGTCAATTCAAGTCAAGAGCTGTTTTATTGACGTCAGTCCGTCAGCCTCGCCGGGTTCACGGTGAAGTCATTGCAGAGTGTTGGAAGATGCTGGCTGAGTTCCCAGCGGCATTAACCCATCTGTGGTTTCAGTTCTGCCTAGAAGAAAGTCGCCTTTTCTTCCAAACCCGAGGATCCTGCCCATGGCAGTTCTAACCTTCTAAGATGTTGCAGTCCATCCTAGACTCCTTCCTAATTTTTCCCCACTGGGGAATCTTCAGAAAGCAGCTGGACTCTGCTCCAGAAACTGGGTGATGTCAACCGTGGATTCAGATGTCTCGTCCTCTTCCCAGTGCCAGCCAGTTGCATTGACCACTTCCATGATTTCCATGGAGGGTGCTGCGAGCACGGGCTCTTGCAAAAGGTGGGGCTTCTCATGAGATTCCCTTGACTCCACAGAGCAATGGGAGATGTTTTCCTCAGTGCTCAGGGAAGGTAGTGTGGTAAGGAGCTCCTCTTCGGCACTGTAGATTTGGAAAAGGACAATTGCAAGGAGGATAAAGAGCAGGCGTTTGGCATAGCTGGGCTCCTCAGTGGGGTAGTAGCGCTTTCCCTGTAAGTAGAACAAAGGCAGCTGGTTAGAGAGATGAAAGAACAAAAGGTGTGCCAGTATTCTCTGCATTTTCTCACTCACTTGCAGTTCATGAAGTTACCTAGATTTCTTTACAGCTAGAAATCCAAGCATAGGACATTGCCTAGTTGTTATGTGCCTCCAACTCATGGTGACCCTATCATAAGGCAGCAATAATATTACTCAAAGGAGGTTTGCCATTGTTCTTTGTGGGGGTTTTTTGGGCTATGTGGCCATGTTCTAGAAGAGTTTCTTCCTGACGTTTCTCCAGCATTTGTGGCTGGCATCTTCAGAGGTTTGCCATTGCCTTCAGAGATGGCTTACCTTTGCCTTCCTGTAAGGCTGAGAGGTCAACCCAAAGTCAACCAGTGGGTTTCCCAGAGATTTGAATCTTGGTCTCCCTCATTTCTAGTCCAGCAGTCAAAGCACTACACCACTCTGGGTTTCTTCTGATGACTTTTTTCAGATCCAGGGACCAAAGCAACATGTTTTCTTTCATGGTTGCAACTTTGCTCTAAAAAGTCAACTTTTTAGACCATGACTCCGTGTCATGGGCCAAAAGAATATCTTTTCCAGAACCACAAGCATAAAAGAAAGCATGTTGCTTTGTTCCCTGCTCTACCATATGCAGGGACAACACATTTCTCAAGGCACACTTTTTAAAATAACTCCTTTTAGTCTCACCTATGCATTACGTAGCTCTGCTTTAATTCAGAATTGCTTTGCCCAGATCAATAGTCAAGGAGATCCCAAAAGAGGAATGACTGTACCAAATTGATTCTGGAAGGACAAGTTACAAGGCATGGGGGAGAAAGAGGTTTTATAGTGTTTGTGGGAAAGGGGTCTAAGGTGCATCTACACTGTAGAAATAAGGCAGTTGGACACCACTTTATGTGGTGTAGCTCCATCCTATGGGATCCTAAGATTTGTAGTTTTACAGGTTCTTTAGCTTTCTTAGCCAAAGAGAGCTGGTGCCTCATGAAATGACAACTCTCAGGATTCTGTAGGATTCAAGCCCCGGTGCTTACAGTGGTGTCAAACTGCATTGTTTCTCCTGTGCAGATGCACCCAAATTCTTCCACTGCTTTTTGGGAGTCCATAGGGAAAAGAGGATCCCATAGCGTGTCAAAGCAGGTAGGAAGCAGTGATTAATTGTGAAGAAATTCAGGATGGAAAGAGGACCAAAGCCTCTTATTTCTTGGCCACACTCAGCATGCAGATAGGAGGCAAGGTCCTTTCTCCACCTGAGAACTCCACTTCTTTTTCTCTTTCTATTTCTCCTTCTCTCTCTCTCTTTCTCTCTTCTTTCTTTCTTTTCTTTCTTTCTTTCTTTCTTTCTTTTTTTTTTTGGCAAGGCTGCTGATTTTCTGGCAACTGCGTGACAGAAACTCAAGAGCTTGCCTCACCTTGCCGATGCAACAGTGGAGAAAGTTTCACCTTGTTGGATTTCAGCCAGCTGTGCAACTATGACAGGCATAATCAAAATCTTGCCAGGATGGGAGAGGTGGAGAACTAGAGATGACAACCATAGATAATAAGGGAGATGATATCAGCTATTCAGCATCTCTTGTTCATTTGTATTAATAATTCAAAAGAGCTTTTTGGACTACCACAAAAAAAATTAATAAAAAATATCCACCCACATGGGCTGTGAGATTGAAGTCCAAAGAAGTTACACATTCAAACTGCATAGAACCTAGCATCCTGTCACAGTAGAAATAATGCAATTTGACACCACTTGGAACTGCCATGGCTCCATCCAACAGAATCCTAAAGAATTTGTAGTTTTGTACGAAACCTACAAAACTACAAATTCTTTAGAATTCTGCTGGATGGAGCCATGGCAGTTCCAAGTGGTGTCAAATTGCATTATTTCTATGGTGTAGAGGCACTGCAGAGGACTCCTAAGCGTCCTGCAACAACGCAACACTACTCAGCCCCGCAGCCCCTATTTCTGTGTCTATACACAAAGCCAGTATGGAATAGTGGTTTGAGTGTTGGACTATGACTCTAGAGACCAGGGTTGGAATCCCAGCTTGGCCATGAAACCCACTGGTTGACCTTGGGCAAGTCACACACTCTCAGCCTCAGAGGAAGGCAATGGCAAACCTTCTCTGAAGAAAACCCCACGATAGGGTTGCTAGAAGTCGGAAACAACTCGAAGGCACACAACACACCCCGGGTGACCAGAAGTCCTCCTTTTCCAGGATGTGCCCTCCATTTCAACCTTGTCTAGGAGGAATTGCAAGATGTTCTCCATTTCCAGCATGCCCAAGAAGCATTGATTTATACATCTGTGAGTGTCTGAAGCTTTTCTTCGGCCAGGTCTTCCATTTTCCTCCAATGTCCTCCATTTTGCATCCATACACACACACATAAGCCCCAAAGCCCCTGACTTACCACTGGGGGGTAGAGTACTCTCCGGGATCTCTTTTTGCTCCTGCTGGCCTTGGAGCTTTTCTTGTGAGCCGGGCTCTCCTCCACCTCTGGGAGGGGATCAAAAGTGAAGTACTGGGGCCCAGTGGGCTCCGGCCTGGTGGGGATCTGGGGCATCTTGAGGGCTGCCAGTCGGGGCTTGCAAGCGTAGCACATGGTAGTCGTGCAACAAGAGGAGGAGAAGCAACTACTACTGCTCATGGGTTGCAAGCAAGGAGCAGCAGGGAAGCCAAGTGATTGTGAAAGGCAGCCAGCCCAGCAGATGCTTTTATGAATGACAGAGGCCACACCTCCGCAGTCACCGGATTGGCTGGGAGGGGATTCCAAGAAGGGGGGAAGGCGTTGATTGGGGAGCAAGAATGACAGCTAATTTTGGAAATCCCAGTCTTGGTCAAGTTCCAGCCAGAGAGAGAGAATGAGAGAGAGAGGCAGGCAAAGGGGGAAAGGAGAGGAAGGGTTGTGCAATTTTGTAATGAGCCAACTTTTTCCTCCCTGAATATTTCACGGTGTGTAGCCATTCCTGGTCTGGCAAAGACACAAACCAGGCAATCTCTCTCTCTCTCTCTCTCTGTATACAGAGGTATGTGCGTATACACACACACACACACACACAGAGGTACGTAATTAGATCTTGGAGCACTTTGAAAGAAAGAAGTTGGCAATTTGCAATGAGCCAACTTTTTCCTGCCTGAATATTTCATGGCGTGTAGACGTTCTTGGTCTGGGGAAGACATAAACCAGGCAATCTGTGTGTGTGTGTGTGTATGGGGGTATGTATACACACACACACACACACACACACACATATATATATATATATATATACAGAGGGATATGTAAAGAGATCTTGGAGCACTTTGAAAGAAAGAAGTTGGCAATTTGAACTGAGCCAACTTTTTCCTGCCTGAATATTTCACGGTGTGTAGCCATTCCTGGTCTGGGGAAGACACAAAGCGGGCAATCTGTATACCAGTAGCTAACACAAAGGACTCTTTCACACTGAAGGAATTTCTCCCAACTTCAAATGCAGCCAATGCGAATTCACGTGAATTCGCTTGTTCAGCGAATTCACGTGAATCCCCTTGTTTAGCGAATTCACGTGAATCCCCATTGCGTTTGGGAGGCGTTCAGAATGACTTCCCATTACCCGAAAATGACCCCTCCATGCCTGAAATTGTATGAGAAGCTTTAATTCGCAATAACGTGAAACCTATGATTGGATTCGGAATGACTTCCCTTTTGCCCAAAATTGCGTGAGAAGATTTAATTCACAATAATGTGAAACCCCATGATTGCGTTTGGATTGCCCTTGGATTATACTTCCAATTTCTCACGTCTGAAAGAGTCCTGGGAGGGGTATCTAAAAAGATCTTGGAGCACCTTGGAGACTCACTGAAAGAAAGAAGCTGGCAATTTGCAAGGAGCCAATTTGTACAATTTTGCAAGGAGCCAATTTTTCCCCTCCCTTAATATTTAACATTGTGTAGCCATTCCTGGTCTAGGGAAGACACAAAGCAGGCAGTCTGTGTGTATGTATGTGTGTGCATACATGCATGTATACACACAGGACTCTTTCAAACGGGAGGAATTTCTCCCAACTTCGAATGGAGCCAATGCAGATTCATGTAAATTCGCTAGTTTAGCGAATTTACATGAACCCCTGCTCCGTTCGGAAGAACCCCTGCTCCGTTTGGAATTACTTCCCATTACCCGAAAATAACCCCCTCCTGCCCGAATTTGCATGCGAAGCTTTAATTCGCAATAACGTAAAACCCATGATTGCATTCAAATTGGCTTCCCTCTTGCCCGAATTTGCGTGCGAAGAGTTAATTCGCAATAATGTAAAACCCATGATTGCATTCGAATTGACCTTAAATTATACTTCCAATTTAGCCTCGTATGAAAGAGTCCACACACACACACACACACACACAGAGGGATATGTAAAAAGATCTTGGAGCACTTTGAAAGAAAGAAGTTGGCAATTTGCAAGGAGCCACTTTGTGCAATTTTGCAATGAGCCAATTTTCCTCCCTTAATATTTCACAGTGTGTATCCATTCCTGGTCTAGGGAAGACACGAAGTGGGCAAGCTGTGTAACTAACACACACATACCTCACACACAGAGAGAAGAGTCTGTAAAGAGATCTTGTAGCACCTTGGAAGTTCACTGAAAGAAAGGATCACCATAAATCGGAAATGACTTGAAGGCACACAACAATAACAACAGCATTCTATTTTCAGTTAAAGCCTCTGACAAAGAAGCATCTTGTTAAAAGTTTTTTTTTCCCCTGGGAGCTCAGCCCAGCCCCCCCCCCCCCCCCATTTCTTATCTTCTGTCTTGGTTAGAAGGACTTTTGTGTGTGTGTGTGTGTGTGTGTGTTGGTTTGGCAGCTTTGGCACTGGAAGGATTGTTAAGGTGGGCTTGGCTAGAGAAAGACAGAGGTTCAGATTTGGGTTGCAGCACAGCAGCCCATTTGCAGAAAACAATGCAATGAAGTTCTTCTACTCTTCTACTATAACTGTGTGTGCTTGCCTACACCACACAAGTAAACAACTGCCTCCAACAACTGCATGCTGACCATGTATGAAGAGCAAAATAGAAAGAACGGTCTGCCTCACAAAACTACAAATCCCAGGATTCTGTAGGATGAAGCCATGGCAGTTAAAGTGGAGTTAAATTGCATTATTCCTAAAGTGGAGAGGCACCCCTAATCATGGTAAACTTCGATCCAAAATGCACTGAGGGTGCTTTGGACTCTAGGGCCCTTTCGCACTGCACAATTATAGTCCTATGATTCCACTTTAAATGCCATGGCTGCATCCTATGGAAACTTGGGATTTCTGGCTGAGATTTCTAAACTGCTAATTCCAGGATGCCATAGAATGGAACCATGACATTAAAACAGAAGCATAGCACCATAAGTGTGTAATGTGAAATGGCTCTTATTTTTGTAGACTGAATATCAGAGTGGCTTCAGTTATAAAGTTTTAAAGTGCAAAAGTTTCTTGCTGCTTTCGGGCCCTCCCCAGACATTTCGCTGCCTGAGAGGGGAGCAGCTCATACCATCCGCAGTAATACCTCTTCCCTCAACAAAGCCAAGGTACCCAAGGCTGGTCAAATTAATTCAGCCTCTAGAATGGAAAATTCCACATGCCGCTCTCTGGACAGTAAATATCCAACAGTAACAAATGGTACAATTAACATTTTGCTGCCCTTTCAATAAGGTTCTCCGTTGCCCGAGGGGTCCCCCTCGCTGTGTCTAATGGCAGGCCCAGCTGTGCCATGACTTTTAAGCTCTGAGGATGTGGTGTGCCTCTGTGAACACAACTCTTGCATCCTGCTTTTCTGTATTTCTACACAAAGGAACTAACGCTGTGATTTAAAACTCCCTAATAAAAATCAGGCAGCTAAAACAAAAAACAAACAAACCATTAACCAATGAAGTTTATAGGGAAAGATCAAAACCCTGCCTATAGTTTCTTCTTGGGAGTAAGCTCCATTAAACTCAGTGGTGGGACTGTGTACTTTGGAGCTGTAAAACTGGTTGAGCATTAATATTCCACTAGCTTTTGTTTTTTCTGTAAGAAATGCAAAAGGCCTTGCAAAAAAAAAAAAAAAAAGAAGTGTAATCATTTTACACAGTTAGCATGCAGTGCGAAAGCTGTCAGATGAAAGACAAGATGGATTACTACCGGTACAAATGAAAGGCAAGACAGATCACTGTTGGATTACTTTTTGCATTCTCTGATTTCCTCCACACTAAGGCTAAGCTGTCTCAAGTAATAATAAATCTTGAAATATGAAATTAGCACTCCATTCCCATTAGGAAGAATTTCCTGACAGTAAGGGCTGTTCGACAGTGGAACACACTCCCTCGGAGTGTGGTGGAGTCTCCTTCCTTGGAGGTCTTTAAGCAGGGGCTGGATGGCCATCTGTCGGGGATGCTTTGATTTGGAGTTCCTGCATGGCAGGGGGTTGGACTGGATGGCCCTTGTGGTCTCTTCCAACTCTATGATTCTATGATTCTATGATTCCCTAGGCAGATCAAGGAAGATGTGTCCCTTGTGGTGGTGTTCAGATAATGGTCTGAATTTTCTTGGTCATTTATGCAGGATTTACTAGGAGTGAAACTACTTTTTCCACTGTTGCACAGGGAAACATCTAGTACCTCCTTGTGCAGTGCTCCCCCCCCCCCCCAACTGTGAAGCAGCAGCTGGATAGTGCCTTGGTGCAACATAACTCTGAAACAAACAGCCACAGATTGCTTGTGCCAAGGTGGTGCCCAATGGCCCTGTCTGGCTGCTGCCATTGTTCAACTGCGGGAAGGACCAGTTTTATCCTCCTGAACTTCTATTATAAGTATGCTGACAACGATTTATGTTCCACCTGAGTCAAGTGGGATCTTGACCAAGATTTTAAATTCAGATTTGAAAAAAGTTCCCTATTTGGGAAGGCCATCCTAAAGCTTATTTACAGCTTATTTTATAATAAGTTGTAAAATTCAATGCAGCCTTCAATCTGCTACATCTCATTTCTTCTTCCCACTCTCACCTTATCTCCAGCAGCATGTACACTGTTCACTCACCCTCCAAACAGCTTTGAACAATGCCATAGCAATGGAGAAAAAATCATGTCAGCTTGTCACTAATAATGCTCTGTATGTAGCTTTTGAAAAATAACTAGAATACATTGCTCATTGCTCCCAAACAAAAATGGTATAGTAGACCTTTCCCATTCACAGGGTTCAGTTCCAACCTGCAAGGGCAAAAAAAGCACAGACAGTCACATCCCATGTTATTGAATGGTGGTGATGTGTGCTCAGGTA
This sequence comes from Urosaurus nigricauda, assembly GCA_034509955.1. NCBI lineage: Eukaryota > Metazoa > Chordata > Lepidosauria > Squamata > Phrynosomatidae > Urosaurus > Urosaurus nigricauda. Next base: position 311,861,698 of record JAOEGL010000002.1, read on the forward strand.
TGTCAACAGGTCCTTGTGCATGTGCCTCCATTGAATAATATGGGGTGTGGCAATCTGCAGGCGCTCAGATTGGCAGATCACCAGCCCTCCAGTACCAAGGATTCACTCTAATATCATTACCACATGTAATGCTACTTTTGAAATATAATGTTGTTAACAGCTTTATTACAAAAAAGGGTAACTAATTGCAGGTAGCCCGATTACTTTAATTAATAATCTCCCATCTCCTTCAGATGTTTTTGGGCTTCAGCTCCCATAATTTTTCACCCCTGGCTTATGTTGTTTAGACCTGATGGGAGTCATATTCCAAAAGCATCTGGAGAGTCATGGTTGCCTACTTTTGCTTTACCAAGACAGGCATGTAGAGGTGACACAGGTTGGACTTAGGCTGCATCCACACTGTAGAAACAATCCAGTTTGATACCAAGTCAACTGGCATGGCTCAATGCTATGAAATTATGGAAACTGTAGTTTGTTGTGGAACCAGAGATCTCTGCCAGTGAAGACTAGATGACACACAAACGTACAAATCACAGAATTCCAAAGCATGGAGCCATGGCAATTAAAGTGATGTCAAACTGCATTAATTCTGCAGTGCGGATACAGCTATAATTATGCTTCATTCCTTATACTTCTCCTTCCTTAGAGGTCTTTAAGCAGAGGCTGGGTGGCCATCTGTCAGGGATGCTATGATGGAGAGTTCCTGCATGGTAGGGGGTTGGACTGGATGGCCCTTGTGGTCTCTTCCAACTCTATGATTCTATGATTCTATGATTCTATCTGCAATTTTTCTTTTGCACATGCACACACCATTTTATTTTGTGGAATTGTAGTTTCTCTCTGACACATTAGCTCCACTTGCATGAAATAAACAAGCAGTGCAGTAGCATAAACATGGTCACCCAGCATAAACATCCTGCTATGATAAACACTCCCACATTGACCCATGTATACCACTCACAACACTTGCAGGTCATTATGACATCTCACAAAGGCACAATCCTTCCACATATTGTGTGCAGTGGTTGAAAATTTTAAATTGTGCACGTGACAAGGAAGAGGGGAAAATGGCACTAAGGCCGAATGGGGGAAAAGTGTAGGAGAAAAATAGCTAGCTACTGGAAACAACTTGAAACTTGTAATGACTCATAGTAGCTGCTTTCATCTAAATGTCTTTTAATTTTTATTCATCAGTTGTCACACTGCCAGCTGAGTGGCTTCTCATACCAGTAGTCCTACCAGGATGTAATCAATGCCTGGATTACATCAGTAGTATAAGACCTCCACCTTTCGTCAAACAAAAAAGTGACAGGTGCCCCGCCCCTTTTTGAGTCTTAGCCCCGCCCCCTGAGCTTCTTAGCCCCTCCCCCTGGATATGTGGGTTCTAGATCTTGGGGGTGTCAATTTTGGGGGTTCCCCCGGGGGTTCTAGGTTTTGGGGTGTCAGATGTTGGGAATGGGTTCTAGATTTGGGGGTGCTAGCTTTGGGGTTCCGGCGGAACCCCCAAAGGTCGGCCATTTTGGTTTTTGGCCCAAGTTGTTTTTTGGGGGTATGTGTGACCCCTCTCTGAACCCGGCTCCTCCCGCCCGACCAGTAGGAGAAGGTCCCGTCCCTACCTGATCGAGGGCGTGGCAGCGATCCGCGTCCGAAGATGAGAATGGGCGGCCATTTTATTTGCGCCGACGAAACTTTTCGGGGTGCTTGTGACACCTCTACGAACTCGTCTCTCCCTCCCGATGTGAACGCTCCAGAGGTCCGCCGCGATCTGAGCTAGGGGAAGGCGCGGCGTGCGCTTTGCTCCCCCACGCCCCGCCCAGGGGGTCGTGGCTTCAAAATCGGCGTCGCTGATTGGTCGAAAGGTTTACGTAAACGACGCTGATTGGCTCAAATCCCCCGCGCTTCCGACCCGTCCAATGTGGTTCAGGCGGAAGGAACAACGCCTATGCGCAGTAGGGTATATGAGAAGGGGTCTCGGCTTCGCGGACGCTACCGCTGCTTGCTAGCGTTGCTCGCTACTGCTTGCTACGGCCTGCTGCGGCTTTTGGGACGACCTACCCGAAAAAATGCTGAATTTCGCAGAGATGACCCCTGAGACAACATTTCACCGTATGGATTCACCCCCGGTCAAAAAGCGCTGTGTTGCAAGGAAAGATGCCCTGGAAGGTTCTGAGGTGATCAGGCAGCTGTTTTCAAATGAAGCAGAGGAGACCAATTCAGACTGTGTGGAGGCCGAACATGCTGTGGAATCAGAGAGGGTGATGAAAGAGGTGTGTATGAAAGGATGGGGGAAGGTGGGAAGGAGGAGGAGCAGCCATATGAAATGTTATATGAAAGTGTTTTAAAATTAGTTTTAAATATTATCTTTCAGGACAGCGGGGCCGGTGATGGAAAATTGTGCAGCTGTTATGTGACAGAAGACCAAGTCGGTGAAGGCCTTGCCCATGAACAAGTCAACAAAACATTTGGCTTGGGAATAGAAGAGAGCCACTTAATTCCGGCAAAGAAAAGAGCAGCGATGATGGCATCCTTAGTTAAAATTTTATTTTACGCCATCCTTCAATATGCAAAATTTGAACGTTTAAAGGAAAACTGTCCAGGGTGCTTATTTGATGAAGGAAATCAAATGTCACATTGCTGTTTATCTTGGGATACTCGCTATATGGATGATGTTTTAAAATCTCTCTGTTCCAAGATCGATATGCGAAAGTTTTTACATACGTTAATTGCGCTGGCTCTGGCCCTAGATAGCCTCTCATTAAATAAGAATCACCTGAGCCTGGCATCTAAAATACAAAATCGTATTTTACGTTCAAAATTTCCTTCATACACGGTGGCTATGTTAATTAAAGAAAAAGATAAGGTGTATTTACGCTATGCTGAGAAACTAGTCCATGGTTTAAAATATACCTATTATCTCAATTTTTGTGATCTCTGTGTTGAAAAGGAATAAATGAAGAAGAATAAAATAAAAGGTTTAAAGCAACGCTTTTCTCCTTCTTTGTGTGTGTGTGTGGCGATGAAGAAAGACGCACAGGCAGGATGATGGGTTGACGGGATGGTCTCCTACGTGAGGTAGCTCATGCCCCAAGAGACCTGCTAGTCAGTGATAACACAATCATCATCCCCCACCAGGAGATAACGGCTACAGCTGGCCCCCCACACCCAGGGCGGGTTGCCAGCACTGAAGAAAACAACCATCCCCTACAAGTGTGGTGTGTGTGTGTGAGTGAGTGAAAGGGGGGCCTCATGTAGAACCCAAGCAGCTAAGTTCAAAAGTTTACATTCACAAATTCCATAGGAAAACATCATGCATTCAGTCTAAATGAGAGAAGTGGGAAAGTTACATTATGAAAAAAACAAGATTCAGGTTTTTAGGATTTTCCAATAGAAAATCCACTGCCTTTGGAAGGGGTGGGGGGGTTGCTATGAGAAATGTTTAAGGAAGAAATTTTACAAAGGGGAAATCACCATCAGCTGGTACAACTAGAGAAATACATAATCAGGTCAGGCCCCAATTTGAGAAATGGAAAGGGGAACTGTTTAAGGAAGAGAGAAAACCCAGGGTTTAAAACTTCATTTGAAGCTTTAAAACAAGAATTTAATGGGGGTAATAATATTCTCAAAAAATTAAAGCAATTAAGCAGTGCTGGATTAAAAGGGGAATTTAAAAGCCTTTTCCCTAGCAACCATTGCTTCAGCTAATAATGAGCAAGAGCGGCTATGGGCCAAACCAATATTTTTAAAATAAAACTAAATATGAAAACTAAATAGGGTAATATTTTTCAGGGTTTGTTAAATGGGATAGGGAAAGGTCAACTTTTACATCTATCTATTGGAGTCCTTTAAATAAGAGGGAGAAAGTCACAAATATGGGAATTGTTTAAGGAAGAGAGAAAACCCAGGGTTTAAAACTTCATTTGAAGCTTTAAAACAAGAATTTAATGGGGGTAATAATATTCTCAAAAAATTAAAGCAATTAAGCAGTGCTGGATTAAAAAGGGAATTTAAAAGCCTTTTCCCTAGCAACCATTGCTTCAGCTAATAATTTTGCTATGGGTCAAACCAATATTTGTAAAATAAAACGAAATATGAAAACTAAATAGGGTAATATTTTTCAGGGATTGTTAAATGGGATAGGGAAAGGTCAACTTTTACATCTATCTATCTATTGGAGTCCTTTAAACAAGAGGGAGAAAGTCACAAATATGAGAATTGTTTAAGGAAGAGAGAAAACCCAGGGTTTAAAACTTCATTTGAAGCTTTAAAACAAGAATTTAATGGGGGTAATAATATTCTCAAAAAATTAAAGCAATTAAGCAGTGCTGGATTAAAAAGGGAATTTAAAAGCCTTTTTCCCTAGCAACCATTGCTTCAGCTAATAATGAGCAAGAGCTGCTATGGGCCAAACCAATATTTTTAAAATAAAACTAAATATGAAAACTAAATAGGGTAATATTTTTTCTGGGTTTGTTAAATGGGATGGGGGGGGGCATGGTGCTGAGTTTGCAAATAAATAAATAAATAAATACCCCACTTTCCAGTGAGAATAGGCGGGCACATTTGGGATGGAGGGGCAAAACACGTCATCATCACGTCAGCATACCGAAGCCAATCACAACTTTAGAATATTTGTAAATTTAAGGGGAACCAATAGAAAGTTGCGTTTTGGGGCGGGATTTTTTGAGGAAAAAGTATAAAAACGCATGTTTAGGCCCAGTCGTTCATCGGCTTTCTCAGGCGGATCACGAGCTCCTCTAACCTCTGGTGAGTCTTATTTGATATATATAGGTTGAAGGGACCCACTTTGTACCCTAACCCTGATGCTCCACATACTGGTGCTGAAGGAGGGAAGGGGCTCCTGCGTCCTCATGGCTGGAGTCTAAAATGCTGAATTCTTGCTGGCCAGGGTCCCCACAACTGAAAGGGTTATTTTTTTCTATTCCAGAAAGAATTCCAATTCAAAATTTGAAATGGCTTTTTTTGGCGAATTTTCTGATGGTAAATGATTATTAATTTCTCTGTGGGTTGATGGAGAGGGGGCTACGGGAAAGGCCACAAAATAAATGTCTGAATTTTCCCCCATCTAGCTGAGCTGGTAGATCTGACTGATTCGTTGTATGCAGCTGAAAGTCTACATTCTACAGATATTTTACAATTCCAGGGAAGCCAGCGCCCCCGAACTCCAGGAAAAGGTAAAAAAACTTCCTCTGGTAGGAAGGGTCTCTATTGGGGGAATTTCTGTGAGGCTTTGTCAGGTGCTGATTTTCCTTTTATTTTTTGTAATATTTTGCAGGACAGGCTAATAACCATTTCAATGTGGGGAAGAGCAATGCCAATCAAAATCAGAGATGGTCTTCTTTTGGGCAAGGTATGAATTATAAATTATGTTGGGGGGCCTTGTGTTTTGCGGGAGGCTGTTTGCAACATGCTGTTTGCAATATGTGTGCTGCTGCATGTAGAGATCTTTGTGGCTTAATAAAAGTAATAGTGCTTTTACATGAGTTCTGTTAGAAAGTTCTGTTAGACTGCTAGATTAAGACCAGTTTAAGCCGCTTTTATTGTTAGGGCTGGGAATCAACTTTTTGTTCACATGTACAGCTTATTATTATTATTATTAACATTTAGATACTTCCATGAAAAAAAAGGAAAACGGCCCTAATTTCACAGGAGGCAGCCCATTTCCTGGTAAAAACCCCAGAATGAGCCGAGAAGAGGAGACCCAAGCCCTAAAGAAAAGACGCGGGTCTGCTACGGCTGTCAGACCAGAGAGTTCAGCTGTTTCTACGGCACCTGCCTTTCAACCTCAAGCTCCAAATCTCCAGGTTAATGGAGGCGGCCCAGCTGTTTCTCCAACCACCAATCAGGTCAGCAGGGGCGCTTCTGGAGGCGGAAGCGCTCCCCGAGATCCCCGTGCCGCAACACCGAAGGAAGACAAGAAACCAATAGGGCCCCCAATAGTCAACAAGCAAGAGGGGCCATCTCCTGATGGTGAAAAAGTTCCTGATGTGCCTACAGAAGTGGGGGAAGGTACTTCAGGCTGTATTAAAGTCTCTTTAATTGAAATGTATCATGTGGGAATGAAAAAGATTGAAAAATATGAAAATAATGTGGGGGCTTTGAGAGAAAATCTGGAAAAAATAAAAAAATTAATTTGTGAGGATCCCAAAAGGGAGGGCTTTGAAGGGGATGCAATTGCTGCCATGTCAAAAATTAAACGTCTTAAGTGTTTTTGCTGTCAATTTTTGGGAGAAGAGGGAACTCAGAATGAAAATAAGTCACTAGCAACCTCTTGTGGCCAACGCTGGGCAGTGCGGGGGAATAGGGAAATGCCGGCGGGTTGGGGTGGGCCTATTACAAAGCATGAATCCTCATTTCCTCCCTGCCTAGAAGAGGGGGAATGGGCATTTCCACAAAGCAACAGCAATGAAAGCTCAGAGTCAAACAGCCCTCCGGCATCCCCCAGAAAAATCCCCAGCCAAGCCTCACCAGTCCCAGAGGCCCCCAGGGAGCCCAGAAATGTGGGGATCCCATTCCCTTCCTCCACATTCACAGCCATTTTGGGGACGCCTCCTCCTCCTCCTTGCCCCTCCTGCATAGCTGGTGACGTCATCACGGGAGACTCCCCACACACCCCGCCCCCTGAAGACCCCCAGGCAGCACTCATTGCTGCTTCTGAGCAAAGGCAAGAAAACATCATACAGCCTCTGGATTCCCATTTCTCCCAGGGGGATAATGAGCCCTTCTCCCCCTTTTCTGAGTGGGCTTCTAATGAGGGGGCCTCAGGCCTCATTGATGGTGCTGGGCACATGCTTTCCCCATTTTTGGAAGGGCCTGAAGAGGGTACCCCTCCAGCCACAGAGGCGGGCCAGAGTCAGCCCAGACCCCTCCCTTCCTCATTGAGGACGGAATCTCCGCCCTTCCCCCCATCATGTATAGCTGGGCCTGACCCCCTCCCTAATAAGTGGCCTTTGCTGCTTCCAGCGGAGAGGGCTCTACAAGGAAATAGCAAGTCCCATATGTTTTTGCATTGGGAAAGGAATCTACTTCCTACTTCCTCTCCAGAGGCTGAGAGTGCAAAAAGCCCATCTGTAGCCTCTGATCAGGAACCAGAGCCATTCTCTGCAACCCCCCATAGCAGCCCTGAAAGGTTCTATGTGGAAGGCAATAAAGCCTCTTTTGAAAATGTGGGTTCTGCAGGCCCCCATGCCAGCAATCCCACACTAACCACAGCCCCTCACCACAGCCTGTGTGAAGATTCCCTTTTTGAACTCTGGCCCCAGGATAACCCGGGGGCTATGCAAAGGGAGGAAGGGAATAGGGAACTGCCTTTTCTGCAATGGGAGGAAGGGAATAGGGAACTGCCTTTTCTGCAATGGGGAGGCAATTTTCCCTCTTCCTCAGAGGAGGAGGAGGAGGAGGAGGGAGAGAATGGGTGGACAGGGCCTCTGACTTCACTCTCTCCCCAAAATATTGAACTCATGGATAGGCAGGGGCTGGGAGAGGCGTCTGAGTCCTCTGAAAACAATGATCCTACCCATAGCACTGTCAACCCCCTGATCCCTCAAGAGGCGCCCCCTAGTGTCTATATCGAAAATGTCAGGGTGTGGGAAAGGCATTTTCCTAGGTTCCGTGGAAGCGTTTATACACACGAATTTAGATTTCATAATCTAGATCAGATAGATTCGTTCTCTGAAGCTGTGCGGGTGTTACACACTTCAATACAAGCCCTGCTTGATAGTTTTCTGAGTCAGTTGGACGATGGCGATGTGGTACAGATGAGGTTGGAATCCCAAATTCTGCAAAATCCTCTTTTCTCTCTTAGGAGAGGAAGAGATGAATTTAACGCGGAACACTTCCTCAATCATATTGAAAATCTATTGCAAAGCAAAGCCGAGATTTGTATAGATTCGGGTTTGAGGCTTTTTATCAGTGTGATCAGGGCGCCTCGCGGAGCAGGATATCGCAGGCTGCTGAAGTCTATTCCTGCCAGTATGATTGTTGACAAGAAGAGGCGCTTTTTAATAGATTTCAACAGCGTAGGACATAATTTGTGTTTCGCCGGTGGATTATTGGGAGCTATGGATTCTGGGGATTGTACAGATGCTGAATTGTTAGCTGGTGCTCAAAAATTACATATGGATCTGGGGTGGGATTTTCAAAGAAAAGTAGCTTTCTCAGATTTACCCACTGTAGAACGCCATTTCAGAATTAATATTCAGGTGCTTTCCTGGGGAGAAAAAGGATGGTCTCTGTTTAAAACAGAGGAACCTAGATATCCTAAAACCTACTTTATGTTCTTCCATGAAAATCATTTTTATGGCATTAAAAATGTAAGGGCTTTCATAGGCCAAAAAAATTACTGCAATCTCTGCCATTCTTTATATGATAAAAATCACCGCTGTTTGTACATGTGCCGGGCGTGCAGAAGGAGAGAGTGTGACTATGATAAGGGGTCATTGAGATACTGTGATATTTGTAAGGTTCTTTGTAAATCGCAAGTTTGTCTGCATGAACATTTGAATCAAGCATTGGCCCAGCACGGCTTTTGTCACCCCCGTGAATGGTGTAAGGGATGTCAAAGCTTCGTTGGAAGCGATCACGCCGGTCGTTGTCCAGGGAAGCGTTGTAGAATATGCAAAGTTGTCCTTAAAGGGGATGAAAATCATCTCTGCTTCATGCAGAAGCTTGAAAAACCTACAGTGAATGCCAGGCTAGTTTTTTATGATTTTGAAGCGATGCAAGAAACGGGAATTCATATTCCCAATTTTATTCACGCTAGGACACTCAAGTGTGAAACACATCCCGAGTTTGAAGGTAAAAAGAAATGGGCCCTACATAATAAAGAATTCACTTTCAGGGGGCCCTCATGCGTTTCAGAATTTATTAAGACAATCACAAAAAATAGTGCATTCAGGAATTCTGTTTTTATCGCGCATAATGCAAAAGGCTATGATAGCTATTTTATAGTCCGAGAACTTATTCGAGAGAAACTGGATCCTGAACTAATTACTCAAGGAGGAAAACTGCAAGCGGTCATGTTGAAAAGTCTAAAAATTAAATTTATTGACTCTCTTAACCATCTACCCATGGCTTTAGCAAAATTGCCGTCTTGTCTAGGGTTTGAAGGTTCCAAAGGGTTCTTCCCCCATTTTTTTAACACGGCCGCAAACCAAGATTACATAGGGCCCTTACCGGCCCCCCATTTTTATGGTGTAGATGCAATGAAGCCTAAAGAGAAGGAGGTATTTTTAAAGTGGCACGCGGAGAACCAGAACATAACTTTTGATTTACAAAAAGAATTGGAGTATTATTGTAAACAGGATGTTAAAATCCTGGAAGAGGCCTGTACCCGATACAGGCATGAAATCATTTCTATGACCAGAACAGAGGAATTCGTAGAAGATAGGGATGGAAATTACAAAAAGCGAGTCATGGCTATAGATCCGTTCCAGAGCATCACCTTAGCCAGCGTCTGTCTTAAAATGTATAGGTTTTGCTTTCTCCAACCTGAAACAATTGCTATCCCCGACTGTAGGGATTACCACGGCAGCGTTAAACGCTTCTCAACGGCATCCATTCAGTGGCTGTCCTACCTTGAACAAGCGGAAAATATCCAGATAAGGCACGCCTTAAAGGGCGGGGAAGTAAAGGTAGGCTCTTACTTCCTAGATGGCTACGCGGTTGTAAATAACCAAAAAATAGCCTTTGAGTATCTCGGATGTTTTTTCCACGGCTGTCCTGTATGCTATTGTCCATCAGATCGGAATGATTTGACAGGCTCCTCTTTTGAGTTTCTTTACAACGCTACTCAGAGGAAGCTCCAGTATTTGAAAAAATGTGGTTTTCAAGCTAGAGTTCTTTGGGAACACGAATGGTTTTCTATGATCAGATCAGACCCCGCTCTTCAGAACTTTCTTGCGGCCGTCCGGTTCCCAGAGCCCCTATCCCCCAGAGATGCTCTCTACGGAGGCCGAACGAATGCGATTCGTCTCTATTACAAACCCCAGCCCGGAGAGCAAATTCATTATTACGACTTTACCAGCCTATACCCTTTTGTCAATAAGACGAAAGCTTACCCGATTGGGCACCCCACAATCATCTATGATGATTTTGAAGATCTTGAAAACTATTTTGGCTTGGCTAGAGTGAGGCTGGTACCCCCTAGGAAGCTGTATTTCCCCGTTTTACCCGTAAAAATAGGAGGTAAGCTAATGTTTCCGCTGTGCCAAACATGTGCGGAGAACCGCCAGTTAGACCCGTGTTCTCACGGTGACCATCAGAGAGCGCTGGAAGGCGTGTGGTGCACGCCGGAACTGAACTTAGCTCTAAAAAAAGGTTATAAATTGTTGAAAATTTTTGAAGTCTGGCATTTTGAAAAAAAATCTGACACTCTGTTTTCAGAGTACATTAAAATGCACCTCAGGAGAAAACAAGAGGCTTCGGGCTATCCTGACTGGTGTGTGACGGATGAGGATAAAACCAGGTACATTCAGTCTTATTATGAGAAGGAAGACATACAGCTCGATCCTGAGCAGATACGTAAAAATCCTGCCAAAAGGCAGATTGCTAAATTGTTTTTAAATTCTCTGTGGGGTAAATTTGCTCAGAGAGTAAACCTCCCTAACACAGAAATTGTGAGAGACCCAGACCACCTCTTCCAGCTTTTGTTTTCTGAGAAATTTGAAGTATCCTCTTTTGATTTTATCGATGATGAGGCGGTGTGTGTAAGTTGGAAGCATACTAAAGACAGGATAGTGCCGCCTTCTAATACCAATGTGTTCATTGCAATTTTTACAACTTGTTTTGCCCGATTAGAACTTTATGGGCTGCTCGATAAATTGCAGGAAAACTGTTTGTATCACGATACGGATTCTGTCATCTTTGTGAGCAAGCCGGGTGATTATCGCCCCCAAACCGGTGACTATTTAGGCGAATTAACCAGCGAGATAGCGCCAGATCAGCAGATAACGGAGTACGTAGCGGCAGGTCCAAAAAGCTATGCCTACAGATTGTCGGATAACTCTGCGTGTATAAAGGTTAAAGGAATCACTCTGAATTCTGCAAACAGTGATAAGATCACCTTTAACAGCCTGAAAGATTTGGTTTTTTCATATGTCTCAAAAAAGGACGGACAGCCCCCTCGAGAGATAGTGGTGGAACAAAGCGGGATTGTTAGGAACAAAAATCAATTTCTGATAGAAACCAAGACCCTCAGGAAAACACAAAGAGTTGTTTATGATAAAAGGGTCATTGTGGACGATTTCAAAACTGTACCGTACGGGTATTGAAAATCATGGATACCCGTCTACAGCATCCTTTCTCCATGATTTTGGCAGGGCCTAGCAATTGTGGGAAAAGTTACTTTATTAAAAATGTATTGCAGTATGCTGATCATGTGCTTTCTGTCAAACCTGATAATGTTGTATGGTATTATTCATGCTGGCAGCCTTTGTATAACGAACTGATGTCTAAATATTCTTTTATTCGATTTGTGGAGGATTTACCTCAAACTCTGGATGATTCTGTTTTATTTCCACCCAATAAAGTTAATCTGGTGATACTGGATGACTTAATGGAAAAAGCTTGTGAAAATGAATCTGTTCAGGCGGCTTTTACAAAGCTGTGTCATCATAAAAATCTGAGCATCATATATGTCGTTCAGAATTTATTTTGCTCCGGGAAGCAGGGTCGAACAATCAGTCTTAATGCTAAATATATAGTTCTCTTCAAGAACCCTAGAGACAAATTGCAAATATCGATTCTGGCCCGCCAAATGTATCCTAAAAACACAGCCTTCTTTTTAGATGCTTTTAATGACGCCACCTTCAGGCCCTATCAGTATTTACTCATCGACTTACAAGCGGCAACACCAGAGGCATACAGATTGCGATCAGGTCTTTTCCCTCCTGATCTTCCGGCAGTCTATGTTCCAAAAAAGCCTTCAGGCCCTTATAAAAGGCACTGATTCCTATATACCGAACTTTTAAGCCGCCCCTGGCAGCCGCAGCAGCATGTCCGCCAATATAAAGAAAAACCTGCCCCTCTTGAAAGTCCTTATTAAAGCGGGGCCCAGGCAGAGAAGAGCTATTTTATGCGGTGCCTCTGAGAGTCTTATAGCCGCTATTGCCGAGATAGCCCTTAATACTTTGAGAGGCAACGTGCCCTTAAAGCCTGGGCAGTTTAAGGTCCTGAAAAAGAAGAAGACCTTCATAAAGCAGCTGAGCGATAAAAAGCTCTCATTAAAAAAGAAAAAGCGTCTCATTGAACAGAGCGGCGGTTTCATCGGCCCCTTGCTCGGTTTTGCGATCCCGCTCCTGACCAGCCTCCTCACAAAGTAAGGATGGAATATGCTGAGAAAATTATCTGGTTCCCGGTAAACAATTGGAAACCTTGCGAGGAGAGCCAGAAAATATCAGAAACGCCGCTGTTAGACGCCTGGACTCAGACATGAGAGAAATTCTCTTAAGGACAGATCTGTCTGAATATGAAAAGGCTAAGCTCTACACCGGTGTTCTGCAGCGCTTTCTAACCCTAAACAGGATGGGTGAAATGGAGAAAAATCCCATTCTCCCTGACCTTCTACCACCACCACCACCACCACCATCACCCCCGTCTCCTCATGAAAAGGATGCTTCCATTCAAGAGATTTTGGAAGGTGTTCACGGCCGCTACAGGAAAAATGCTGAGCTTCTGCTAAATAAATTAAGTCAGCATAAAGACATCTCTGCGTGGGATGATCGAGGAACCTTTCTGTATAGAGGGAAAGCCATGCCCGGCTCCAACATCCTCGACTTGATCAGAGGCGTCACCCATTCTAATCCCATCCCCGATAAGAGAAAACCCCAAGGCTGGGATATTTTTTTGAAAGCTCTGGCAGAGCTAAATATACCCACTTCTCTTGTAGGAAATATGGACGTTAGACAAATTGTGGAGAACTTGAAAATACCCTCCTTACTGCCAAAGACACCCCGTTCCCACCCCAAAAGGCAGTTCAAGAGACCTCCCTGGTTAAAGCTGGAATCCATCCCTGAGACCCCTCCGAGAGAATTCGTTAAGAAACCTGAATGGCTAACTTTCTAACCTGTGTAAATAAATAAACGCAACAACGCTGAATCATACATCGTTCTCTCTCTTTTATTGTATTAGGATTACAAGCGGTTTTTACATCGGGGGCAGCATGTCTGAACATGTTGAAATAAGTCGTAAGGCTTCCGGCACCGCTGGGCTTTTCTGTCTCTGACAAACCTTATGACCATCCGGTCGTTTTTCAAAACATCGTTAGAATACAGTTTTAAAATCTGGTCAAAAGATAGTCCCCTCGCTCGGTTTTGTAAAAAGAAAACGCAGTGGTGCCCACAGGTCACGGCTTGGGGGTGCTGCAGCTGATTCTGCTGGAACACCGTCTCTTCGGTCTGGTGTTCTAAAAACTTGGCGATGGTCTTAGGAAGGCGGGGATCATCGGGGGCCATGCCGTAGGAATCAAAAAATTCTCCCGGTCCCTCTAGTGGCAGGTGGATAGCGATCCAGTGTTGTCCCGGTAAATGGTGAGGGTGGGTGTTCACCACTAATCCCACGGGCCTTTTGGCGAGGAATCTCTTTGGAAGCAAATCACTGGGGTATACGTCTAGAAAGGTCTTGTTCCGATATAACAACTGCGATATCTGCCCTGTGTTCATCTTCACATATAATCAAAGAGAATGTTTCTGCTGTGGTTGATTTCAATCACATTGTCAAACACTCCATACAGGATCATATTAATAGTATTTGGCAGGGGTTGAGCAAACCGGATCTCGGCTCTGAGGTTTCCCGTTTTTATGAGGGAATAGTGGTCGGCGCAACTCTGTCCAGGACTCAGGTCAAAACCGTACAAGGTATATCCGTTTAAAAATTCATTACGGTTAATTAGAAGGGCCCGGTCTTTCATTTCTTTTCCCGTCACTTGTACCAGCTGCATGAACTCTCTCACACACTGCTCCTCGGCATAATTGGGTTGGAGGGGCTTAGAGGGTACTTGAACCCCGTCTACGTATAGGGCCACGAAATTAACATTGAAGTGTTTGAAATTGAAGGGATTTAGGGTGTAGTTGCCGCTAAAAGCGGCGTTGTCGACAAAGCCTATGACGATCTGCTTAGGCAGCTGTCCCAAGAAGAGGTTTTCTTGGTTGCATACGAGGCTTCCTCCGGGTATACTGAACACCTTCATCCCCACACGCTCAATGGGGTACTTGGCGTTAGCGGTAAGCAGCGCTTCCGCGTGCCCCAATCGGACACCCGGTGAAACTTTCACCCTTTTCACAAACAGGGCGGCATTCAAAATGTGCAGTTTGTAATTCTCATTTCCAGCACCGCTCATCAGGCAAAATGCGTCCTTGCTGCGGGTGAGTTTAATTTTCACGTCCACACCGTTCAGCAACATTTTATCCTGAAAGAACAAATCGCTGTGCAGAGGACCCATCAGATCCCATTTGCGGCTGCCGGCTGTTAGAGCCGCCCTAGCTCTAAACCCCCTGTTTCCGGCATCTGTGAGGAGAGTTTGCTCCATCAGTCCGGAGGTATCTTTATGGAAGCCCCCCGCCGTGAACTGGGTGCTCAGGGTGTCGCCGCTGTAATTCAGAATCAGTTCCATCATGGCTCTGTAGGGGTAGCAGTTGTTACTCTGAGTGATGAGCCGATCTCCCAGGGTGACGTCAAGTTGAGAAAAAAGAGAGGCTATGGGGTAATTGATTAAGGCCACCCGGGCGCCGTCGTCGATATCGGAGTCGTCCTCTTTTGTTATTTTACAACAGATGTATAAAAGAGTGTTGTTTAGATCGATGTAGTCTTCGCTGTTTCCCGTGATATAAAAATCCAGAGGCGCGTTGGGGGAAAGGGCCGCCAAAGGCGGGACCTCGATGTACATACTGCTCTCGATGCTGGTTTGGGTTGGGGATAATTGAAAGAGATCCAATTCGGACTTGGCGCATTCTTCAGAGGTTCCGTGAATGAATGCCATCTTAAAATATATCTCTGCTGTTCCTTTTCGTCCCGCCCTTTTTCTTCAGCGCAGATTTCTTCTTCTTCGCTGGCTGCCGCTTCTGAATCTTTGTTTGCCACACGACCGTCCTTTTTAAAGGCATCGGCGGCCCCTGACGCTGTTGAGACGCCTTGCGCTTCACTCCGCCCCTTCTTTTCAAGTAGGCCACGCCTGAACCCTCCTGGCGATGCATTCTGTTCATAACTCTTCCCACAACGTCCCCGGCAATGTTGTTCACTGCCGTCTTAACATGCGGCTTCATCAATTCCAACCCTTGCTTCAGAAAAGGAACGGCTTTTCGAAAAAGCCCGCGAAATATCCCTCCCAACCCCGCTCCGTACATCATAGGTGCCCCTATGAATCCGGGCAATCCTCGTCCGGCCTGCGCCCTGTAGTAGGCCCTGTAGGCATCGACGTCCCCGTAGTCTTTTAACACAACCATTTTAAATTAAAGATAGGCTTTCCTGGGTCGGAAGTGCAGCCTCACTATCACCTTCCCAACACGAAATGGTACGTGTCTGTTCAAGTCAGTCTTTATTTCAATGGTAATCGTGTGAATGTGGCTCTTACTGACGGGAATATAATTCGGCTTATCATAGGTCACGGTGATACACTCGTGACTTTTCCCTCTGACCGGTACGCAGCGCAGCAACGGCACCGAAAAATCCCCAACAATCTGGTGCTCTATAATATCCGTGTACAGGTACAGCGAGTTGAATCCTCCGGTAATGTCTGCTGTGCGACGTGGTTTTGTTAGATTTCCACGGGTATTATATATACCCAATATGCGGGATAGCTCCTCGGCTAGTGAAAACTCATAAACATCAGGACCTCTAAAGTTCACTTTGGCCGTCACTGGGTCGTAATACAAATACACGGCGGGAGGGTTTGGTTTTTGTGTCTGTATGGCATGATTCATGGCTTTCACGATATCGGAGACGTCATTGTAATATCCTTTCTTCAACTGAAACTCCCAGTTCTTTGAATCTTTGGACAACTGAAACATCAAATGTTCTGTAACCGTGAACCAGCTGTTGGGGTACTGTATCTCTGCTAACCCCACTTCCCATTCTCCTTGCAAATCTAAAGGTTGAGCCAGCTGTATCGTGAAATTGGAACTTGTATTATGGGGATAGGCATCTAGACAGGCGTTACTGGGCAGGGTAATGTAAAATCCGCCGTTCATTTCTCCCGCCCCTTTGATTTCTGTTCAGGATCCGCGAGCTCTGAAGCGGCTACCCAGCTGTTAAATTTATCAGGCCACCCTAACCACTTCACCAAGTGATATTTTTTCTTTTTTCTGAACCTTGTGGAAATAATTTTTTCAATTTGGTAGCTCCTATTCTGCGGATCGTTCACTTTTTGTAATTCCTCGGGATAGAAACCACCCAACACCGCTTCGCCGTCATAATCTTTTAGCTGGTAAACCGGCCTCTTTCCTCTTCTGTGCACCTCGTCAACTATGAAAATTTCCTGGGAATACGTCCCTTCATAACTTTTTTCAAAACGACCCCTACTTTTGGATACCCTCACATGATCTCCTTTTTTGAAGGCCTCTTTTTGCTCCTTCGTTTGAAAATAGGGCCCGTAAACTCTTTTCCAGACCTGCAGAGAGTTGGAAGAATTCACATCCCGAGGCCTTTCTTGAATGGTTCTATGAAAGCTGCTGTTATAACTCTTTATAAGTTCCGGCAATATGTTGATATACCTGTAAGTGTTATTGGCTGTAAAGTATCTCCACATTCGTGACTTTAAAGTTCTATTGAACCTTTCCACTATTGCTGCCTTGACTTCGCTATGTGTTGAAAAATGGTGCACCCCGTGCTCCTTTAGCAGCTGTTTCACCTTTTTATTTAGAAATTCTTTTCCCGCGTCGGTTTGCAAATGGCGGGGGGTCCTTCCTTCCCCAAATATAATTTTGAAACCTCTGTACACCTCCGATCCCGTCTTATCTTTCAAGGGTACCGCCCAAGCATATTTTGACAAAATGTCCACTACCGTTAAAATATATTTATAACCCCTATTGTATTTTTGTAGATTTTGCATGTCCACCAGATCCGCTTGCCATTGGGCGTCCACATCAGAAACAACCGTTTTATTTCTTTGGAAATTCTTTCTGGCCTGTTTATGAAGGGTATATGCTTCCTGATCCTTTAACCACTCTTTCACATGGTTTCTAGTTACACTGCTGTGCTTGGAAGCTTCTCGAAAGAGCGCTTCCACTCCTCCAAAGCTACCCGATCCCCCCGGATTATAATATATCTTTTTTAATAAATCATTCTGAGAAACCATATTGAGCGCCGCACATACTCCAATAAAGACACAGGGTCACAACACACTATTTTATTGATCTTTTCATGAAGATTAAGCAAGCCTTTATTTCATCTCTTCTTCTTCGGGTTCAGAATTGGTGACATTTACACAGATACACGTCAGGCAACACTTTGTAGAGGAAATCTCTGTTACTTTTTCTGTATTAGAGTCCCCGTCGGTTATGTCCTGTGCAGCTTCTTCATCTTTTCTCTATCATAAAAACACAAAAGAAAATACCCAATAGCTCATCATATATGTGAACACACACACACACACACACACACACCACATATTCCTTCTTGTTAGGATATTTACCATTCTGAGCGGGGCCATATCTTCATAAATTGGCTCCTCTTCCTCCGCTTCACGGCTCATTGGGGCCATTGGCATGTACGGGCTTTCCTCTCCATCGCTGCTGGAGATCTCTTCCTGGAAGCCAGCATCCGATGATACGTCAGACAGTGAGCTTATCCGCTTTTCAGAAACCCATTTTTCAAACTGTTCCTTCAGTTGTTCTGGAGAACCAAAGATCCGCTCCTCAAGCACCAATTTTGTTATAGATTCATACTGCCGTTGTAGGTCTCGAAGCCGGGGCACAAGCCGTCTTTCCATTCTCTGAACATCTCTCTCCTCAGTCCCCGGAGAAGGCGGAGGAGTCTCCATCAGAGCTTGTTGAGATCTCTCTGGCACGGTCTCTGCGAAATTCAGCATTTTTTCGGGTAGGTCGTCCCAAAAGCCGCAGCAGGCCGTAGCAAGCAGTAGCGAGCAACGCTAGCAAGCAGCGGTAGCGTCCGCGAAGCCGAGACCCCTTCTCATATACCATACTGCGCATAGGCGTTGTTCCTTCCGCCTGAACCACATTGGACGGGTCGGAAGCGCGGGGGATTTGAGCCAATCAGCGTCGTTTACGTAAACCTTTCGACCAATCAGCGACGCCGATTTTGAAGCCACGACCCCCTGGGCGGGGCGTGGGGGAGCAAAGCGCACGCCGCGCCTTCCCCTAGCTCAGATCGCGGCGGACCTCTGGAGCGTTCACATCGGGAGGGAGAGACGAGTTCGTAGAGGTGTCACAAGCACCCCGAAAAGTTTCGTCGGCGCAAATAAAATGGCCGCCCATTCTCATCTTCGGACGCGGATCGCTGCCACGCCCTCGATCAGGTAGGGACGGGACCTTCTCCTACTGGTCGGGCGGGAGGAGCCGGGTTCAGAGAGGGGTCACACATACCCCCAAAAAACAACTTGGGCCAAAAACCAAAATGGCCGACCTTTGGGGGTTCCGCCGGAACCCCAAAGCTAGCACCCCCAAATCTAGAACCCATTCCCAACATCTGACACCCCAAAACCTAGAACCCCCGGGGGAACCCCCAAAATTGACACCCCCAAGATCTAGAACCCACATATCCAGGGGGAGGGGCTAAGAAGCTCAGGGGGCGGGGCTAAGACTCAAAAAGGGGCGGGGCACCTGTCACTTTTTTGTTTGACGAAAGGTGGGGGTCTTATACTACTTACATCCCATTTAGACTACTGTAATACATTCCTCATGGGGCTGCCTTTGGAAACTGTTCAGAAATTTCAGTAGGTCCAAAATGCTGCAGCCAGAATGCTGGCTGGGGCCAGTTATAGGGAGCATTTAATTCCCTTGTTGAAATAGCTTCACTAGCTACCAGTTTGTTTCCAGGCACAATTCAAAGTGCTGATCATGACCTATAAACTAAGCCCTACACGGCTTAAATCCAGACTATATGAGAGACCGTATCTCCCCATATGAACCTTCTAGAGCCTTCAGATCTTCAGGAGAAGGCTTTCTCTCAGTCCCATCACCATCACAGGAGGACATGAGGGAGAGCCTTCTAGGTGGCTGCTCCCACCTTCTGGAACTCTCTTCCATGGGAGGCTAGACTGGTCCCCTCCCTGCTTGCCTTTTGCCTGCAAGCAAAAATGCTTTTATTTAGGCAAGCTTTTAATATAATAATCGTGACAGGGTGGTTTTATATGGGGTGTGTGTTTTAGTTATGTTTTAATTTTTTGTATGTTCTGTATGTTAATTTTATATCAGTTTTTTGTGGGTTTTTTCAGGCTATGTTCTGGAAGAGTTTATTCCTGCCATTTCACCAGCATCTGTGGCTGGCATCTTCAGAGAATGCTGGCCTGGAAGTGAGTGGGCTATGTATGTGTGTGTGAGTGTGTGTGTATACTGTGTGACCCTTGCTTGAGAGGAAGTGATCTACATGTTAATCTCTGTGTTGGTCTGTGGTTGAATGGCAAGGCCTCAGGGTATTAATGTTCCATTATTTAGTGATCCATTGTCTGCTGGGAAACACGCTGACCCTGGGTGGTTTTCGTTTGCATTTGCTGGGTGTTTGATTTCGGTGTTTTGCAGGACGGGTAGCCAAACTTTCTTTACTTTCAGGGTTTCTTCTTTCCTGTTGAAGTTGTCTAGGTGGATTTCAATGGCCTCCCTGTGCACTCTGAACTGATAGTTGTTGGCATGGTCCAGAATATCAGTGTTTTCAAATAGCATTTTATGCCCAGGATGATTTATAATGTGTTCTGCTACTTCTGATTATCTGGCTGACCCAGTCTGCAGTGTCTCTTGTGTTCCTTGATTCATGTTTGACCACTGCATATGGTGGTCCCTATGTAGACTTGTCCAGAGCTGCACAGTATGCAGTAAACTCCTGTGACTGTGAGAGGGTCTCTCCTGTCCTTTGCTGAGTGCAGTATTTGCTGGATTTTCTTGGTCAGTTTGTAGATCATTTGGAGGTTGTGTTTTCTCACCAGTTTCCCTATTCTATCTGTGACTCCTTGGATGTACGGTAATTTTTATTGTTTTAATTAGATTATTTTAACAGTTTTTAATTTTTTTATGATTTTTTAAAAAATGTTTTTATTTTGTGAGGTGCCTTGGGTCCCTTTTTTTGGGAGAAAGGTGGCAGAACTGAACTGAAATAAATAAATAATAAACCTTACGAGATCACAATGGTAACAAAACACACTGAGGCATTGCCTGGATTGACGATATGTCCAGGGCCAGTCCAGAACCGGCCCTGATTTAGCCATGATGGTGGCTGCACACAAAAGGACATTTCCCGTGTGGCAGCGCAACATTGTTTACATGGCATGGCTCGGCTATCTCCTGTTCCCAGAGATGTCACCACTCCCGTATCTGCAGGAACACAATGACAGGTTGCCTGGCATGCTGCTGCATCTCTTGAGGATGGACTCACCCATGCAACCAATTTGAAGAAAGGCTAGAGGGGCCCCTGATCACTTGCCTTGAACTTCTGAAGACCCCAGCCATTGTGATCAAGGGATTCCTCAGCCCCAGGGTGACCAGATGTCATAACATCAAAGGAGAACAGGGCATGTTCAAAAAACATGGCGGACATTACCAAATAAAAGCTAAAAGCACTAATATAAATATAAATTCCTGCTTCTTAGTTATGCTCAAAATGGAGGGCATTTTGAAATTCCTCCTGGACAGAAGGTTGAAATGTAGGACATGTCTTAGAAAAGGAGGATGTTTGGTCACCTTTCTCTACCCTATCTTGTCACTAGTCACATGGGAGAATCTGGGCAACCTGTCCATAGAGTTTTTGCAGATTTAGATGGTGCCTGTGCTGCACAGGAGGAATGGGGATGGTGCGGTGGCTGGTGTGTTAACATCAGGCCAGCCCAATTCGGACCAGACCCAACTATTTACATGCCACAAAAACCCACACTTGACTCACCTCAGAGTTTTGGACAAATACAAATGCATTTCTCACAACTTTGCCAGCTACGAGGCAAGGTCAGTTTAATGGAGGAGACCTTCAATATTTTGCCGCAAATTGCTGCGTGTTGCAGGCAAACAGGCAGCACCCGCCTTGGCATCAGGACAGGGTTTTTCACCAAGGCAGATGAGGCTTGAGATGAAATTTTAAGAAGTACAAAGTGTCTGATAAAATGTGGCAGGAGAAGCCATATTGAGTGGAGTGTATATATGTGCTCAATCTTTTCCCAGATACCTTTTTTACACTCAGACTTTTTCTGTTCATCCATTTCTCATACTATGCACACTTGGAGTCCCATTAAGAGAAAAGGCTTGGGTGAATGTCTGAACTCAATAATTACTGGAGAGGAGAGTATTAAGTATCCCTTCCTCTCCTGCTACCTGACTCCTAACAAAAGCCTCCTAAGGCTGCTTTTCTTTTCTTCTCCTTTTAATCTCATTGTTGGGAATATTTGGGGATGAGATGATCCTATATGTGCTTTCATGTGTGAGGAATCACTATAGCTTTTTAAAAACAACACGTTGTTTCTTGTTGGGTCCATGCTAGTGAATTCTCATCTGGATAAATTATACTTTGACATTAGTATATATAAGCATCTGTACAGCATCTAAACTATATGAAGCAAAACAAAGAAACCCCATTATATCACACAGGAACAGCTATTGGCTCCTTTGTCAATGGGATGGTGAATCTATTCCATGTTTTCCTCCAAATTTTAAAACAAGGGGAAAGGACTGGCCCATGCAGGGATGTCACTGGGAGTGTGTGGGCCACATCAGATGACACCCTAAGTGGGGGTGACACCATTTCTCCCCAAACATTTGCCTTTTGACAGAAATGCATCCCTTTAAAACACTGGGCCTCAGGGGAAAAGATGGTGTGAATGGGGTGAGGCTCAGCTGGAGGAGAAAAGAGAGGCCCTAGGTGTTGTTGTTTTTTAATAATTTTTTAAACTATTATTTTAAAGTTTATTTAAAAACATCACATCTTACCACATTTGTAACTTAAAGGTCTAATTTTAATTTGGCTAGTTGTTTCTGTCACCACGATTACCATTACATTCAGTGATATATGAGAATTAGATTTACGAGTAACGTTAATATAAAAAATATTACTAAGGATTCTGGATGGTGTGGTATAGGAGGACGTCAATGGGGGTTGACACTATGAATTGCCACACTGGGTGACACCAACCCTAGTGATGCCACTGGACACATGGGCTACATGTGGTCGCTCAGGCCCCTCAAGGGCCCTAGACTCTCCTGATCGAGAGCTACCCCTTAAAAAATTGAAACTGAGAGGACAATTTTTCACCCCAACTTTCCCCCAAACAGCTTAAAAACTGATTTGGCCCCCCAAACCTTGATGATTGCCTACATTCCTGGAGAAGCAACCCCCTCCCATGTGCTGGCCAAAAAACATCACTTCCAGTTGTGGCAGGTTCGCTGGAAAAGTGTGAGGGTGAAAAATGGCTCCAGCACATGCAAAAATTAACCAAAAACAAAGCTGGAAATGATGGAACATCACTTCCAATTGTGTCAGGTTCACTGGAAGAGTGTTGGGACAAAAAATGCCTCTAACAGTAGCCAAAAATAGCCAAAAACAAAACTGGAAGAGATGTGACGACAATGGCTGTTTTGTCTGGTTCTGAGGAAGAGTGTGGGGTGGGAAAGCGCCTCCTTCCCCCTCTGTAGTTGCTCACTCCTCCTGGAAGGGATCTCTCCAAGATACTGGGGATAGGATTCAGCACTTTGGTTAGCTCTTAATATTTTGAATAAACTAAAATCTAGAGAAGATTCACTACCAATATGGAAGCACCAGCTGCCACAGATATCATGATATCATGAAATCTGAAAACAGTAGCCCTGTTAGCTAGGGCATTCTGAAACTTGTTGTGCCAAGGTGTCACTTTTCTAAGCTCAGTTTTCAGTGGTGCAAAACTGGAAGCTCAGCCATTCTTCAACTGCACTTTGCAGTTATTACACTTCTGTGTCTTCATGTTGTTTTCTGACCTATGGTGAAGCTCAGGCAAACCTATCATGAGGTTTTCTTGGCAGGTTTCTTCAGAGGGGGTTTGTTGTTGCCTTCCCCTGAGGCTGAGAGATTGTGACTTGCCCAAGGTCACCCAGTGGGTTTATATGGCTGAGCTGGTATCCAGAGTCCTAGCTGAATTCTCAAACCACTACACCATGCTGGCTTTTAGGTTATTACACTACCCTAGAATAATTTCAGAGGGGCATTCTATCCTTGTGGATTAGTTTGCACATCTTTCTCCAGTCATATTTTTTGAGCATCAAGTATATTTCTGAGAAAATGAAAAGAAAAGACGAATTTGTTCTGTTTCACATGGCAAATCAGTATGCCAAAGGATCTTGTAGCACCTTTTAGGACTAACTGAAAGAAAGAAGCTGGTAGTGTGAGCTTTCACAAACCTGGGTCTATTTCCTCACTTTCATAGACTTGGGTCTGCCTCACACTCTTCAGAACCAGACAAAACAGGCACCAAAGAAATCAAATCAATAAATCAAATAAGTGTTGGAAAATAGGTGGTGAACTAGCCCAGGGAAGGCTATCATAGTATGACCGGCAACTTGTAGATCCTTGGGTGTTCTTAGTGGACTACACCTCTCTTAATTCCTCACCACAGCCTATGCAGCCTAGTGCTGATGGGAGTTGCAGTCTAAAAACATGTGGAAAGCTAGATGTTCCTCAGGCCTCTCCTGGAGCAAAACTAATCTAGACAAGTAACAGGCACTCCAAGGATTATTACATCCACTTGATTTGTTGCAAATTTAAAAGAAGGAAAATATTGCAAATCTACAAGGCAATATAATAAACACTCCAAGCTTACATGGAGCAGAGGACAGATGGAAAGTCTTATTTCTGTTGGTGGTTATCGGTAGTACAACCAAAGAATGACGTTGAAAGCATCTGTTTCTTATTTTTTAGAGTTGCTATGCAATGCAAATCAATAAGAGGACTGTATAGTGTTCAGCAAGAAAGCTGCTCAGGCCTAGAATCAGGGCCCAGGATGGGTTCTGATAGTGAGCAGGATAGGAATCTTTAAATTAGTTACAGATTAAGGCACACAATAAGGCACAGGAATGTGTCACAGACTGAAAGCAAACAGGATAGAGCTATATATGTAGAGCAGATTGCTGTAGGTGACTTCGGGAACTAACCCAAGCTGCATGTAAATACACTGTAGATACCTCCCAAATCTGACAGTAAGGGCTGTTCGACAGTGGAACACACTCCCTCGGAGCGTAGTGGAGTCTCCTTCCTTGGAGGTCTTTAAGCAGAGGCTGGATGGCCACCTGTCAGGGATGCTTTGATTTGGAGTTCCTGCATGGCAGGGGGTTGGACTAGATGGCCCTTGTGGCCTCTTCCAACTCTATGATTCTATGATTCTATGATTCTTACACAGATGATTTCCACTGAAGTGTATGGCACTACTTTTAAGCAGAGATGTATTTGGATTGCACTGGAACAGAGCAAAAGCAGATGTTTGGCTAGGAGCAATTGCAGGTGGAGGGAACATTATTTTCCCCTTCCGAGTTAAAAATAAGTTTTGTGAAAGGAAGAAATGGGTGGTGGAGTGTTCCATGGATTAATGCTTTCTCCTATAATCAGGAAATAGTATCAGATCTTTTAAAATGCGGCAACTGCTTTTTTTCAAACCTCCAGACTGCTTTATGCAAACAGACACGACACTGGAAATATCATAATAAATGTATGCTCATGTGATGTTCTAGTGGCAGCTGTGGTCAGTTTGGATTGAGATCACGACTCCACTGCAAGGATTAACTTTCCAACTTCTGTAATGCTTTCCTAAGTAAAATCCCAAATTTCTGTTTATCCCTCTGCCTTGATCCCAATTACCACTACCATTCCACTGTCATGGGTTTAAACCATGGGAGATCCTGTCCCCTGGGTCTCCCACATCAAACACAGTTTTTCTCTAAAAGCAAGTCTTTTGTTTTTTCCTTTCCTGAACGGAAATTGTGGCTAACACAGCTATTTGGCCAATGTGATGTTTTACAACGTGCAGATGGCATGAGAAGAATTAAGATATGGTAGAGTTATGGTGGATCAGGATTCCCCCTTCCCCATGTGCCAAGGACAGGTACCATATTTTTGTCTATATTGGCTACAATGGCTTCTTTCATTCTTGGAATCTCCCTGGGAATTGGAAGCCAATGCCCTGCAGATGGACCACTATTTTGAATTACAGTTATGTGTTATATCCTCCTGCTCCTGAGTGTTTGTTGTACCTAACTCTGTTTTGTTTTATTTTCAAAGGGAGAGGCCTTCAACAGCATTAAAGAAATCCCTCTCAGGATTTTTTTTTAAAAGTAATATGAGCATATGTCATCAAAACAGGTTTTACTACTACATTTTTATATGTGAGGTGATATGATCGCCCTGTTCAAATATTTGAAGGGATGTCATATTGAGGAGGGAGCAAGCTTGTTTTCTGCTGCTGCAGAGACTAGAACGCGGAACAATGGATGCAAACTGCAGGAAAAGAGATTCCACCTCAACATTAGGAGGAACTTCCTGACAGTAAGGGCTGTTCGACAGTGGAACACACTCCCTCGGAGTGTAGTGGAGTCTCCTTCCTTAGGGGTCTTTAAGCAGAGGCTGATTGGCCATCTGTCAGGGATGCTTTGACTTGGAGTTCCTGCATGGCAGGGGGTTGGACTGGATGGCCCTTGTGGTCTCTTCCAACTCTATCATTCTATGATTCTATGATTCTATGATTCTGTGAGGCAAAATAACAGCAACAAAAGGGTATTGTAACTTGAGAAGACTAATAGATCTGTTACAGTGTGAACTTGTGTGCTTATAGTCAACTTCAGCAAATGCTACTCCCAGGGTTTTTCCGGTTAGACAGTGTATAAATCAAGATCATGTTATGTATATACAGTTGGTTCTTTATCCATGGATTCAAGCATCCAGAGCTTGAAAAATATTTTTAAAAAATATAAATTCCAAAATGCAAACCTTAATTTTGCTATTTTATACAAGATACACCATTTTACTATCCGTTGTATTTAGTAGGAATTGAACATCCACAGCTTTTGGTATCCACATGGCAGTTCTGGAACCAACCCCCACAGATACAAATGACCCACTGTATAGTTTTTTTTGTGGGTTTTCCGGGCTATGTGACCATGTTCTAGAAGAGTTTATTCCTGATATTTCACCAGCATCTGTGGCTGGCATCTTCAGAGAATACTGGCATAGAAGAGACTCTCTTCTATGCCAGCATTTTCTGAAGATGCCAGCTGGTGAAATGTCAGGAATAAGCTCTTCTAGGACATGGCTGTATAGCCCTAAAAACCCACAAAAAACTATGGATGCCAGTCATGAAAGCCTTCGGCCCACTGTATGTATGTTTGAATGAATTAATGAGACCCTATGCCAGATACATCTACAGACACTGTATGTATATATGTACCTTCAGATCACCTGTTGACCTATGGTGACCCCATCAAATTCATAAGGTTTTCATAGGCAAGGAATACTTAGAGGTGGTTTTGCCAATTCCTTCTTCTGAAAAACAATTTCCAATACCTGGTATTAACTTACTGTCTCTCATCCAAGTACAGTCAGCCCTCCTTGTCCGCGGATTTTTTATCCATGGATTCAAGCATCCACAGCTTCAAAATATTTAACATATATAAGAATTTCAGAAGGAAATATGAATTTCAATAGGCAAACCTTGATTTTGCCATTTTATATAAAGATATCATTTTACTCTGCCATTGTTTATAATAGGACTTTAGTAACCACAGATTTTGGTATCCACGGAGGGTCTTGGAACCAAACTCCAGGGCTCACTGTACTAAGCAGGCCTGTCTGTAGGGTAATCAAGTTTGCTAAGGCTTCAGCCTTTGTAAAGGAAACAAAAATATTAAATATCAGAAATGTCAAAGCCAAGCCTGTTAGGGCCCAGCTTTAAATTAGCAGAGTAGCAGAAATGTGCCTTTGTCTAGCAATGCTTCACTAAGAATGGAAATTGACTCCAAAAACAACACAAGTAGCTTGTATTTCTAAACAAAAGTTTATTAAAGGCTTTAATCTATATTTACATAAAAGGGTATATCCTAATCTAGCTAGTGAATAGTTCAGGTTAAAAAAAATAAATCTTTATCTCACCATCTTTCCAAAGAAAGTTGAGAGAAGAGGAAGACGGAAGACATGAAGTTTAGTTCAAATTCTTTGAGAGAGAATGTCTGTTAATCCCAAAGGGATAGTTACCTAAATCACATAGTTAGTTTGAATGAGAGGGAGAGGAGACTTTGCATGCAGGAAATCCCTATCTATCTAAGGAGGGGGAAAGAGAATGCAAAAGTATTCCAGCAGAGTCTACTTCTCTTCCAAGAGGAGACAGGATCTGGTGCCTTTAGGGTATTTAGGCCTAATAGTTTCTTCTTAAACAAGAATGCATCTGGATCCAATTCTTGGCTATACAGAGTGCAGGAAATTGGAGGAAAGGGGCCCAGATTCCCAGTTATTTAAATTACTTGTTTATTTTAATTAGTCAGATTAATGGAAGGAAAGATTCTTTATTACGGATCTTCCAGGCAGATATTTTCCCTTCTGTATAGAGGAATTTTGGCAACTTCCGAGGGAGAATAACATCTGGATTGCTTCCTCTGTATTTAAAAAAAAATTAAGAAATAACTTTAACCAGCTTCACAATTAAAGCAATCTATGCCCCTTGGCTGAAAAACAGTAAGAAGAAAAACAACTCATATCTCTAGGTTTTAAGATTTCTTACATCCCAAGTAACTAACATTGTAAAAAGAATGAATGAATGAATGAATGAAAGGTAGGTTATTCTTTCCTCTTTTCTTTCCTTTTTTTTTTTAAACAATTGGTGTATAATACATGATGAGCCACATGGCCATATTATTCAAAGCTTCCTTTGGGTTCTGGTGAGGTTTCATCATTGGTGAGCAATCGATGCAGCAGACAGTCAGTTTGCACGCACCTCTTTGGCAGGCAAAGATAAGGCCATGAACCGTGTTTGCAGACCTGATGTGAGGCATTTGGTGGAGTCCTGGCAGCTTGAGACAAGAACTGGAGAGTGGTATAGTCCAGCAGAGATGTCACTGAAAGATTTTTGGAGAGTTTCTAGGGGTCCAGGGTCATTGCTGGCACAGAATAATTGCATTCATAACTAATAGTAAAATATGGAATGTACAGCAGGTCCTCACCAAATATAGATTAAATGATGAGATAAATAAATTGGGAGGAAGAAAGCTTTGGCTGGGGTGTGAAATATACTCCCCAACTAAGCCTGAGGAAGTAAATTATAATCCATAGAAACAAATGCTAAAATTAATGTGTTAATCTTAGACAAAACTATTTTCCCTCTTTGAATATACAGTGGTCCCCCGGGTTACGAAGGTAATCCGTTCCAGATTACCTTTCGTAACCCGGAAGCTTTCGTTTCCTGGGGGACCGCTATATTCAATGGACCGTGCGGCCAATTTAAAGGGGCCGCGCGGTTTTTTTTTTTTTCGTATCCCGGGGGATCTTTTGGATCCCGGGGGATACAATAGCGGTCCTGCGGCTTTCGGATCCTGGGGTTTTCGCAACCGGGGGGATTCGTAAGCCGGGGGACCACTGTAGTAATTATAACAATAAAAAAATACTTAGGATTTTTAAAGTGCTGTCTAGGTAGGATCCACCTTAAAGTGGTCACACTTAGTTCCACATAAAATAAGAGGGAAGTAAATGCCTTGAAAGTAACTTTTCTGATTGATCACACACATTTAATGATGACTGGCATACCTTTCTAGAGTGCTTTCACTATCAGAATATTACCCCAAACAAGCATGTTATGGTCTGATATTGTGCTTTTTTGCTCAGCTAACACACACGAATTTACTTTCTCATTTCTTATTTCCCACTTCTATGCTAGTCTGTGACTGTAATACATATTTATCTTATCCTTCCCATCTCTGCATTCCCTTTTATCCTTATCCTTTTAGTTTTATCTCTTTAATTATCACACTGAAATCACATGTTGGATTTTCTACAGTTCCACAGAAATTAAAGCAGACTCTCAATTTTAATTATTGGATTCATTATTCTTCTTGATTGTTCTCCCTGATCCACAAGACAGACCTTCTTTTCAAAATAATGGCTTGCTCTAATTATATTTAAAAACCCACCTCCTTAATTTTCTGTTATAAAATTATAACATATAAAATAAAAATTATTTTGTAATAAGAATTATAAACATCTTAATTGCTGATGCTACACATACAAATACACATACACAGAGAGAGAGATTTTTTTCTATTGAAACAAAATAGACTTAAGCACAACTTAACTTTTTAAACTTCTGTGTTCAAAACATTTCACATAAAATATATCTGAATATTTCAGTTTGGGGAAAATGACTTTTTTTTGGTGTGACAAGAGTTGTAAACCAAAAAAATTACTTTCCCGAGTATGCTCTGTAATCCCGAGGTTTGAGCCAGGGTTCATTTGAAATGAGAAACCCCTCTCACAAAGTGCTTCAACCAGCCTGTTTAATGGGTGGCCTCATGTAATTCTATTTTCCCCTCCAAGTAGGAAAACCAAAGAGGAATTTTGAAAAGACAACTAGTGGGAGGCATGAGGGTTAAGCACATGGACACAGCTTTTCTTTCTCTTTTATGAAGCAGTTTCTAATTAGAAACAAAAATGGCCAAACCATTTGGACAACCACATAAAAAAGCATAACACAAGACTGGATGCAACAGAAGCTGCCGTGATGTCAGGAGATAGGACCACGCCTTGCAAAGACATCATTAGACAGACATTATTTGGGGCTGTATGATTCATAGACGAAAGAATGAAATACTGTCGGCCCTCCATATTCATGGATTCTGCAGCCACAGATTCAACCATCCACAGCTTGAAAATATCCTCCCTGTCAGCATATCCAACATACCCTGCATTATATTTGGGGCTTCATATTTTCGTATATGGAATCAGCCATGCTCTTAAGAGGTCACCAGAAGAGTTTCCCATGGGAAGGACACATAAACTAGAAGACATGTGAAAGGCCCAGGTAAACCCAAGACAAAAGCTGAATGGGTTTGCTGATTGCTCTGTTCTCCCAGCAAGCTCTCCACATATCCTCTCTCACTGGAAACAAAGGCAAAGACAAGTAAGCCAACACTTCCTGCCTAGCCCCAACAATTCCCCGCCATCTTCTCTATTCATCTATTTTAGGTTGTTCTAAACCCAATCACTGTTTTTTTGTTACTCCTAATAAGTTAAAGCCATCAGTTGTTCTGGAATCCCATTGTCGATTCCTGGGAAGACCATCAAGTCTTTCTTACATTGCAAAAGAGCTTCCTTCCTTTGAGTTTAGGATATCAGAAATAAATATCAATCCCACTACTGAAAACATCCTTCACTTGCTGCGTCACCCCCAGACCTCAACTGAGCCACATCTCGTTTCTATGGTCACCCACTTTCTATGATCATCAGGACAGGCAAATATTACACCCTCTTACACCTCCCAGAGGACCTTTTCAGCTGCCACTCCAAAAATATGGAATGACCTGCCAAAGGGGATCAGCCATATTACATCTTTGGAGGCCTTTAAAAAGGCAATAAAGATGGATCTCTTTGGGGGGGGGGGGGCTTCCCAGGCTGATCTCCTTGAAATTGAGCTCTCCTGTTGTCTAGATGCTGTTTTCTAGTTGCTTCCACCAGCTAATGATGGACTGTATTGGGAATTTTACTGGGAATTGTTATTTTAGTGCTGTTGTAGGGTGGGAGGAAGATGGGGAATTGGAATTTTTATATTTGCTCTGTTTTAATGTGCCAATATGTTTGATTTTTATTGCTTTTAACTGTTGTTACCTGCCTCGATCCAATATAGGGAGGGGCGAAATACAAATAAATTATTATTATTATTATTATTATTAAAACTCCACTATCCAATTTGAATAATCCCGTTTCATGTGTTTGATTGCATGCTTGCATATTTCTAAATAAAAACCTTCTTTATTCACCCAAATTTGGAGTCCTCCCCAGTTAGTCTGGTATAAGTCAGTGGAAATGATCCTCAAGTTACCCAGCCTCTTGCAAGCCTCTTTAAGCTAAACGATTCCCCAACATTTTAAAAAGAGGCAGATATATTTAATGGGGACCCTCCAGTCTCCCCACTTTCTTTGGGGTAATCCTTCTCGCAGAAATTTCAAAAAGCAAACCTTGATTTTGCCTTTTTATATAGTGGACACTGTTTTACTACACATTGTGTATTATGAGACGTGAGCATCCACAGATGAACCAAACCCCAGCAGATAGCAAGGGTCCACTGTACAATAATGGAAGCTGTATTGTAGTTCATAAGTTAGCTAGTTCACCTGGGTCAGGAAAAATAACAGGAAGAGGAATGTGTGGAATCTGTGGGAGGGTCTTCCTTTTACTCTTCTGCTATCAGCCAGCATTTTGCAATTCTGTATAGTGACAATTGCACTGGCTGGAAGTGACATTATCTGGGCAAGTTCAAGTGAAAGAGCAGATTCAAGAGAAGTAACTTCAAAGAAAATATTGCAACTGAACAATACCAAAAGGAAATACTTCTTCTCATAGAAACTGCAGTGTCCTCTTCCTTTGACAAGATTTCTACCTAGGGCTGCTAAGAGAAATGGAGATGGGTTGCCTTCAAAATTCTGCACCAAGGCAATCACACTAACAATCAAAGAAAGTGTAGCTGTTCATCCTGCTTAAACTGTGTACATCAAGCATGTCCACATCTACCATAATTGTTGTGTTTTATAAAATATATTTGACTTTTCTTGGGAGAATAGGGTACAGATCAAGGAAGTAATAGTACCACTCTATTCTGCCTTGGTCAGGCCTCACCTGGAATACTGCGTCCAGTTCTGAGCTCCATGATTTGAAAAGGATGTTGATAAGCTGGAGCGTGTCCAGAGAAGAGTGACCAAAATGGTGAAGGATCTGGAAACCGTGCCTTATGAGGAACAACTTAGGGAGCTGGGTATGTTAAGCCTGAAAAAGAGATGGTTAAGAGGTGATATGATAGCCCTGCTTAAATATTTGAAAGGGTGTCACATTGAGGATGGCACAAGCTTGTTTTCTTGGCAAGTCGCACTTTCTTAGCTGCAGATGATCTCCCTCTGCAACAGCAATATCCTTTACATTTCTATACTGCTTAATAGTGAACTCAGCACTCTCTAAGTGGTTTACAGTCTGTAAACCAATTGTCCCTAACAAGCTGACCTATGAAAGGATGGAAGGCTGAGTCAACCCTAGAGACCTGGGATCGAGCTCACAACGTTGTGGGTGTAGTACTGGCATTTAACCACTGTGCCACCAAGGACTCCTTTCTCCTGTAAAGAAACTTGCCAAGAAAACCCATGATAGGGTTGCCATAAGTCAGAAATTACTTGAAGGAACACAACGACAATGACAGTGGTGGTACCATCATGGTACTAGAGATAATGTTGTTGTTGTTGTTTGTTGTTACTATTATAGTCTGTCCTTGTTATCCATGGATTTTGCAACCATGGTTTCAGCTATCCATGGCTTGCAAATATATGTATATTTCAAAAAGCAAGCATTGATTTTACTGATATATATATAAGGGACACCATTTTTCCATGCCATTCTATTTAATTGGACACAAGCATCCATAATTTTTGGTTTCCATGAGGAGTCCTCGAACCAAACCCCAGCAGATATTGTGGGTCCACTGTACTATCATTTGGTACCCACTATCAGTTTCTATCATTTTGTACTGAGAGCATGAAACTGCAATAGGTATATTTGTCTTGTTTTTATCATACTTCTAAAAGTATGCAGCTCTTAGATCAAGATCCACTCAAGTCCAGTGCAGTGGACTTTTCCAGGTTGCTGTGTATGGAACACGGTTTTTAAATTGGCTCTTTGTGCTGCTGGAGCAAAGGGAAACTACTTATGTCAGGAGATACTTATACTCCCTTATGTAATGATCTGACAAGTAAAACTGCCAGTGGACTCTTTCACACGGGAGGAATTTCTCCCAAACTTCGAATGGACCCAATGCAAATTCCTGTAAATTCGCTTGTTTAGCAAATTCACAGGAATCCCCATTGCATTCGGAGTAACGTTCCATTTCCCGAAAATGACCCCCCCTTTGCCCGAAATTGCGTATGAAGCTTTAATTCACAATAACGTGAAACCCATGATTGCATTCGAATTGACTTCCCTTTTGCCCGAAATTGCGTGCGAAGCTTTAATTCGCAATAACGTCAAACCCTATCATTGCGTTCGGATTAACCCTAGATTATACTTCCAATTCCCGACGTCTGAAAGAGTCCAGTGTGACCCAGAGTAACGCCCCAACAGAATGTGGAAACATATTGCTAGTATATGCTGAATCAGTCTCTTATACTGGAGCTTATCTAACACCTGCATTTACTTGGCTGCTGAGAAAACATAATTCCACATGGCATGACTTATCACTCTTTCAACAGAGGTGTGTCCCTTTTGGTGCTGGCTTCCGAGGAGGGCACCTTTTGAAGTAGAGCCCCACCTTGCCCTTCCCCAGGCCTGGGCTTGCCCTTCTGTTAGACAGGGAGAGGTGGTACTTCTCGCCCACCCCTGAGGGAGACCACGATGAAAGGACTACAAATTCTCAATTATTTCTTCTCCCATTTGGATTTTATGACACAGCAGCACACACAGCACAATGTCGATAGTGATCCCAGTCTGAAGCAGTTTTGAAACTGGTTTTAAATATTTATTTTGTCCTAACTGGAAGGATGAGCACGTGGGTTGCTACATCTTCACATGCTAACACACATTTTTGGTGGCCTTTGCCCCTTCCAGACCCTGCAAACTTACATTTTCCTGCCTCCCCCCAGGCCAAATCTATGATTCCATTATTCCATTGGTCATTTTTCAGAACTGCTTTAGTTGTGTATTCCTACACAGCAGGGATTTGCTCTTGTAGACCCTTCCACTTCTAGGATTCTATGAATCACCTCTCCTGGAAACCCCTAGGAGCAACAATTTAAAATGCATTGCATCCCTGCCAAACTTAAATACCACAATTAAACACCTGGAGGGGTGGGTGGGGGAGACAGAACCTACCAGTTGATCAGTATGACCTCTTAACAGGCTCAGAGACCCAGCATATTTGTGTTTCTAGGGAACCCAGCTGCCAGCGGATAGTTCTGATGGCACAGTAACTGGGATTATGGCAGAAACTGGAGGGCAAGAGAATGAAAGTCACTGTGTGCTTTGGCCAGACACAGGTGGTTGTACCCTGTGGGGATGGGAACCTGAACTTTTTCATCCTGATGAAGCAAGCCATGACTATGTAGAGGAAGGCAATCACCAAGGGGTGTGTGAGTGTGTGTGAGGAAGAGGATGGATGTGCATTGCATAGGGCAGCCAGGGAGAGGTGAGCAGATCACAGATGAGCAGGATGCAGAAGGAAAGCAGGAGAGAAGGAGCAGGAGCAGCAGCTGGAGGAGGAGGAGGAGAGGGAGAAGATTGTTGTTGTGCCTCCAGTTTACGGCAACCCTTAGGCAAACCTATCACAGCGTTTTCTGAAGCTGAGAGGGTGTGATTCACCTAAGGTCGCCCAGTGGCTTTCCCAAGGATTTGAACCCTGGTCTTCACAGTCATAATCCAGTACTCAGATCACTACAACACACTGCTCTTAGAGGGTGTGTGTTTCTGGGATCAATAAGGTGCATAGGATCATAGAATCATAGAGTTGGAAGAGACCACAAGGGGCATCCAGTCCATCTGGAAAAGGAGGAATATGGAAAAAGAGGAGGAAAAATGAAATCTGATCTGAATAGAGGGGCTTCTGGGGTGACGAGGGAGGAGCAATGGGACCCCACAATCCTTCCCCCACAGCTAGGGCTGAACTTCGTCTGGCAGTGCACACCCTTATTGCTTGCCCCTGGGGCGGACTGCTCCCACCACCCCGTCCTTGGTATGCCACTGATTTAACCCAAATGGACCCTAGAGCAAATCAAGCATGAACTCTCACTATAAGTCAACAGGACTAATATGAGGCTGTCATACTTTGGGCATATCATGGGATGTGGACTCACTGAAAAAGATTATAATTCAGCAAAGTGGAAGGCAGTAGGAAGAAAGGAAGACATGGCTCTGAGTTTGCAAGTCCTGAGGAAGGCAGTGGGTGAGGTCTTGGAGGTCTCTCATTCATGACAAGTCAAAGTCAACTTGACATCAAATTACAAAGTGGATTTGGTGGAAATGTATACCCAGAGGGACCTCAGATCTTTTGAACAGTTGGTAGTGTTCATGACAGTAATGATATAGGCTGGGAGACCAGATTGTTGGCTCTGTGTTTTAGAAATCACTCTGTCTCTGGAATGAGGGAATTCCATTGACGGGCAAAGAAATGTGGAGGTTTGTAATTCATCCAGGGAAATAGATACACTGCATATGGACTAATCATCAAGAGAAAAAGAGGCCCTTTGCGTGCAAAGAGACATTCACATACAGGTTGGCACCCTGCCTTCTTGAGGTGAAGCCCAGGTTTTGGCATCATGAAGCCGGATGTGGCAAACTTTGGATGCTATTATTAGCTTTAGGCAAATGGGAAAGCTTTATATCTGGGCAGCAACCTGGGTATTTCCCTGAAACATTCTCAGTTCCCACTTTCACTGCCTTCTGTTCCAATATATATGCTGCTTGGATTACAGTAATGATTTTCTCTCCGTGTGAAGAGGAACTATAGTGGTGAATGACAGAAAGATAACATAAGGCTCTTCAAACTTCCATACCTACTCAGAAGTAAACCTTATCAATCCATCACTTCAATTCATAAATGTTGGCTTACTAAATTCCCCTTGATTCAGTGACTCTGTACTAGTACTAGATTCAGTGACTCTGGACTATGGGAAGAAGGGAAATAATCCAGTTGTTGTCAAAAGTCCAGTTCCCTTTGGCCCTAAACAATGGTCAGGGATAATGGCAGATGTCCAAATGCATCTGAGGAAGGAGACTTTAGTCCATGAAAGCTCATTCTGCCAATTTATTTCTTTCAGTTACTCTCAAAGGTTCCACAAGATCTCTCTTTAATATTGATTCTATAGATTAACATGGCTATATCTTTGAATGAAAGGTGTCATTCTTCAGCATCTGAAGCCAAAGCTTTCAAGTCATTGTGTAGAAGGTGGTCCTTATCCTAGAATTCTGCCATGATAGATGTTGCTTGGAAACTCACCATCAGAGTTCAATGGAATTGTCCTTTTCCCCCCTTCTGGGGTCTAATGATCTGAGGTATACTGCCTTTGAATATGGGGGCTCCTTTTTAGATCCTATGATTAACAGTTAATGTAACAAACCCCTATATAATGATGTAGCTCAATAGTGATAAATAGTGCTCCCTAGAGTGTCTGATACACATGGTGGTGGTGGTTGTTAACTGGCCGCAACTCCACCCCAACTCATGGGGACCCTGTGTATGAGACACCTCCAAGCCCCCCATCCTCCACTGCTCTGCTCAAGTCCTGCAAGTTCATACTCTTAAACTGAGTGTGCCCATCTAGCTTGCAGCCTTCCTCTCTTTCTACTTCCCTCCACCTTTCCTAGCATTATTTTTTTCTAATGAGACATGCCTTCTCACGATGTGACCAAAGTACAACAGCCTCAGTTTGATCATCTTGACATCCAGTCCTACATGAAACAAATTGATTATTTCTTTTATTTAAATTAAATTATTTAAATTTTTATTAAAATCAAAATTTAAATCTGTTTAGCACAGTGGCTTCACGAGAACTTACTCCTTTCTCAGTCAAGTCATAAAGGAGGTGGATTCTGCTGCTATGATTTTTCCCCCCTGGCTTGTTGTCTTAACATAACTGATATTACAGAGAAGAAGAGGCAGGCACAGTTCCACCATATCTAGTCCCAGAGGCAGATGAAGGGCCCTCCATCCATCCCTATTGCCAGCCACTGCCCTCACCTTCAAGGGAAAGAAGAGGCAGTATCTGCAAGACGTGATCCCCTCATCCACTGCCATCCCCTTTACTTCTGTGGCCTGTCTTTAGGTTGTAAGACTGAGGGCAGAGAACTGTTTTTCCTGTTCTTTTTCTTGTAAAGTATAATGTGCAATGATGACACAATATAAATCAAAAATAACAATAGTAATAATTAGCAATGGAGGGTGTGTCACAACTGGGCAAGACAACAGTCACGTCTCTGCAAAGGGGAAGGGCTTTTAATGACCGCAGCTTCCTTTATAGAGTTTGGAAAGTTCCTTTTAAAATAAATTAGCTATAATTCAGATTCCAAGCTTAACCCGCCTCCCCCCCCCCCAACTTGGTTAATGTCATAGTTACAATCTTAAAAGGTAGTTCAGTACTTAAAGGAGTGCCTCTCCATATACGAGTATGTCTGCCCTTGGTTTAAGGTTTTCTGGAGGGGCCTTCCTCTTTGTCCCACAAGTCAGAGCAATATGACTTGGGAAGATGTGGAAGAGGGCCTTCTCTATCATGGCACCCCAGTTATGAAACGGATGCCCAGTTGGCATCAACATTGCATCATTTCTTCACCTAGTGTTTTTTACATGAATCCTCACATGTACATGGCTTTTAAAAATCATTTTAAATTCTTTGGACTGCCTTTAATCAGCCCTTTTTTTAGCTCGTTAAATCCTTTAATAGGTTTTTAGATTTTTAAAAATCTAAAAAAAAAAATTATTTGCACTGCTTTAAATTTAGCCGATTGTTTATACTGCAGTTGTATTGCAATCGCTGGAGAGAGGGCAGGATGTGATGATTTGCAAGATTTCCCATCCTTGGATAAGAGTGTGTCAAAAGGTTCTTGTACCTTCTAATATTCAGAGATGAAAAATGGTCAAGCACCATGAGTGCGTGGTCAAGATGACAAAAGTTATTAAGGAGGAAAAACAGTCAAGCTGGGAGTGACTGCAGCAGTTTGTTTTGGCCTGAGTCTAGAGGGAAGGGCAAGTTCCTGTCCTGCCTGTCCTCCCCTTCCCCTTGCTAAGTTAATTGAGTACAAACAATTTTTCCACTTCAAACTCAGTTTGCAGCGATTGAAGCAAGTTGAGAACAAACAGGAAAAGTGGGAGGAAAAGAAACTGGGACATTTTAAAAGCAGCTGAAAAGGTGGGAAGACACAGGATTAATCAGGATAGGTAGAAGGTATAGTTTCATTCTGATTCATTAACAGCCGCTTGGCTTATATTTGGGGAGGACCTTGGGGAGGAAGGGACCCACTTTCAAGGAAATTCAGCCCTCCTCTCAAATCTATATGAGAAAGATATGCAACGACAATATATTGATGCAGACCCATGGTCCATCTAGATCAGTATTACACTGACCTGCTGCCCTTCTTTAATGTTTTAGACAGGGATCTTTCCCACTCCTATCTGTCAGAGGCCAAAGGTTGAATCCTGGACCTTTGACACACAACACATGTGCTCCACTACTGAATTGCAGCCTTTTCCTTAAAAATAAAACACTATAGTCCTCATGATTCAAAATAAAGGGCTGAATTATGCAGAAAAACAGAAAGGCAGTTATACTAAGCCTCACTGCAGAAGTAATGCAGATTGACACCACTTTAACTGCCATGGCTCGGTGCTATGAGTTCTAGAATTTGTAGTTTCGTGAGCTGTTTAGACTTCTCTGTCAGAGTGCTCTAGTGCCACAACAAACTATAAATCCCAGGACTCCGTACGATGGAGCCATGACAGTTAAAGCAGTGTCAAACTGCTTTACTTCTGCATTGTGGCAGCAACCTGATTCAAACCATTGGCCCATCCCGTTTAGCACCATCAACACCAGGCCTCTCCAAGCTGATGGTCCCCAGGCCGGATCTGTTGGACTATCATCCCCAGCTAGCACCATCAGATGTGTAAAGTGGGGGTTGTGGGAGCTTTAATTTAATACACATTAAAGGCACCAAGTTGGAGAAGGCTTGTCTAGACTTAGACTGACTCTGTAGAGAGGAATCTTTGCCTGGAGATGCCAGGAAGAGAAACAGTGACCCTTCTGCATGGATGTGTTGTGTTAAGCAGCTTGTCTCAGCTTCCCTTTCATTAATCCACAGGGCCTTGCATTATCTATTATTCAGAGCTATTTCCACTGGAGGTGGGCCATTGACCTTCAGGAAACACCATCATAAAATGGGTTTGTTTTTATTTTGACCAGAATTCAGTGGGCTGGGGGAATCCTGACCTGCAATGCATATCAGACTTTTCCACTCAGCTGCTACCCAAAGCGTGGGTGTCCACAGCGCAAAAAGAGATAATCTTATTGAGTAATCTTTGGCTCATGGAGGAATCCCAAAGTAGACATCAAGGCATTTAGACTTTGTAGAGGCGGGAAGGGGGTCCCCAAGCTGCCTTGCTGTGGTCGCTGTTAATGTCAGCTCGATTTGCCAGAGAGGATCAAAAGAGCTGGGTTCGAAATGCCTCCCTATGCACTGTTTTGTCTCACAAGGCCACAGAAGGGACAGGCCCAAACTTTCCTGACCCTGCTTGAGATGAAGCTGTGAGGCTGCAATATCTGACTCATGCCGTGGAATTCAAGAAATGCCACTCTGTAATATTCTGTGTATGCTTCTCCCCTCCCTTCATGCTGCCTTTTCCTGTTGTAACCTCTTTGTTCCTACGTCACCCGGTGCTGACTCATGCTGAAACACACCAGAACCTATTATTGTGGGTATGCGTGTATCATAACACACACACAGAGAAAGGGATTTTCTCTCTTCTTTTTTTGGAAAATTACTTTCTTGGACTAAAGTTCTCCAAACCTCCCCGCCAGCATGCTTGTGGAGAGTCTTGAAGTTGCAATCCAAAAAAAGTCCTCCTGTAGGAAGCCAGCCTGGTGCAGTTGTAGGATCAGTGTTTTAACAGTTGTAGGATAGATGTTATCAGAAGTGCAGCCTTTGGACCCACATACAATAAAATTTTGCAAGAGCCAGCGTGGTATAGTGCTTTGAGTGTTGGACTAGGACACTGGGAGACCAGGATTCGAATATCCACTCGGCCATGGAAATTCACAGGTTGACCTTTGGCAAGTCACACTGTCTTAGCCTCAGAGGAAAGCAATGACAATCCCACTCTAAACAAATCTTCCCAAGAAAACCTAATGATTATGGTCTAAAGGTCGCCATAAGTTTAAAACAACTTAAAGGCATGCAGTGACAACAAAAACCATGCTCTTTGATTATGCAGAAATCTCCTCCCTTACATCCTAAATCACTAGAATGCTGATGCTGGGCACTGGTAGTTAGTTAAAAGAGATTACTATACAAGGCTTTTAAGCCACAATTACAGTAGGAAAAAAGCACCTTTGACGATACTTATCACATGATGATGATGCCTTGGTAGTGTAGCTGCTCTGTCTCTGAACTGTGGGGAGGGTGTCCCTTTTCATTGACAGGAAAACCCATCAATAAACTCCCAATTGTGTTAGTCCTCAGGTGTCAAATGTCACTGCCAGGACAGTTGTGATATCAGCAGTCATGTGGGGTTTGTGTGTCCTCTTCATCTGTCCCCCCTCCTTGTTATTCCCAAGCAGGCTGATTCTGGTTATTTATTTTTTATATATATATATTTTCTATATATTTTTCTATATTCTTTCTTTCTTTCTTTCTTTCTTTTTTAATACTTAAATCACAATATTGGTGCTCTGGAATTGCATGAAAAAGTAAAAATGAAATTAAAATGAAAGGCATGTTGAGTAGGGCATAGGGCAGAGAAGCAAGGTGAAGAGGGAGTGCTGAAGAGAGTGCGATGGCAGCCCTAGTCGCCCTACTTCAGAAACACGTGATAATGGCTGCTCTGAAACTAGTGTACAGTATTTCCATTTTTATTAACTAATGTGATTGGGAATGGGGCTTGTGTAATGATATCCTAAGTCCGATTTCCCCAAACCAGCCAGAATGAGACATATTGGACCACAACTCCCATCCGTTCTAGACATTGGTTGTGCTCACATGGGTATGACATGTCTCCCACATCTGGAGGGCATGTGCTGGGGATGATGGGAGCAGTCATCCAACATGTTGGGGCATTTACATGGGGAAAGCTCATATAGGGCATCTTTAGATAACAGAAAGTCAGCAGCTGTTGAAAGTGTTTCTACACACCTATGAAAGGTATATGAGATTGGCCTGTCATTGCACCTCCTCTAAGGAATGTTCAGGGCAAGGAGTATTGTTGCAAGCCAGAAACTGCCCATTTTGTCAAAAGCCTCAATCCTGCCACATCTTCAGTGATGAGCAATTAGTCAGAGAGATAATTTAGGGTTTCAGCTTGTGGCTTGCCCCAGGCAGGTCAGTTATATTGCATAACTGTGTGTTATTTAATATGCAGGAAAGAATGAGAGAGAGAGATTGACAGGCAAAATGGGAGAGAAGGATGGGGAAAGAGAGTCTGGTCAAGATTTGCCCATGAGCCACAGGAGAGTTTGGAAAATTACATGAACTGGATCAGAATCCTACAGTCAATTGGCTGGAGGATTCTGTGACTTGTGGACTGATAAAGTAACTTTTCTATACTCTGAGCCTTAGTCTCAACCCTGATGTCCCCTATTTATTTTCCATGGGTGAGCAGGACTTTGAACTCTGGCCCCTTGTAGTTGTAGTCCAACACTCAAGCTATGGTTCAATGCTATGGAATTCTGGGATTTGTAGTTTTGTGATATACTTAGCCTTCTCTGTCAGAGAGCTCTGGTACCACTACAAATCCATGATTCCATAGGATGGAGCCATAGACTGCAATGACTAAGGACTGTAGCAGCTGGTGCTTCCCATATACAGTAGTAAAAATCTGATTTGTATTTTAGCTCAAAATTTAAAGGTGCTATTTAAGGTTGGAGTCCCACAAGGCTCCATCTTGGGTCCCTTAATAATAATAATAATAATAATAATAATAATAATTTATATTTCCCGCCTCTCCTCAAGGATCGAGGCGGGATTCCAACATAAAATCTACACATTCCAAGTACAATTATTAATGTTTTCTCTCTACACTCTGTCTCTAGAGAGTTTATCAGATGATGGAAATTGGAATTATAATCCAATGGCAATCCGAACACAATCATGAGGTTTCATGTTATTGTGTATTAAAGTATCTCACGCAATTTTGGGCAAAAGGGAAGTCATTCCGAACGCAATCATGGTTTTTACGTTATTGTGAATTAAAGCATCTCACGCAATTTCGGACAATGGGAGGGTCATTTTTGGGTAATGGGAAGTCATTCTGAACACATTCCGAACGCAATTAGAATTCACGTAAATTCACTAAACTAGCAAATTCACGTGAATTCGAATTGGCTCCAATTGGCTCCATTCGAAATAAAGAGAAATTCCTCCCATCTGATATACTCCTAGGTAATCTTATTGGCTCTTACAGCTTTCAGTATCATTTATATGCTGATGACAGCCAATAGTACTTCTCAACTCCAGAACTGTCTTTGGACGTTGAACAGCAAGTATCATCATGTCTCTTGGCTGTTTCTGCTTGTATGCTTCATCGGCATCTGAAACTTAACATGGCCAAAGACGAGTTAATTGTTTTTCCACCTAAACCAGCTTTGCAATATTCATTTTCAATTACAGTCAATGACATTCGTATCCATCCTGTGAAGGAAGTGTTCAGTCTTGGCTTCATTTTTTATTCTTCTTTGTCATTCAATCCTCAGATCCAGGCCACGGCCTAGTCGTGTCAATTTTTTCTTTGTAATCTAGCTAAAATCAGATCCTTTCTTTCAGTATCTACTACTAAGGCATTGGTTCACGCTTTGGTTGTTTCTCGCCTAGACTATTGTAACCTCCTGTTGATAGGGCTTCCCTTTTCCCATCTCAGCCCCTTAACCTTTGTGCAAGATTCTGCTGCCAGGATTATCTTTTCAGCCTGCCATTACATCACACCTCTGTTGTCATCTCTTCACTGACTCCCTATTCCTTTTAGAATTCTTTATAAGCTTCTTCTGTTAGTCTTTAATGTTCTATGGTGTGGCTCCTCCTTATCTGTCATCACTTGTTGCCCTTTACCATCCTGTTTGTGCTTTACGTTCCAGGGACACAGGACCATTTATTCAGTTTAGGGTCTCCCCTTCCTCTGTTCAGATCCACCCCTTCTCCCATGCTGCTCCCTGCTCTTGGAATCTCCCCCATACACTTACAGACTATCACATCCTTAGCCAATTTTAAGGCTAAATTAAAGACGATATTGTTTAAGGAAGCTTTCCAACTCACAACCTTGTTTTGACGGCTGATAATGTGTTCTAATATGTATTGTTTTATAGTCTATTGTTTTATAAGTATTGTAAAGACATGTTATTAATTTTATTATTTCCTGCTTTTTATTTGTAGATGGTATGCCGTGGGCAGGTAATTATCTGTATTTTGGTTGGCAGGTAATTATCTGTATTTAGGTTGTTTATCATGTAAAGCTCCGTGTAAACTTATGGCACTATATAAATAAACTTTAATAATAATAATAATAATAATAATAATAATAATTTACTGAAACCTATTTTGGGGGAATGAGATCATTCATTTAAACCCATGAGGGATGATGAGATACATCTCTCAGGTGTTGGAGTATGAGAGATGACAATTCACCACTACCACCACCTTCCTAGGATTGCAACCGCTCTAGAGGACTTGGGTGTCTGCTCTTTGGCTCTGGAAAACCACATTGTCATGCTGTGGCAATACATGCATCTCTCAGTTAATAAAATAGATGTGTTCCTGGGCATTACTTCTTTAGCTGAAAAGTTGGTACCTGAGGCAGAAATAACATGGGAACGGTAGGGGTAGGATCCCATACTACAAGAAAGCAGAGCAGTTCAGCATGTTTCAGCAAACCTTTTATGCAAAATGAATAATATGCACATGTAAAATGAAGGAAGAAAGCCAGGTGAACCTTGCATAAGTAAATACACTCATCTTTCCACATTTGTGGCTTTGACTTTTGTGGATCTGATTATTCACGGATTTTATTAATATGTTCTCTCTAGGAATATCTAGGTCCTCCAGCACAACTCTATGGTCAGCTTTAACCAAAAGTCACACTGAAGGACCTTGATTGCAGGTTTACATATCACAACAAATCATGGTTTAACTAGTGGTTCCCAAATGTTGGTTTTCCATATGTTTTGGACCTCAGCTCCCACAAGCCCCAGCCAGCTTGCCCAACAGTCAAGAATTCTGGGAGTCAAAGTCTAAAACATCTGAACGACTAAAGCTTGGGAACCTGTAGTTTAAGGAAGCTGGGATTCATAAGCCAACAACAAGCCATGGGTTCAGCTTGTGAAATGTGA
Source organism: Urosaurus nigricauda (assembly GCA_034509955.1). NCBI lineage: Eukaryota > Metazoa > Chordata > Lepidosauria > Squamata > Phrynosomatidae > Urosaurus > Urosaurus nigricauda. The sequence continues at coordinate 311,906,118 of JAOEGL010000002.1, forward strand.
TTTGTGGCTTGTTGACAAATAATGTTTTTTAAAGATGTTTTAACAAACTATACCATGGCTTGTTGTGATGCACAAATGCAATCATATTGTGAGTGACTGCTCAGATGCAAATTTGCCATTACAAATGTTTGTTTCTTGTTTACTATTTAAAACACTCTTCACAAAATTAATGTCCTCCAGATGTGCCACACTGAAATCAAATTTGGGAAGACTAGTTTTTAATGTCAGATCAAGAGCTTGGAAAAATTGCTTTTGGGGAACTACAGAGCCCAGGAACTCTCAATAGCCATTCTGGGAGCTGCCACTGTAGAAAGTAATGTTTCCAAATGCTGTGCCAGAAACATTATAAAATAACAGCCATCAATACAAATGTGTATTTCTATGTAGGAACAGATTAACTGAAAACTATGCACTTCTCCATCCATTCAACCTGTGAAAAACAGCTCTCTGTAAGCAAACTCCAAGAAATAATCCTGTCCCAGTCACTTCCAAGAATTCATGTTCCAACATGCTTTGCATAAATATCTCACAGTCCATTAGCGACAGAAAAGAAAAAAGGCCTCTGGGATGTTTACCAAACACAGCACTTCAGCAGTTCTGGTTTCTTGCTCCCTGAAGTCCAGCCATTCTTTGAGCTTCTCTGGTTTTCAGATGCCCATCCTCAGCAACATTGCAGAAGAAAATTCAGGTTTATAGGCCGTGATTAGGACACCCAACAGTCTCAGGCAAGGGACCAGATTGTGACTGGCCATTTTGGCCATTATAGGCTTGGCATTTATCTTGTTCTTCAAGATACTTTGAAGAAGAGCTTGAAAATGTGCTCTGGCATTATGTTGGGGACTTAACAGCTTTGTAAGTGGGCTTACATGTGTGAAAAAGAAAACTGAGCACTTCCACAACAACTGTATTCACCTTGGGGCTGCTGTGACATTGCAACATATTTATAATTGATTTATTTTTCTCCCAAAATGGGATCCTACAATAATTCAAAAAGGTCCAATTAAAATATTAATTTATAAAAGTGACATAGTGGTTTGAGTGTTGGACTGCAACTCTGGTGAGCAGGATTTGATTCTCTGCTTGCCATTTAACCACAGTGACCTGGTGCAAGTCACACTCTCTCAGCCTCAGAGGATGGCAATGGCAAATCCTCTCTGAACAAATGTTGCCAAGAAAGCCTCATGATAGAGTCATCTTAGGGTTGTCATATGTCAGAAATGTTTAGAAGGCACACAACAACAACAACAACAACAACAACAACGTTAAAAAGGAATTAAACATAAACATTATTTAAAACATGATTAAAAACAACAAAAACACAAAACACGTCTAAAACACTGCTCAGGCAGATAGACAGACAGAGTATACCACTTCACACACTGCAACTCCATAATTAAAAATCAAAAGCTTGCCTAAATGAAAATGCCTTCACTTGGCTGTTTACCATCCTGTCTGAAGGAGGCAGCTGTTAAGCCCCTCCTAAAGAAGCCTTCTCTTGACCCCCTGGACAGGAAAAACTATAGACCAGTGTCCTTGCTCCCTTTTTTGAGCAAGGTGATCGAGAGAGCAGTTGCCTCTCAACTTCAGGTTGTCTTGGATGAAACCGATTATCTCGATCCATTTCAAACCGGCTTCAGGACAGGACATAGAGTGGAGACTGCCATGGTCGCTCTGACCGATGACCTCCGCCTGAGTATCGACAGGGGTAGTGTGACCCTGCTGGTGCTCTTGGATCTCTCTGCGGCTTTTGATACTGTAGATCACTCCATCCTCTTGAGTCGACTGAGGGAGTTGGGGATCGGTGGCTCCGGTCCTTTCTCTCTGGGAGATCTCAAAGGGTGAGGCTCGGGGACAGTTGCTCCTCCAAGATTGAGCTTAACTGCGGCGTCCCTCAGGGCGCCATTCTGTCCCCGATGCTATTTAATGTCTACATGAAGCCGCTGGGTGAGATCATTCGGAGGCATGGAGCTCAGTGTCTTCAGTACGCTGATGACACTCAGATATACCTCTCCATGACCAGATCGTCGGTTCGGACTTCAGATGGCGTCTCTCCTCTTAATGACTGCCTTGCAGCGGTAATGGATTGGATGAGGAAAAACAGGCTGAAACTCAATCCAGACAAAACGGAGGTACTAGCTGTTACAGGCCCGAAACCAGGTTTGGGAATACATCTTCCGGTCCTAGATGGAGTCACACTCTCCTCGAAGGACCCTGTTCGCAGTCTGGGGGTGCTCCTTGACTCGTCGCTTCACATGACTAGTCAGGTGAATGCGGTAGTTAGGAGTGCCTGTTATCAGCTTCGGCTGATACGCCAGCTGCGCCCCTACCTGGATCAGAGGGACCTGGAAACAGTGGTGCACGCTTTGGTAACCTCACGCTTGGATTTCTGTAACGCGCTCTACATGGGGCTACCCTTGTGCCTAACCCGGAAACTCCAACTAGTTCAAAATATGGCAGCCAGGCTTGTTAGCGGTACACCTAGGAGAGAGCACATTACACCTGTGCTTAAAGCTCTCCACTGGCTGCCGATTAGTTTCCGGGCGCAGTACAAGGTGTTGGTTTTAACCTTTAAAGCCCTACATGGCTTGGGTCCATCTTATCTCAGGGACCGCCTCTCCCCATATGAACCCCCCCGCATGCTTCGGTCCTCTGGGAGAAATCTGTTGCAGCCCATGAAGACTAGGTTAGCGCAGACCTTCCAGAGGGCCTTTTCTGCTTCTGCTCCCAGGCTATGGAATGGCCTGCCGGATGAGATGCGTCTCATCACATCACTAGACTGTTTTAAAACAGCCTTAAAGACGCATCTCTTCCGGCAGGCCTTCCCTGAAACTGTATAATCTACCTGGCTCCTAAAATCTTTCAGCCAATTCCCAACTCCTTATCCCCCCCCCCCCTCTGTATTTTATTGCTACCCATGCTGTGGCCAGCATTGCGGTTTTGTGTACTATGTTGTATGGTACTTTTATTGTTAGTAATTTAATTTTAAACTTAACTAATTTAATCCTATTTTAAGGGGGGGGAGGTTGGGATGGAATTCTTGAATTATTTTAATCTGTAATCTGTTTTTAACCTTGTTGTACCCCGCCTCGATTGTTTTACAGAGGGGCGGGTAAGAAATTATTATTATTATTATTATTATTAAGGCAGGAGGGAGGGAACTAATTTAACTTCCCATGGAAGGGAGTTCCACAGCCTGGAAGCTGCCACAGAGAAGACTTTCTCCTGAGTCCTCATCAAATGTGCCTCTGAAGATGGTGGGACTGAGACAAAGCCCATCCCTACAGGTCTTAGAGCTCACCCGTCCTTCAGGTAGACTGGATCCAAGCTGTTTATGGACATCTATTGTACAATGGTAGGCAGTAGAGTGACTGATGCACCACAACCCAGTGGGCAATGGGCACTGATGTGCATTGGGCCACTCTCCAGTGCACATCCAGATACTGGTTTAGAAATGCCAGAGCACAAAGGGAGTGCCCGATGCACATATTTAAGTCCCTGATGAGCATCGAACTACTGCTAGTGCCCAAAGAGATATCCTTGCAAGTTTCATTGTGTTCTGCAACTTAGTTATGGATGTGTAAAGTTATACATCATTGACCATAATGTAGAATATCAGAGGTTTCCTTTCAGATTACAACTCCCACCAGCTTCTTAGTTTGCTAGTTTACTTTACAGGCCTGAAAAGTACAATAGAAAACTGAGAGCTTTATCCCATGAGAAAAGGAAGTCAAAATGGAGTAGGAGAGTAGCGACTTTCTCTGTGCCTCACCACATGATGTCATAGCACGTCCGTTCTCCTTCCCAAGGGAGATGGTTGTAAAAGCATGCCTTTGTTGAACGGATTTTTCCAGTATGACGACAGGCATGCTTTTATGACTGTCTCACTCAGAAAGAGAATGGAAGTGATACAACATCATGCAGAGAGTCACAGAGAAAGCCACTACTTTTCCACTCCATTTCAGCTTTCTGCTCTCATGCAGTAAGGCTCTGAAATAATGGAGACTGCTGGGGAGTGGAAGTTTTCTTAGATCTATAAACTTGTCTCCAGTTCAGACATCCTAAACTCCATGATCTCATCTAGTAAACTGAAGGAGAGGGCAGATCATTCAAGACCAAAATCTTCTGTCAAATCTCTGGATAGTTCCCACTTCTCTTACTGAAACCAGATTCCTAGGCTAAGCCTGCTCCTTTGAGGTCTCTTGTTTTCTGATTTTGCTTCTTCTTTTCAGGGCAAAATTTATTGGTTAAAATGTAATTCATTCCAGTTACTCGTCACATTGTTTGAAAAGTAGATTGTGAGCCTGAGGGCAGGGAATCGTCTAATTATAAGATTGTATGTACAGCACAGTGTAAAAATAATAATAATAATAATAATAATAATAATAATAATAATAATAGCCTCTTGCTGTTACTTCTTTCTGTGTTAAATGATGGGAGGGGAGGGGAAAAGGGCTAATTTGTGTCATTACTTGCTTTTTTGGTTACTTTTGGAGGTTAAAAAGGCCCTCCTTAGGACAGACAAGAGATTGATATAAAGCATGAAAACACCTTGTCTAAAAATGCCTTTAATCCTGAACTTTTGTAAATAACTATAAACTATGTTCCTTTCTCCATGGGCAGAATAAAATGGCATCCACTTGTCCTCCCATACAGTGCAGTCCTTGAGTCCAGCCCATTCAGCACCAAACCTGAGTAGGCACCTCTTAAAGCATATTTTAAAAACACCTTGTTTGCTTTGGTTCTTTCCTGAAGATCCAGAGCCCTCTATTCTGACACAGACCAGCTGTTTGAAACATATCCCACTGTGTCACCTGGTAGCAGCACTGCTATCTTACAACACTTACTGTGAGATCAGAATGAAGTGCCCAGCAATGTGATCAAAGCTGGGTGCCTCATTTTAACCCCAGAAATGAGTGACTCCCACCAGTGCTAGCCTGCCAGGTGGCACAGTGGGACATGCATGCCACCAACCACCTTGCATCGGAATAGAGGGCTGAGGTAATGGGAATACTGGCTCTCTCTGTATAGCTTATACAATTTATTAAATTAGAGGCTGAAATGCTCTTGGATCATTGCTGCTGTTGTTGTGTGTCTTCAAGTCCTTTCCAACTTAGGACAACCCTTAAGGTGAACATATCATGGGGTTTTCTACGCCTGAGAGTGTGACCTGCCCGGTGGGTTTCCATGGCTGAGTTGTAGCCTAATGCTGAAACCACTACAAAAAGTCTGTGAATGATAAGCAGAACTAGAGTTCCTCTTTATTCACCCGATAATTATGGGATTATGGCGATGTCACGTGACATCGCCTTATAATCTTTGCACACTATTGCAATATTGGTGAGAGCATCCCACTATGCTCTCATCACTTTTCTCCGTGTGATAAAGTCTGTAGAAGCATGGTATAGTGGTTTGAGTGTTGGACTACGACTCTGGGAGACCAGGGTTTGAATCCCTGTTTGGCCATGGAAACCACTGGGTGACCTTGGGCAAGTCACACAATCTCAACCTCAGAAGAAGTTAATGATGATAAACTTCCTCTGAACAATCCTTGCCAAGAAACCATTCATCCACCCCTCAAAGGATACATCTACATTGTAGAAATAATGCAGCTTGACACCATTTTAAACCAATGGCTCCACCGTACAGAATGCCAGGATCTTGTGGGGCACCAGCACTCTTTGTCTGAGAAGGTGAAAGACGTCATAAAACTACAAATCCAAGGATTCCATAGGATGGAGCTGCAGCACTTCAAGTGGTATCAACCAGCATTATTTCTATGGTGTAGATGCACCTATAGAGAAGGTCTTGGCATTTTGGTGAGGGATAAATCTGGAGGAAATTTTACCAGCTTTCCCAGCATCCCTTCCCCCCAGGACTTCTAGGTTCTTAACAGAAATGCAAGAACATGTGCAGGAAGAACAAAGAGACGAATGCTTCTGAATCTATAAAAGATCATACAGTTTTTATGGGTGAGGGCTGGACCTCTTTGAGGATAACAGTATTACATTTTCCAAAAAGGAAATGAGTAGAGGATCACATCCTTTCCTTCCTCCAGTGAAAATGGGAGGGAAGCTAGCTGGGAAGCACAACTCTGGCTTCTGTGTGGGGCCCAAAAAGTCAGGGAAGGAGGAGCCGTGATCTAGCTATGAGACAGTGGCCGCTCTGTACGTGAACAACGTGAATAACGGGACCTTTGCCGACTTAGAAAGTGATTTTTGCTGATGTCAGAGCCGGCTGGCGTCTGGCTGTGCGTCTGAACCTCAGGGTCTAAAGGAAAGCATGTTATACAAGCCCTGTATTTTGTGAGGCTGGTGAGAACCAGCCAGCACTAGATGAGTGCCTAAATCCAACCTTTCTGTTTTTCTCCCTTCAGGCAAACTTCCCCCACCTTGAGACTGTAACTATTTTGCGGGAAATAGGACTTATAGGACTCTGGAACTCCTATGTCACACCTTTCCTGGACTAATAGCTAAAACTCCAAGAAACTTAAAGCACGTATTTGGGAGGAAAGATTTTGCCAAGCACAGCTAGTGTTGGCTTAGCATCAGTGTGGAAAAGTGCCAACCTGTAGGTATGCTTGTTATGGTTGTTTTATTCTATTTTGGTTGAAAGCCCTTGAAGGAAGGAAAATAGAAAGTTATTCCAGTGGCTTAGGGAGCAAGAGTGAATTTCCACCTCTCCAAGGGTTCAGCGAGTTTGTCTGGACAAGTCACCACCTTGACTCAGCCTCAGTGATTCAGCTGTAAAATGGGGAAAATCGCTTGCTTCTCCTAAAAGCGGGGTCCTTCCACTTTTCCCATCACCCACCCTCCTTCCTTCACTTCTACATCTTTAAGGACTGTGCCAGAAATCGGTCATAGAAATCTTTTCCTGGAATGGCAACAGAGCATTGGAAAGCTTTTCCTGTTACACATCTTATATTGGGACAGCATGAAAAAGTCGGCGGGGGGGGGGGGAGGAGGGAGATGGTAGCCCTCTAAAGCACAGCAAGATAGTGATGGCAAAGACAAGAGAAACAGGAAAAATATTTGCATACTTCCATATCCACTACCTGGAATTCTTTGGAGGAAAGACGGAATAGAAATATAAAGCACCTGGAACATCTGGAAATCTGAAATCCAAAAATCTCCCCAAACCCAAAACTTTTAGAGTGGTGACGATGTTTTGAAGCTTTGATTTTTGAATATTTTGGATTTGGATCTTGGAATTCAAGTAGCTTACTACATGCCTGTATTATATTTGCAAGATCGGAGATTGATACAAGGATGGAGAGAGATGTGAGCAACATAAAGGTGGAGAAAAATGCGAAGATATGGGAAATGGCAGGAGATGTGAATTCCTACCAAGCAGTATGATTCCTGCCATTTCATAGATCCTCACCCTTCTCTCCAGCCACAGTACGCTCCAGTCTCACATCTCTCACATTTCTCTTCACCCTCACATTTCTCTCCAGCCTCACAAATACAGTACAGGTTTATACTAATCTAATTGTATTCCAAAATCAGAAAATAAATTCCTATTTTGAAACACTTCTGATGCCAAGCATTTCGAAGGTGTAGAGGTTTGAGTGCTGGACTGACTCTGGAGACCAGGGTTTCAATCCCATCTGGAGCCATTCAAACCCACTGGGTGACCTTGGGCAAGTCACACTCTCTCAGCCTCAGAGGATGGCAGTGGCAACCCCCCTCTGGAGAAACTTGCCAAGAAAACCCTGTGATAGTTTCGCCTTAGGGTTGCCCTAAGTCGGAAATGACTTGAAGACACAAAACAACAACAATATATGATATAATATCATATGATATGATATGATGATACAATATAATATAAATAATAACTCTGAGTTTGCAAAACATGAGCAGTGCTGTTGACGATGAGCATGTGCATATTATAGCACTATGATGCCACTTTAACTGGTTAGAGTGCTTCCTATGTAATCCTATGGGATATCATTTGGGGAAGCACTAGGGGAGTTCTCCCAGGTGAGAATTCTAAGCAGGCCTCCCTATACTGCCAATCCAAGGATAGAAATGGTGTCTCCCTAAGATCAGTCTGGAGAACCTTTAAACCCTTGATGTTGCTTTGGACTATAGCTGCATCTGCACTACAGTAATAATGCGGTTTGACACCACTTCAACTGTCATGACTCAATGCTATGGAATCCTGGCACATGTAGTTTGTTGTGGCATCAGGGCTCTCCAAAAGAGAAGGCTAACTATGGGCCGGTACAGATGGCTACTAAGCGCCATCCTAGCAGCAATACTAGAGTTAGAGACCGTGCATCAACTACATGGTCCTAACGCTAGTTCATGCCGGAAGAGTGTTATTGACCCATGACTTAAAACTTATAAATGCAATTTATGTTTTCAAAGAAATGTGGCAGGCAAAATTATACAGAGCCAGCACGATGAGTGTTGGAGACCAGGGTTCGATTCCCTGCTCAGCCATAGAAGCCCACTGGGTGGTCCTGGGCAAGTCATAATACACTTTCAGCCTCAGAAAACTACATAATAGGTTTGCCTTAGGATTGCCATAACTCAGAAGCAACAACAACAACAAAGCAGAACAAATAGCAGAGATCTAGGTGTGAACGGTTCCCAATGTGAAGCCTTTGACTTCACACCAGTTTCCAATGTCTTGCTCTCTTCAATGCTAGAAATTTCATTTTGGGAAGGAGAGCAGACTTCTTGTCTGGAGGACAACATTCTCATTTTGTACTTCTATAGCTACATCCCTGTTAAATCTCTGTAGAATCTAGCTTTGGATATCTATTCATTCAAACTGTGCATACATTCCAACATTGCAGAGATGAAATCCAGCACAGGCATGGTCAAATGTGGTCAAGATGGCAAAAACGATTAATGAGGAATAACACACAAGCTAGGAGAGGCTGCAGCTGTTTGCTTTTGCCTGATCCCACGAGGAAGATCTGTCCCCACATCTCCTCTCTAAACTGCTGAGTGAATTGTATGCAAATTATCTTGGCACTTTGAATTCATTTTGCTGCAGGTGATGCAAGCTGAGGACAAGCGAGGAGTGGGAAGAGGAGAGAGAAACTGGAACATTTTAAAAGTAGGTGAAAAGCTGGAACAATAGAGGATTAATCGAGGCTGTCCCTGTCAAATTGGGACTGTTAGGAAGGTATGCTTATGTTAGGGTTGGTAGGTATGCCTCTTTTTGTTTTCCTGGCAGACTGGCGGCCATAATGATTGAGGGTTCTAGGATTTGCCTCTCCAAAACTGTAACTTTTCCAAGCTCTGCTCTATGAGCTGACACCAAACAACAACATCTCTGGGGTGGTAAGACATCAGATTTCATTTGTTGGCCTCTCCAGGAAGTTCAAAGTAATCCTCTGGGCTCCTTCATGCAGATGGGTGATCTTATCTCAGGCTAATCTTAGAAGCCTGGAAATGAGAGAGACTAGAAAGGGAGAGCAGCAACAATAAACAATGAGGAAGTGATCCATGTGCTTGTTTCCCTCTCTCCAGATGTTTTCAATTTAATGTGCATGACACCTCTTTTTATTTTTCTTTAACAATAAAGATTGACCGTAAATATGACTCCAAAAACTCTATTAGGGCAATGCCTTTATGAGGAGAAGCAAAATGTCACAAAACCCTGCAGACTATGACTGGAATCCTGTTGGTTCACTGTTAACAGTTGCATGTTTCCTAGGCTCACATGTAGCACATACCCTTCAACATTTCACAGATGAAAACGAGGATACATGTGGCCAAGCAACATCAGAGTGCAGTCAAGGTGGGAAAAGTTATTAAGAAGAATGCACACACTTGAAGTGGTTGCAGGTGTTTGCTTTTGCCTTAGCCTTCTGGAAAGGTCAAGATTCTGCATTCTCCACTTCTCCAATTGTCTGCAATTGAACTACTGAACTCAGTTTGTACCAGTGAAGTAAGCGGAGGACAGTGGGGGGAAATATAAGGAGAGAGACAAATTGGAATGTTTTAAAACCAGATGGAAAAATGGGATGGCAAAGAATTAATTAGAACTGTCCCTGACAAATGCCATATTGCCTTCTCTTCTCTCTTTTTAAAAAATAGCTGAAGTTTTATAGTGCATCTGTGAAATAGCACCTTTTCACTATACCTCTGTAATTCTTAAAAAAAAAAAAAGAGTAGAAGAAATCACTACAAACAGCCTGCTAAAAGAATGGAACAAGTGAAAATGGAAGTGACAACAACCAGCAAGAACCATGGAGCTGTATCATGAGAATTCATACTTCTTTAAAGTATGGCCTCAAGTGGAAGAGCCCTCCCTCCTACACCATCTTACCCCAGGAGGGAGTGAAGGGAACTGGAGAGGCCTGGCAACACCATTGGGACTGGCCTCAGGTGGAAGAGCCCTCCCTCCATGCTACACCATCTTTCCCTGGAGGGAGTGAAAGGACAGGCCAAACTCTATGGCCCATTTTAGATTGGCAAGAAGAGGTGTGATGAAGGCTGCATGAAAGCCCAGCCTTTAGATGAGAAAAAGGGAAAGTGTGCCATGAAAACGCTATTTTGGCGCTTTAAGGGAGAAGAAGCGCCTTTAAAAAGGTGCTGGATTTCCCTACTCTTTTTTTAAAAAGTGTGCTATAGCGCAAGTGCATCTAAAGGCTAAGGTGTAGTTGCGCAGTTAAATGGGGCTCTGTCTCTTTAAATTGCCAATTTAAAGGCAGCGATAGAGGTGCGGATCATAATGGATCGTGAGTTGGGAGCATGCGTGGTGTGGACTTTACTTCTAATTAAAACGCTCAATGCCCTGCATGTGTAAAAGCTGGGGTTTAACCGCACAGTTTTTTAAAGCTCCCAGACCCTAGCTCCACCCCTAATCGGAACCCTAGACATGCGCAGTAGGGACTCTGGGATGCTGTTACTGTTACTCTACTGTGGATAACATGTCAATTCATTCACAAAATAAAGGGGTTCATTCATGCTGCACCAGTGCAACGGCACAGTTTAAAAAGACAGAGGAACCGCAGTGATAAACTGCTCAACTTTTAAATTTTTTTCCCTTGCTGGCTGCAAATTGCTCTATTGCGCAATTGCGCAGTTCCCACCAGGCAATGATAATGTGCTGTAGTGTGTACCTGCGCAATTGCGCAATTCGCAGCCAGCAAGGGAAAAAAATGTTAAAGCGCGGCTAAAAGCCGCATTCATTGCCGCCCATGTAGCTGCTCCGCCTGTGTTTGTAGCATCCTGACAGCTTCCCATGAAGCTGCTGAGCCACAGAAAAGACCTCAGATAAGTCGTTCCCAAACCCCTCAGTCTAGCAGCCCTGTACCTTTTAAATGCACACCTGGGGCTTGCAGTCTAGCTGCTAAGCATTAAGGAAAGTGCAACTTCATGTCACACTTTCCTGCCAATCTAAAAAGCCCCTATAGGACCTGTCCTGGATTAAGAAGCAGAGCCCTCCCTCCATGCCATCTGCCTTGGTCCAGGCATCAGAGGGAGAGAAGAACTTTTGGACCTGATCCCCTTCCCCACCACCATTCCCTTCTCCTTTTGTGTCGTGTCTTCTTAGAATGTAAGCCTGAGGGCAGGGAACCGTCTAGTTGAAATAATGATTGTAAGCCGCTCTGATAGCTTTTAGAACTGAAGAGCGGGGTATAAATAAATAAATATTATTAATATTATATTATTATACTTATTTAAAGCAGTCTGGTTCTTTGCATTATCTTTTTTTTCTTTTTTCTTCTCTTTTTCCCCCCCTTTCTTTTCTTTTTGGTTTAATATGTGGATGTAGTTTTACTAATGTTATTATTATTAGTTAATAGTGTGTTTATTCATTAATAAAAATATATTTTTTAAAACAAATTAACCAGTCAGGAAGAATACATTGAAAATTTTATTCTCTACAAATCTCTCAAACCTCCTTTTGAATACCAGTAAGTCCATGTTGACACCTGTCACTCCATTTTGCAGGAGCAAATTTCACTGTTTCATAGTGAACCTGGAAATAATTAATAATAATAATAATAATAATAATAGTTGTTGTTGTTGTTTATAGCCCACCCCTCTGAGCAAGCAATTGGGGTGGGGTACAACATATTTAAAACAGCAAACAGTTAAAATAGAGCAATCCCATCCAAACCTCCCACTCCTTAAAATACGATTAAATTAACAATGAATTAAAACATAGAACATAGAACAAGACGATGCCAAAACCTAAAAATTCTAGGGCTAAATGGGAAAGGCTGGAATCACAGGGAATAAAAAGCTGGAAGGATTGTAGATCTTAAGTTTGGATCCAGTAGGTGTTAAATACTGTCTGGGAAGGCCTGCCAGAAGAAATGCGTCTTTTATGCTTTCTTAAAGCCATCGATAGATAACATGAGACTCATCTCATCCGGCAGGTCATTCCACAGCTTGGGGGCAACAGCTGAAACGGCCCTCTGGGAGGTCTGCACCAGCCTGGTCTTCATGGGCTGTAGCAGGTTCCTCCCAGAGGACCGAAATGTGCTGGGGGGGGGGTCATACGGGAAGAGGCGGTCCCTGAGATAGGATGGACCTAAGCTATGTAGGGCTTTGTATGACCAAGCAACATCAGTGAGTGGTCAAGATGACAGAAGTTATTAATGAGGAAGAACTGCAGCAGTTAGCTTTTGCTGGAGTCGACAGAGAAGGGCACAGTCCTGCCCTTTGTCTGCTTGCCTCACTGCTGCTGTTTTAATGGAAAGCAGCCTCCTTTTGTACTTTGAATTTATTAAAGTAGGTTGAGAATGAAGGGAGAAAGCAGGAAGGAGGGAGAATGAAACTAGGTCATTTTCCAAAGCAGCTAAAAATTTGGTATGACAGATGATTAATTGGGAGTGATGGCGGGTATGCATGATCTTTGAAGAAGCACCTCTGTTTCCTGTACTGACTCTCCCACCATTCAGCTTCACTAGATGCTCCAGAGTTTGGGGGCTGGGGGGGGACCTCTTCCTATCTGCCTTCCTATCATACATACATTTATAATCTCCATCAGATCCTTCCTTCCTCCTTTTTTTCTAAGCTAAACGGCCCCAAACACTGTCATCTTTCTTTAGAAGAAAACTGATTCACATCCCTACCATTTCAGGGTTTTTCTAAGCAGTGGGATAGATTTACAGTGCAACTTTATACCTGTTTACCCAGAATTAAATGGATTCAATGGGATTTACTTCTATGCTTTACAAATACACACAGAAGCAACAGGCCTGATTCATCAGTTCCTTTGGACTTTATCACATGGGAGGGAAGCACCCAAAATGCCATGGATAAATGGGCTTTAAATCTGGGAATATCCCGCAAAAGTGGGATTGTTTTCAGATGATGTCGGGCTAATTGAGCATTAATGTGACATTAACCCATGCAGAAAGTGGGCAAAATCGCGCCACTTTAAAAAGTGGTACAATTTTGCCCACTTTCTGCATAGGTTAATGTCACACTAATGTTCAATTAGCCTGATGTGTCTGAAAACAATCCCGCCTTTGCGGGATATTCCCAGGATCTAAATCCCATTTATCCATGGGGTTTGGGTACTTTGCCTCCCATGTGATAAGGTTCTTTGTTGAAACTACCCTGGAGATTATTGTAAGAACACCTTAAAGAAGAAGCTCTTATTCCCAGAGCTTAGACAAATCACTTTTGAAGGCTACAAATCCCAGAATCTCTACCAACCATGGTCAGTTCAGGGGAACCAGAAGCCCCAAAAAGTAACATTTCCAATGCACAGTTATAGGACTATGCTTCCACTTTAATAGCCATAATTCCATGCTTTGGAAGCCTTTGCAGTTTAGATTGGGCCACTTATAATTCTCAGCTCTTCTAGTGCATTATCAAACTACAAACATCAGGATTTCATAGGATGCAGCCATGGGAGTTAAATATGGAAATGACTATGCAGATAATCTCACTCACATGTTCCACTTTTGTTGTTCACACTGTTTTTTTAAAATTGGAACCACATCTCTGCTCATCACTGTGAGTTTTGTTGCTCACACGTATCAGCACTGCAAATAAAGAAGGAGGTGATGATATGGAGATATTTGAAACACATTCAAGGCATGCAGAGTCTTATCCTGGTTTATCCTGGGTCTTATTTGCATCAACTATTCATACAGCCAACAATGCAAATCTTTTAGGAAAACCCAGAAACCCCCCACCCCACTCTCAAGATCTTGGGTTAAGTGGGCTTTTGGCAGCCCACTCCCCAACTTAATTGGATGCATTCAAAATGCATGTGAACAACAAAGATTCAACCCACATTCTACCTGGATTATTTTCACCATCTTGAAGGATCATTCACATCTCTTTTCTTTTTTTTTTAGTGCAATGATGCAAATAATCTCACACATCCTGGGTTTGTTATTCACACTATGGAACTGCATCCATCTGCATTGATTCACATCTCTGTGGGTGCGGTTGTTCACATGTACAAGCATTCTACTAAAGATGGAGCCGACAATACAAATCCATTTGGAACCCCTTTTTTGAGATACAGTTTTATTCTGGGTCTATTCACATCAATTATTCACACTACCGATGATGCGGATATTTTTTTTTTAAACTGAAGGGAAAACCTGATATTGATTATCCTGGATTAAGTGGGATTTTTGGCAGCTTCCCCCAATTTAATCAGGTGCAACTGGGACGTGTGCGAGCAACAGAGATTTAACCAGGATTCATCCTTGATTATTTTCACAGTGTGAATAATCCAAATAACCCCAAAATTAAACTCATCTTCATGATTTTTTCTTTCTCTTGGTTTCTTCTCTGTGCCATATTGGCTGTGCTTTTCCATCAGGTTTGCTAATCTGTTAGGAATGTCTTTGGGCACATGTGATCTTAATCCCTCCCATATTGCTACATCAGGAACTGAAATTTTCAAGTGTTTTGTCCATACCTGGTTCCAAGATCACTTTTAGTGTCCTTGTTTTTGTATTTTGTGTATGACAGTCATGCTGCTTGCACAATTTCTGTGACTCCGCAGTTTCTCCCTTGCCATAAAACTTGGGTGAGTTGCTCTGTATGTGTGACCATTCCTTAACATATTTATAATCTAATTTTGGATGAAAAATTTTGGGGGGTACTAACAAAACACATTAGAAATTAAATACAGTGAGCCCTCATTATCCACTGAGGTTTGGATCCAGGACCCCTTGTGGATACCAAAATCCATGGATGCTCAAGTCCCATTAAATACAATGGATAGTAAAATGCCATCCTTCATATACAATAGCAAAATCAAGCTTTGGTTTTTGGAATATATATATATATTTGAATCTGTGTATATGGAGGACAGTGTTAATTTGATTAAAAGCATACAAAACTTTTTCAAAAAGCACCCAGTAACAAAAAAATAAAATAAAAATGAGAGTAGTTTTGTTAATCAGTACAGCTGAATCAGGAAAGTGACCTGAGCAGGGCAACCTAACAGCACTCAAGAAGTGAGCTGTATTGCCCTAAAATAAAAACAATATAAAAAAGAAACTGTGTCCTCCTGTCTTTATAACAGGGAAAGCAAGCAAATTCGCTAATGCTTATCACACACAGAGCACAACAAGGAGTTAAAAGCACATTACTTAGGCAAGAAAGTGGGTTGAATGCAAATTTGGGTTTTAGATAGATGAGGACAAATCCCCTTGCTAGCTTGGAATGCTCCAAACTGTTGATACCATAAGTTACAACATCAGGTGACACGAATCCTACTGTGATGCCACTGGAAGTCTGGAAAGAAAGCCAACGATGGTGGCATGGTGGTGGAATTCCTTTCCTTCTCCTTCCTTTCTCACCCTGCCAGTACCCTACCAGATGCAGAAGGGGCAACTGGGCAACAGAAGCACACCACATCCACCGCGAGTGGACAGTAGAGGCATCCTAGCTGGTGGAGGGAGGTTGTCTGGGAGGTGTGCCAGGCAACCTGGCTGGGATGTGGAGGTGGTGAGGCACCCTTCTCTGCTTGCTCACACGTCTCCTTCTGTTGCTGCTTCCCTCTGACTTTCTCCCCATGTTGTCTCTCCTGGGGTGGCTGCCTGCCTGGGGGTGACAACATAAGTTACCACACTGGGGTGACACCAACCCTAGTGACGCTACTGGATGACACCAAACAACACCATCCAATTTCATCTGCTGGCCTTTCCAGGATGTTCAAAATAATCCCATGGGCTTTTCCATGCAGATGGATGATCTTATCTCAGGATGATGATAGAAGTCTGGATATGAGAGAGACTGGAAAGGGAGAGCAACAACAATAAATAACAAGGGAGTGGTCTATGTGCTTGTTTTGCTTTTCTTCTCTCCAGCTGTTTTCAATTTAATATGTGTAACACTTCTTCTTTGCTTTTCATTAGAAATAAAGATTGTCTATTAGTACGTTTCCAAAAGAGCATCAGAATGGAAGGACAGGGTTGCCCTTCATCTAAAAGTTTGATCATCCCCACCTAGTAACAGCAGCTTTGAAACTTTAGGCATCAGTCCAATAAAAGCATCGCACAGCCTCAGCCAGCCATCCTCCTCACCAGGAGGGACCTCAAACAAATGGTTCAAGTGTTAGGCTATGATTCTGGAAGACCAGGGTTCAATTTCCCACTTGGCCATGGAAATTCACTTGGTGGCCTTGGGAAAGTCATACTTTCTCAGCCTCAAAGGAAGGCAAAGGCAAACTCTGAATAATCCTGCCAAAAAAAAACCTATGATAGGGTCCCCTTAGGGTTGTCATAAGTCATAAATAACTTGGGAGCACACAATATTAACAACCAAATATCCAAAACGAATATTAGGGCATTTTGGGGGAGAATCAAAACATCACAGAACCCTTCCAATTACAACTGGAATTCTGTTGGTACACTGTTAGCCCGCATCTCTTCTCCTCCAATTGAGTGCAAACTACATCTGCACTTTGAACTCAGTTTGCAGCAACATGGGTAAGCTGAAAAAGGGGGAAAGTGGGAGGAACAGGAGAAACTGGGACATTTTAAAAGCAGCTGAAAAAGTAGGATGAGAAAATATTAATTGGGACTGACTCTGCCAAATCAGGAGAACTGGAGGGCATGCTGGTCTAGAGGGGCCCAAGTTGTCCATCCCTGATATGGTCAGGCAAGAAGACCAGTGGTTTGAGTCAGCATAAGG
The DNA here is from genome assembly GCA_034509955.1 of Urosaurus nigricauda. Lineage (NCBI taxonomy): Eukaryota > Metazoa > Chordata > Lepidosauria > Squamata > Phrynosomatidae > Urosaurus > Urosaurus nigricauda. The sequence continues at coordinate 311,923,205 of JAOEGL010000002.1, forward strand.
CATCTCCCTATGACTTCTCTGACTTTGTTTACACATAGGACCTTTACCCTCTTGTGGTCTTCTCCCATGGTATGCAGGGAATTATCTCCTGCCAGTAACTGTGTGTCCAAATATAGACCTTCTCTTTTATCCCTTGGCCCTTTATTACAAGATTCCTAGGTGATCACCCTAGCGGCCAGCCGAGGCAATGAATCATCACGCTGTAGGACCAGAGAGTCACCATGTAGGGAGCGGACTCCAGAAGACAAGCAAGGAGAGTCTGGACAGAGTCATCCACCTTCAAAGCAGGGCAGGTCGGGTCTTCCTCCATCCAACCAAATGGGGTTGATGAAGGTGACTCAGGAAGGCCTCAGCAGAGGTCTCCCGCCTCAAGCAATAAAAGCTCAGTTATTTTTATGGTGCATCAGAATGGAAGGACGGGGTTTACCCTTGTCTTCTAAAAGGTTGATCATCCCCGCCTAGTAACAGCAGCTTTGAAGCTTTAGGCACCAGTCTAATAAAAGCATCCCGCAGCCTCAGCCAGCCATCCTCCTCATCGGGAGGGACCTCAAAGAGATGTCCAGGAAACCAGCAATTTCCTCACAGCCCAAAGGAACTTCTCCAATTCAGTGGCCAAGTCTATACCATTTTACTGTCTATGAGTCATCGGCTCAGAAATGCATATATTGCTCAACAGCAGATATTTTTGAATTTAGAAGCCCTTACCTACATATATATATATATATATATATCCATGAATAGCCAAATCTTGGAAGCATTACTTTTTTGTATTACAGTTCCCAGAATCATAGCTAATAACAATTTAGTCTAAAAAAAGTAAAGTTCTATAAATATTAAATTCTTCAGAATTTTCTTGCCATTGTCACAAAAAAAGGTCAATATCAGTCCTTTTCTTAGTTAATAAATGTAAGCCAACTTGTCTACAAAGGATTCTGTTTCTTCAGAAACACCAACACACACACACTCTTTCCTATCACAGTCAACAAAAATTGCCCTTTTTCACTCTTTGCACTTTCCTGTCACGGGAAGCAAAGGGATTTATTCCCAAGTAAGTGCAAAAGGGAGAACCAGCATGGTGCAGCATTTTGGGCCTTGGACTACAACTCTGGAGATCAAAGTCTGAATCTCAGCTCGGCCGCGAAACTCACTGGTTGACCCTGGGCAAATCATACTCTCTCAGCCTCAGAGGGTAGTCAGGTCAAACCCCATCTGAGGAAACTTGTTAAGAAAACCCCAAGTTTGGCCTTAGGGTTGCCCTAAATCAGAAATTACTTGAAGGCACACACAGCACCAAGAGGAAAAGGAATTGCAGACCAGGCTGCATGCACATGCACCAAGGCAGTGCCTACAGTCCACCAAAATGTTCAGCCATGAACATTTGTGAGAGTCTGGGAATTGGGGAAGAGGGTGGCTTTTGTCCTACTTGCCAAGGCTGATCTCTTACTCCTCACTGCCCTCTCCCAAATCCAAATCTAAATCCTCATCTTTGCTTCTCCTTTCTTTCTCTCTCTCTCTCTCCCTCTCGAGTTTATCATACAGGAGGAATTTCGCTCAATTTCAAAAGAAATGGAAGTGAGGCCAGTTTGGAATTGAGTAAATTCGCTAGTTCAGTGAATGTATGTGCTTGCCTATTGACTCTGCATTGCGTTCAGAACAGCCCAAAATTGCCTCCCAGTGCCCAAAATTGCGTGTGATAGTTTCTCACGCAATCACACAAAATCCCATGATTGCGTTCGGAAGGACTTCCCTTTGTCCGAAAATCACACGAAACCCCATAATTGCACTCAGATTGCCATTGGATTATACTTCCAATTCCCTTCGTGTGATAAACCCCTTTGTCTCTCTCTTTATCCTGCCTGCCTCCCCTCATTTCCTTTAGAAGGAGTTGGAGACTTGAGTTCAGTGCACCTACTGAGAAAGAAGGACTGCAAAAATAGGTGCTTCCACCTCCACTGGTACCTCTCCTCTTGCCCACTGCTAAGGCTTCAGGTCAGGGGCATCATCTGGGGATGCGGAGAATGCGGACCACACCAGGTGACACCTTACGAGGATGGTGACAGCACTGTTCCTCAAACATCTCCCTTTTGGCAGAAATGGGCAGCGGCACTCACCACCAGTGCTCCCTTAAAATGCTGGAATTCAACAGAAGAGATGGTGTGAGTGGGCTAGGGCAAAGCTCAGTGGGAGGAGAAAGGAGAGGCTTCTGATATCTATAAATTAAAATTTTAATTTTTGAAAATTATTTTAAATTTTTCATTAAAAATATACCAACTTACCAAATTTTCACTGTAACTACATGAAACTATGTACATGTAAATGCATTTAGGCTGTTTGTATGAAATTGTAACTCAAAGGGATAATTTTAATTTTGCCACTTGTTGTTTATGTCACAACTATTACCATTATATTCAGTGATGCATGGGAATTGCAACTACAACTACATTACATTAAATGAAATATGGGAATTACAACTACAACTACAGTGGGCCCTTGGTATCTGTTGCAATTTGGTTCCAGGCTCCAGCGTGGATACCAAAATCTGTGGATGCTCAAGGCCCATTAAATACAATGGTATAGTAAAATGATGTCCCTTATATAAAATGGCAAAATAAAGTTTTGCTTTTTGGAAGTTATGTACAGTAATTTTTAAAAAAATTTCAAGCCATGGATGGTTGAATCTGTAGATAAAGAATCTTTGGCTACAGAGGGTCAACTGTATTGCCATTACATTCACTGATATACTGGAATTAGGATTTGTGAGTAACCTTAGTACAAAAAGCATTATAAAGATTCTGTATGGTGTGGGATGGGAGGAAGTCAACGAAGGGGGATTGACACTATGAGGTACCATACTGGGTGACATTAACTCTTGTGATACCACTAACTCAGGTGTGGGTTAGGACCATGATGTCACAGAGGGCCAAGTCACAGGTGCCATCTCCGTCCCTGGCCACTGTTGATTGGATGCCATCTCCGCAACTGACATTAGGGTCCAATAGAAAGAAGATTTGAGGTCACTGGGAGGTAGGTTCTTGTTCAACATCTCCACCCATTGGTTTGATTCCCAGAGTGCATCGACTGACTGGCACTCACTGTCTCTGCACTCTGGCACTCACTATCTGTTCAATATAAATTTTCCTAGATTCTAGGGACTCTTTCTTTCTTTCTTTTGTGGATCCCTTGCGAGGACATTGTCCCTCCTTCCCTCCAAGGTCCTTGGACCACATATTAAAAACAACCTGTGTAGTGTAAAGGTTTGAGTGTTGGATTAGGACTCTGGAGAGAGCAGAGTTCAAATCTCCACTCTGTAATGGAAACCTACTAGGTGATCCTGGGCAAGTCACATGTTCTCAACCTCAGAGAAAGTCAATGACAAGTCTCTTCTGAATAAATCTGGCCAAGAAAACCCTGTGATAAAAGTTTGCCTTCGGGTAGCCATAACTTGGGACGTTATCACACGGGAGGAATTTCTTTCAATTTTGAAAGAAATGAAAGTGGGGCCAGTTTGAAATTGAGTGAATTTGCTAGTTCAGCAAATTTATATGATTCCGTATTGATTTTGCATTGTGTTTGGAACTGCCCAAAATTGCCTCCCAGTGCCCGAAATTGCGTGTGATAGTTTCTCATGCAATAACGTGAAACCCCACAATTATGTTCAGAAGGACTTTCCATTGCCCAAAAATGTGTGTGTGATCAGCTTTCACACAATAATGTGAAACTCCATGATTGCGTTCAGATTGCCACTGGGTTATACTTCCAATTCCCGTTGTGTGATAAACTCCTTAGAAACAACTTGAAGGCACATAACAACAGGAAAATAAATGTTTGCTGTAGAGAACAATGGGAAGTACCTGAATCCTACATCTCTCCTCCTTTCATCCCCCCCCCCTTCTTTGCCTTCCACTCCCTCTTTTACCTTCCCCTCTGCAGGTGCAAGTCAGTCATACCCCATTAGTCTGCAAAGAGGATTTTGAACCAAGTTACTTATTATTGCTTCCTGAGAACTCCAACTTCCTTTTCCTTTTTGTGTGGTGCCTGAATAGCTGGACTGTCCTCTGGCTACTGCTAATGGTGAGCACCATGCTTGAACTCAGAGGGAAGGAGGCTGGAAATCTCATAACAATACTAATATCCTCTGTGCAATGACGCAGGGTGTTTCTGAATGGAGACCCCCCTGGAGGAAAGTAATACCAGCCATGGAGAAATACTTAATGGGTTTACAACTTGAAATAACAACTCAAAGAGAAGTACCAGATGCAAAATATTCTTAGATGGGGGCTCTCCTTCCCCATCCAGCCCTGTACCTTCACACCTAGGGGGTTATTGTATGCATAAGCAATTTTTAACCTGCACATGTGCTAAGCAATGCACGTGAACCTTTTCCTCCAATGTGCCGGCAACTGTATTATAAAGAGCCACACCACGATAGCTGGGTTGGTCCAACCGCTGGAAAACCATCCAATGAGCAAAACAGCACTTGAGAACTAGAATTTTATATTTTTACTACATTATAAACCTCATTTCTTCCAGATCAAAGCAACAGTATGGCTCACTCATAACAGCTTTGTGGGAGAGCCTGCATGGCATAGTGGTTTGAGTTTTGGACTACAACTTTGAAAACCAGGATTCAGTTCTCTGTTCAGCCATGAAACCCACTAGGTGACCTTAGGCGAGTCACATGCTCTCAGCCTCAGGAGAAGGCAATGGCAAAACTCCTCTGATTAAATCTTGCCAAGAAAACCCTATGTCAGGGTTACCATAAGTTGGGAATGACTTGAAGGCACACGACAACAACAACCAGCCCTGTAAGGTAGGTTGGCTGAAAAAGATTGGCCCAGTGTTACTGAGTGAGTTTCATAGCTCATAAGAATTGGAAGCCACAGTCTCTCTGTCCTCAGTCTTAGGCTAGCTCTCAGAAAACTATGGAGCTGTATAGACCAGCATTTTGTACCGGCCTGTACGTACACTAGGGTTCAGCTAGGGCCGAGCATTCACATGCTCAAAGCTCTTGTTGCGTCACCTGGCCGCTATTATGGCACGCACCCATCTATATGGCACACACTATGATGACATACATGCAGCGCAGTACCCTAACAACACTGGACAGAAGAGGCGTCATCATGGTGCCAGGGAGGGAGGAAGAGGAGCTGTGGGGCCCCTTCTGGGATGCAAAAAACCCCTGCCGAGAAGCGGGTTATTTTTGGTCCTTTTGGAGGCCACGTTGTGTGGTTGCCGTGGCCTCCTTCTGAGGCAAAAACACGCAGCAGGGAACCACCCATCTGTAGAGGCTCCATGTTACACATTGTTTGATTCTCTCTGATCTGAAACAAAGGATTCTGTATCTATTTTAATACATTTTTTAAATCTGAAGGACCATCAGCATCAGTAACAATTGTGTCAATCAGCATTTTCTTTTAAGTCCTTTAAACGGATTAACTTTAACAAAATACAAAATCCACAAAAGAGTGATAGCTTTATTGGCCAACTGAAATGCAGAAAATACATCATGCAAGCATTTGAAGTTCCACTAGTTTCATCATCAGGCCAAAAATGTTTTACAGGAGAAGAAATATGATGATAGTAAAGTTACATGCCTACATTTTATATCAAACGTTGCTTCTGTTGCATTTTAGTTTTTCTGGAAGGATCTCAATACAGGAAAAGGCCACTCTTCTTCTTGGCCATGTGGGGACCAGAAAGGACAAAGGACAAAAAAGACAGGTAATAAAATTTCAACTGTATTAGCAACAGAAAACTTCCCTTGAGACCCAGGTTGTCCCTGTCCTGTGTGAAGCTAGCTGCCTTTTTCATTGGCAGAGAACATTTAGTTTCTCAAATTACCTGTACTGTTACATCTGGAAAACCCCTTACGGACTGTATAGGTAAAACCTGCCAATTGTAGTCCAAGTAAAAGAATGTTACCTTTGCTGGATGTAAAAACCTCAAAAATAACAACTAAGCCATTAGCTCGTTCTTAAAGTTTCCCCTGTTGTGGCAAAATTCAGTATAATCACAACTAGGAAACATATCCAGGGAGAACTGTGTTGGCTGTTCAGCAAAATGAAACAAAATACAAAATCCACAGAAGAGCAATATCTTTATTAGCCAGCCAAAATGCATAAAATACACCATGCATGCTTTCAGCTACTGAACTAAAACAACTGAACTTTCAGCAACTGAACTACAACAGGAACAAATTCTAATACAAAATAGTAGGCCTGTGACCATCATCACCTTTTTTTTCTTGCAGTTTTTAAAAACTTTTCCCTGATGAAGACGCCAGTGGAGATCGGAAAGCTTGCATGATATATTTTGTGCTTTTCAGTTAGCCAATAAAGGCACCACTCTTTTGTGAATGTTGTATTTTGTTGTCTTTTCCTGAATCGCCACCATAGCTACCCCTGAATATGTTTAACTTTCCATTTGTAAGACACTGCCTCCTTGTGGGAAATTTTAGATATTAGCATGTGAGAATTAGGATGATAGATTTCACCACAAGTTCACCTGGGGGGTTATTCAGGGCCCATTCACACTGAAAAATGAACTGGTTTACAAACCGATACAAATTGGGGAAGTACATTTTTGCCGGTTTTTCCTGGGGGAAGTTCACATTTGCACCAGGTTTTCCTGACCTGAATGTGGAGGGGGTGCCGGTGCAAATCCCCCTTAACCTAGGGTATTTTAAAACGGGGAAATCAGAGGTTCTTTTTAAAAGAACCGTTTTGTTGTTGTTGTTGTTTTTGTAGGGGCTGCCAATGGGAACATGCAAATCGATCCCATTCGAAGCCTCTCTTCCTCCCTCCCTGGCACCCCATGGCATCCTTCTCCTCTTCCTCCCTCCCTGGCACCCCATGGCATCTTTCTCCTCTTCCTCCCTCCCTGGCATCCTGTGGCATCCTTCTTCTCTTCCTCCCTCCCTGGCACCCCATGGCATCCTTCTCTCCTTCCTCCCTCCTCTGATCACATCCTTCTTCTCTTCCTCCCTCCTTGGCACCCCCAATCAGGGGATCAGCCTTCCTCTGCTCACTTTTCCTCCTCTTCCTCATCCTTATCTGCACCTGCTGCAGTGACTGCCAGGATCAAATCTATCCATGGCATTTTCATATGAGTGTGAATGGTAATCTGGGATAAAATGCCATGGAGAGATTCAATCGTGGCAAATCAAACGCCACTGAGAGATTCGATCATGGCAAATTCATGAGATAATGTGGGTTAGTGTGAATGAGCCCTCAGATAGTGAAAATAATCCAGATAAAATCTGGGTTGAATCTTTTTTGTTCACATGCATTTCAAATGCATCCAGTTTAGTCAGGATTGGGGGCTGCCCAAACCCCCACTTAACCCGGGATAATTGATTTTGGGTTTTTTTCTGAGTTTTATTAAAGAATTCAAATTGTTGGCTGATGAATAACTGATGATTAACTGGCTGATGAATAACTGATGCAAATAGATCCTGGATAAACTGGGATAAAACTCTGCATGTCTTGGCATACATTCACATCATTGACTCAATCTTCATTTCAGTGGTGACATGTGTGAGCAGCCAAACTTGTTCCATAGTGTGAACAACAAACCCACAATGTGTGAGTGAGATTGTTCCTATAGTTGCGCTAAAAACAAAACATGTGAATGACCCCCAGGATGGTTTCTAACAAGAGACTTCAACGTTCTCAAATGATTTTCCCTGCTCTTTCTAAAATTAAGTTATATTAATATTAATTAATATATAGTTAATATAAAAACAATTAATATATATTATCAGTATTAAATAAGGAACTAAGGATTTTCTTTCTTTGAAAGTCTTTAAACAGAGGCTGGATGGCCATCTCTCAAGGGTGCTTTAGTCACTTGGCACTGGGTGGTCATCTCCCAAGGTGCTTGGCAGAGAGTTGGACTAAACAGCCCTTGCGGCCACTTCCAACTCTAATTTTGATAAATCGTTATTTTAGTCTAAAACCGGGATATGCAATTATTGTTGATCTGAAACTTCCTTCATCCCACTTCATCATTATGCAGCCTAGAAATGATGAGAGATGTACAGCATCTGGACAATCACATCTTGCCATAAAGGTAGAGAGACACTCCTCACATCTATAGAGTATCACGGCCAAAAGGAGCTTTCCACGTAATATTTACAATTCAATTTTTTTCTTATCTCTATAATTATTAAGACATATTACCATTTGGATTCTAAGATTTCCCTCCAGAAAAAAAAAATGAAAAAGCCAAAAAAGAAAGATCAGCCACTGTCAGTACTCACTGCCATCTGGTGGCTAATCTCCATTATTATAGCTTTGCTCTTCATTTTCTCTCTTATTCCCCCAAGACTATATACTAACCACCTCTGGTTCTGCAAGTCAACTTGTCAGATTCCTTATCTAAATTCATGCATGTGGAAAGGGGAACAAATCCAGCAATGGAATTTGAAGTGAAATTGAACAGGACTGCCCCACTCCTAAATCCATACACCAGGGCAATATTATCCCACCCATACAATCTATTCCTGAATCCTGTCCTTCCTAAATCCAGCTAAAGGAGCACAGTTGTGTTGCAAACAAATCTAGTAAGGTTTCTTTCTCAGAATACATTCAATTAGTGATGGTGGCTCCCACCAACAGTGCAACCCTTTCTTTTTGACATCATCATCCAGGGACCTACCCACACTCTTTAGCTGCATCCACACTGCAGAAATAATCTAATTTGACGCCACTTTAATTGCCTTTCATATCAAGGATATGGAATTCTGGGAAGTTTGTTGCAGCACCAGAGCAGAGCCCAGACAAGAGTCCTCCAATTATTTTTTTTAAAAAATGATCCTTCTTTTATGGGAAATGATGTGGTGAATAAGATACAGTGTTCCTTATGAAGTGCCCTTCTTGTGGCTGATGTCGTGTGCCTTCAAGTCATTTCGAACTTATGGGAACCGTAAGGCAAACTGATGACAGCCAATGACACTCAGCTGTATCTTTCCACCCCTGACCTTTCGCCGGGTCTTGAACGGCAAGTTTCATCTTGTCTGACTGCTGTCTCTCAGTGGATGCATCATCGGCGCTTGAAGCTCAGCATGTCTAAGGCAGAGCTTCTCGTCTTTCCATCTAAGTCCACCCTTCAATACTCCTTTTCTATTTCTGTGGACAAGACTTCTATTCAACCGGTTCAGGAAGCCCGCAGTCTTGGTTTCATCTTTGATTCTTCTCTGTCGATTATTCCCCAGATCCAGGCCACCGCCAAGACCTGTAGATTCTTTCTCTAAAACATTGCTAAAATCCATCCATTCCCCTCAGCCTCCACTGCCAAGACTCTGGTCCATGCCCTAGTGATTTCACAACTAGATTATTGTAACCTTCTTCTGAAAGGGCTTCCTCTCTCTCACCTCCATCCTTTAATCTCTGTTCAGACCTCAGCTGCATGTATTATCACTTCCACTCGCCACTTTGACCATGTTTCTCCTCTTTTATCCTCCATTCACTGGCTCCGCTTCCCCTTCCGCATCCAGTACAAGCTTTTGTTGTTGACTTTAAAAGCCCTCCATGGACTGACCCCCTCCTTATTTATCCAAACTTCTTCCTTACATTCCTACTTGTATCCTCCACTCTGGTAGTCAAGGTCTCCTGTCCCAGCCTAGGATTTCCACTGCCCCGTCCAGGATTTGTCCCTTCTCACTTGCTGCCCCTCACTCCTGGAACCTTCTTCCCTCACATGCACACCTCATCACTTCTCTAACCAGTTTCAAAATCGAGTTAAAGACTATATTGTTTAGGGAAGCGTTCCCAGGTGCATGCCCTTGTCCTCCCCAGTATGTCCTCCATAATTTTAACTATGTATTAAGAAGCCGAGCCCTCCTTCCAGTCCATCTGCCTTGGTCTGAGCCTCAGAGGGAGAGATGAACTGTTAGACCTGATCCCCTTCCACACCACTTTTCCCTTCTCCTTTTGTGTTGTGTCTTTTTAGATTGTAAGCCTGAGTGCAGGGAACTGTCTAATTAACAAGATTTTATGTATAGCGCTGTGTAAATTTACAGCGCTATATAAATAAAGGTTAATAATAATAATAATAATAATAATAATAATAATAATAAATCTATTATGGGTTTTTCTTGGCAAGATTTCTACAGAGGAGGCTTGCCATTGCCTTCCCCTGAGGTTGAGAGCATGTGTCATTGCCTTCCCCTGAGATTGAGAGCATTTCACCCAGTGGGTTTCATGGCTGGTGGCGGGATCTGAATCCTGGTCTCCACAGTTGTAGCCCAATGTTCGAACCACTACTCCAGCCTGGCTCTCCTTACACATCAAGAGTTTGGACAACGGGACTTGATTTTCTATCAGAAATGTTGATTCAAACAGTTTAGGAATGTGGAACCTTGTTGGTGCTTTCCATATTTAAGGCTCCCAGTTCCTCCTTCCATTGTAGGAAATTAATTACTGTTTTAATTATAGCTACTCAACAGGATATTTCCAAACACAGAGGAGATTTAACTTTGAGAGGCTGGTTAAACAGAACCTGAACCCTTGACTGATAAATTGACCAACTGAGATCTAGTGGGGAAATAACTACTGTGACAAATTTAATGATACTTTTTACCATTTTATTGTGTTTGCTAGAATTAAAAAAAAAGTATCACCACGTGGCCCTTCATCAGAGCTTTTGAAGTTATAAAAAAAATCAATTTTAAGGTTATTTGTTGATGGTCATGACAATCTGTCTGTAAATCAAAATGGACATTGGATCACTGTGTATAAAATACTTTTTTGAGTGATTCCATTATGTATGAAATGTGATGCAGGTTTTTTTAAAAAAATTCTGTTTGAATATTTTCTTTAGAGAAAAGAGAGAGAAATGAAGGGTACCAGGATGAATCAAAGAATTTGTTTTCTTCTTTCGGAACACTTTTTCACATCACATGCTCCTGTAACTGGAAACAGAGCCAGAGAGTAACATAATAGTTAATTGCTGCTTGAGAAATCTGGCTTGGCCTGGCTCAGTGAAAACAGATTTTATTTCCTTCAGGAAAAAGATAAGAAAGGACTCTGTAAGAACCAGAATGCAAAATGACCAAAGAAGCAAGCTGATGAGAGAATATTGTGTAGTGTGTGTGTGTATGACAGGAGGATGGCTTTCTTTAGAAGGACTTGTTCTACATGTCTTCAAGAATCACAGAAGTCTCCAAGGGCTCATTCCCACTACAAAATGACCCGGTGTGGAAACTGGGTAATTTTGTCATCGAATCTCTCCAGGGCCATTTACTACCCTTTTATTCCCCTTTGTCATTCACACTTGGGGCGGGAGGGGGGGAGAACAACTTCCATGGAGAGAGGAAGAGAAGAAGGAAAGAAAAGGCAAACACCTTGTGAACAAATCTTGCCAAGAAAACCCCATGACAGACTTGAAGGCACACAACAACAACAACAACAACAACAACAACAAAAACAACAACAGAGGTGGTATGTCGGGAAGGCTTGGGCCTGGGTGGGTCATCCTCTGCCTCCTCCAGATGGGCTGCCCTCTGGTGTGCCCCTCACCTCGCCGTCCATGGCAGCAGCGGTGGCAGCACCGCTCTGTCTCCCTCTCCTCCTTCTTGACCTAACTCCCCCTCGGTTGCCTCAACTGGGGAGCCTGGCCAGAGTGCTCTCCAAAGGTGAGAGTGCTCCCCGGCACCGATCCAAGCCTCTCCAGGCCCTCGGCCCTGCCTTGCCCTTGGTAGCCTCCACCGGGGAGCCTGACCAGAGCACTCCTGGGGCCACCTCCATCTCCTCCTCCTTCCCTTCATCCCTTCCCGTTGAGAGAGTGTGACTTGCCCAGAGGTACCCAGTGGGTTTCCATGGCCAAGCTGGAGAAGGCAGAGGAAGGAAGAAAAGGCCAAGCCATGCTCCAAGGACTCTGGTGAGGCTCCCGGCTTGCCTTGGCTCTCTCTCCAAAGAGGAAAGCCTCTCAATTCCCTCCTTGCCGAGGGGAGAAAGGGAAGGACTGCCCCACCTGTCAGACTTGGCCAAGTCCAAAGGGAGCGCCACAGCAGAGGAACCACCCAAGATGGCGCTCCATGGCTGCACCCCCCAGAACGGCACAAGAGCATCAGAGCTACCTGAGAGAAGCTGGCAGGAGCTGGCACAGTCCCCTGATGCGAATCCAACCCGTTGTTCCCAATTGTTGAAAATGGTTTGGATTTGGGTCTTTTCAAAAGAAGCACCCAAAAACTAGTGTCAGGAAAGAGCAGTTCTTTTGCATTTGCATCGGTTGAAACCAAGCACAGTAGAATCAGAACCAGTTTCAAGTGGGAATGATGGACATATAACCCGATCAGCAATTCGCTTTAAACTCTAGTGGGAACGAGCCCCAAGTGTGTGTGACTGCAGATACTGCTAAAGTCCGTGCTGAAGTTCATCCTAAAGAATGAAAAACTTGAAGGGGTTACCTTTGGAGTCCATCTCTTTGAGGTAACCATTCATCAGATATTAGTTATACTTAATGGTACTTTCAGGAATGAAGAAGCAAATGGGAAAGAACAGAATACACATCTTTTATAAATTAAAACAAATACTTTCGGGGAAAGGTAGTTTATTCTATCAAAGGTAGTTTATTCTATTGCAGAACATAGAGAGTTTCAGGCTTCTGCCACACTGCAGAATTGATGCAGTTTGACACCTCTTTAATTTCTACACTCAATTCTATGGCATTCTGAGATATGTAGTTTGTTGGGGCACTAGAGCTCTCTGATAGGGAAAGCTAAATATCTCACAAAAATTACAAATCCCAGAATTCTATAAATGGAGCCATGGCAGTTAAAGTGGTGTCAGACTGCTTTATTTCTGCACTGAAGATGAAGACTCAGTATTTCTAAATCTGGAGGGCTAAATCAGAGTGGGACCCTTTCACACTACAGTTATACCACATTGATTCCACTTTAACTGCCATGGCTGCATCCTATGCGATTCTAGGTTTTGTAGTTTGGGGAGGCACTACAGTTCCCTGGTAGGGAATGCTAAATAATCCCCTCTAAACTGCAAACCCCATAGGACAGACTATGGCTTTTAAAATGGCGTCACTGTGTTATAAGTGTATGGTGTGAAAGGGTCCCAGTTTTCTAGGACAATTCAGCATTAATCAGAAATTGATATGCATATGCATACAAATGGGCACACAAATGCACACACACACAAGGGTGGATTGGTGCAGGCATTTGCCTTTATTAGCTCTCTTCTGGCTCGGTTTATAAACTCTTGCACAGTTTTGCAGTTTTAATGTTAGCCTGGGTAACTGATACTATATCTATGCCCTGTACTGAAGCTATGTCTGCTCATGCTAGCGAATATGATACGAGAGCCCCGGTCATGGCTGTGACTTGTGCAAGTCTTGTTTCCCCGAAGCATTCCTTCTACTAGAGGAAAGGTTGTCCAGAAATCCAGTAGTCGGAGAAGTATGCCTCTGCCTCTCCCACATGGCCAAATTGCAGATTGCCTCTCATTTTACATTCTTGCTGTAGGTCACATGGGTTTCCTTTCCAAAAGGGATATCAATATCTTAGTAGCAGGAGTTAAGTAGTTTCCAAACCAGTATCTCTTTATGAAAAGTGGGAGAAAAATTCATTTCCTTGTCTCCCAAACTAGAAATCTACAGCTATACAAAATTTTTGTCTCATTGCAAAATTTAGATCAACAATTTATTACACTGGGGCTAATTTCGGCATTAAAGAGAGATTAAAGAGCATTTAACGCATCCTGCAAATAAAGCAAAAAAGGCAAGTAATTGCGTGAATTATTATCACACGCAATTGTGCAAATAAAGTGATACCGGAAATGCATTGTCGCTGAAATCCTGAAAGTAAAAAGATGCACATTAATGCTTCTTTGTGACTACTTTAATGGCGAGTTTAGTGCGACGTTGTGTGAAATCATTTCACATTAATTATGTGATTTTTCCAGGATATTCATGGGAGAAACTCCAGCTCTCCTTCGTGTGATAAATTCTACTGCCACGTTTGAGCCTTCATCGTACTTTAGAGCCAAGTCTCAAATACACTGGGGCCTTGGTATCTGCTGCAGTTTAATTCCAAGAACCCCCATAGATGCCAAAACCCATGGATACTCAAGTCCCATTAAATACAATGGCATAATAAAACGGTTTTGTCTTATACAAAATGTCAAAATTAAGGTTTGCTTTTGGGAATTTATATCTGTTTTGAATGTTTTCAAGCCATGGCTGATTGAATTCGTGGATCAAGAATCCATGGATAGGGTGGGCCGACTGTACCATGATCTAAAATCATGAGACAGATGAGGCCTGAGACATGTTTCAGTCATTGTATGCTTTTGATCCTTCCAGCCACTGGGCTTTGTTCTTTTCTGAAGCATTCCTTCCACAGTTCTGAAGATTAGGAACTTTGCATCTTGTAATCTCAAAGGAAAGCTGAGATGACAAATTCCATTACAAGATATTCTCAGTTCACCTAAGAGACATCACACAATTTTTTTAACCCACCATCTGAATAATCCTATGCAATTTACTCCTACTGACTTCAATAGAACTTGCTCCCAAGGAAGTGCATTTAGGATTGCAGGTCAAAAGCTTCAAAGAGAGGTGATTTTTCTACCTTGCCATCAGTCTCATATCCAGTCTACAGGCTCTTACAACCATACCACAAAGAATTTTTTTAATCGCATGCTCAGAAGTTGAAGATACTCAAGTCCCCAATCTTTGGCAAGGAGATGCTACCATGAAGGATATGAGGTTGGTCATTTGGGTTGGTAACACATGGGCATTTGTCACTGCGCACACACATAGATAAAGAGTGGCAGCTTGTAACATGGGAAAGCATTGCAACAAGTTCCTCTGATAGACAGCCAGCTCCTACAATTTCACGTCCCTCGGCAGCGGTCCCGGCTTATCTTCACGCTCTGACTGCAAAGCCACTTCTTCTTGACTGAACAGTCGGCACTGCTAACAGCCCCCTGGGTGAGGAAAGCACATCGTCCATCTCCTTCTATTTCAAATCTGCAAAGGAAGGTAAGCCAGATTGGCTCAATATATTTGACTGTAAAATGTCAAGGATGCATTTCCAGCAAAGGTGTTCAAGCATGAATGCATATAACCTTAACAAGCAGAACAATACCAAGCACATAAAAAGTTAGAAGGAAATCCTGTAGCACCTTTGAAACTAACTAACAGAAAGAGGTTTGTAGCATAAGCTTTTGCAAATTCATCGACTTCATCTGATGGATCAGATAAAGTAGGGCTTTATTGCACCACCTCCAGTGCCCAACTTACCTCTTCTGAACCTCCAAATTCGGAGGTTACGGTGATTTTATTGCGTCGACTTTTCCTGCTAAACTGCTTCCCATTGCCTCCAGTGTTGAATTCAGGCCCTGTAAGTCAGTTCAGTGGCCATTTTTTCCAAATCGAAAGCTTCAGAATTGAAAAAACTGGCTGCTGAAGCAACTTACATGGCCCAAATTACGTGGAGGCAACGGGAAGCCATTTTGAAGGAAAAGTCCATGCAATAAAATCAGTATAACTTCCTAATTTGGCTCCTATTTGAAAGAGGAAAGTCAGACACTGGAGGCAGTGCAATAAAGTTTGTAGACTAATTCTGTGAACACTTATGCTACAAACCTCTTTCTCTCAAGTATGTAATCTCAAAGATGCTACAGGAGTCCTTTGTATTTCTTTATGCTGATCTGTGGATGCCAACTAGGGTTGGTATCACCTGATACAATAACTCATGGTGTCATACACATCCCATTGGCCTCCTTCCATACCACACCATACAGAATCCTTAATAATTTTTTTTGTATTAGTGTTACTCATTAAATTGTAAGGTCCATATATCACTGAATATAATGGCAACAGTTGTAATATAAAAAACTAGCAAAATTAAGATTATGCCTTTAAATTACAATATCAAATCACACAACCTAAATGTTTTTACATATTTTCATTTAGTTAAACAGAAAATTTGGTAAGATGTGACATTTCAAAAGAAAACTTAAAAATAATATATTTTAAAAAATAAAATTACAATTTTAAATTTTTATTTTTAAAAAATGCCATGAGGCCTCTCCTTTGTTTTGCTACTGAGCCTAGCCCCACTCACCCCATCTCCAGCATTTTAAAAGGCCACAGGCATATGCCCCAGCCTGTTTCTGCAAAAGACAGATATTTGGGGAGCAATGGTGTCACCCACCATAGAGTGTCACTTAGTGTGGCCCACACACCACACACCCTTAGTGACACTTCTGATGCTGATACAGTTTAACACGACTACATATTTGAATACTAGCAATATTAAGAGTGAATCTGATGGGGGCAAAATGAGGGCATTGCCCCCCCCCATAAAAATTCTGCCCCACAACTGAAATTTTCCTTCAGTCCTCTAATTTCTAGCAGTGCAAAACATATGATAGTCAAAATCATTCACATTTTCCTCTTGTTTTGTGCCTTCAAGTCCTTTCCTTCCGTATAATCCACCCCCTGCGCTCAGGTCCTCTGGAAGGAATTTATTGCAGCCTATGAAAACTAGGCTGTCTGCAACCACTGAGAGGACCTTTTCTGCAACCGCTCCCAGATTATGGAATGGCCTGCTGGAGGAGATCCATCACATTACCATCTTAAACTGCTTTTTAAAAGCTGTTAAGAAGGATCTCTTCTGGCAGATCTTTCCTAAATAGATAACCAGCCACCAAAATAGGAACCTGTTACTCCTCTGAATCAGCTATAGCAACTGTTGGAATTGTTTATCTTACTTATTTTAAAGTATGTTTTAAATTGTGAACTGTTTAATTGCTATTTTAGGGGGACTGGTTTTGGGATATGGGACTGTACTGTTTTAACTTGTAAGCCACCCTGGTTGTCCCAGACAGAGAGGCGGGATATAACTTTTTAAATTATTTATTATTTTTTATTTCCGACTTATGGTGATCCTAAGGTGAACCTATCATGGGGTTTTCTTGGCAAGATTTGTTCAGAGGGAGTTTCCCTTTGCCTTCTGAGAGAATGTGAAGCGCTGTCACAAGACCCTTTACCTGCTGCTGGTGGGATGTATATATACCAATGCCTCATTCCCACTACCTTTTAAACAGGATTTCAAATCAGTTTGAACTGGTTTAAATGACCCTGATTTGCACTTGAACTGAATCGCTGAAACGATTCGGAGAAGGGGGCCATATGCTAGCCCCATTTAACCCACATCTTTTTAATGCTGATTTTTTCCACGTCTTTTTGGATAAATCAGTTCCACGCAAGTGAGGACCAGATGTGGATCAGAATCAATTTAAATTTGCCCTTTGGCTGGCTGGAACGGGTTCATTTTGAATTGATTAATTTGTCAATTCATTTTGCAGCAAGAAAATGTGATTGGAGCAAATGTAGTGTGAACCACGCTCCGCTGCCAAACCGATCCATCAATTCGGATCGCAAAGCGATTTATTTGTAATTGGGAATGAGGCCCAAAAAAGATCAAACCATGCTCCTTTATGAGGGATTCTTCCAGTTGTGGGTGCCACAGCTGAGAAGCCTCTGCTGCATGACCTTTGCAGTCTCACTCTGGCAAAAGGCCAGATGTGGAACACAGCCTCACCAGATGGCCTATAGCAGAAGAAGGTGATAATAGGGAGAATTTTCTGATCTTTTAAACTGGAAAACCTTGGCACTAAATCTGGGATCATGTACATCATGTGCAAGCAACTTGAGTTCCTTTCCAGAGATTGTCAGTTTACAACTCCCCTCAACCTAGCTAGGACAGCCAACAGTAGGTGTTGAAAGTCCAGCCTCATTTGGAGGTCCACATATTGCCTCCATAGTTGATCTACATGCTTTACCACTGAGCTCTGAGCTCTTCCTTATGGTGGCTCTTGGATTTGGTTTGTTTGCTTGAAAACAAATGAAAGCAAACTCAAGTGAAGAAAGTGCACACTCACAGATTGTTGAACTCAGTCCCATCGGGCCATTTCCACCTCTCTCCTGATTCTCTCAGGAGGCCAATCCAGTGATCGTAGGAGTCTTTGTCATTCATTGCATCATTCTGATATAAAAAACAAGAATGAGAAGAAGAAAAAACATCAGCTGGATTTTATAGCAGTTTAGATGTTTAACATTTAGACTTAGCAGCTATCCTGATACAAAGAGCATGGCTGTAATTTGCTGGTTTGCTTACCTGCTTCCTCCATTTGTACCCTCGGAGAGCTTTTTTGGATGACAACTCCCAGAACCCCAATGTCCATGTTGTTGTGATGCCTTAAGTAGGCCAACCCAAGAGACACAAAATTCTCCATGCAAACTTTGGAAATAATACATTCAAAACATACGTTTTGAAAAGCATCCACAAATTTTGAGTTTTTTAGATTGGCCTAATAAAGATATTGTCATTATAAGAAGGACTCTTGAATTTCCCTGGTAAGTGTGTTTAGGGCTGTAATCCCAGAACTACTCTATTGAGGCTACATCTGCACTGCAGACACCACATTTAGTGGCAGATTTAGGGATACTGTTCAGGGAGGCAGAATAGGAAACAGACTGATCCAAGCCAGGAAGCTCTCTGGCTCTGTTGAATTAAGCAGGAGCTGGGCATGAGTTCCCTTGGGTCCATGCACATCTCCTAACCATTTTGATGAAGGTCGTGTATAATTAACAGAATGATAAATGTCTGATTTTTCCTCCAAGGTCAAAACCAATGTTGTCCCTTCTTGACGACATAATCCAGAGACTAGAAAGAAGACAACTTCTTCTGCTGCATCCCCCTTTCTTTGGAAAGAATTCAAACATATGGAAGGACTTGGGCTATATATTGTTGACCAGCATGGCAGCTAGTGGTTTCCTTATTAGTGGAGCAGTGCATATCCACTTCAGGTATTAATCTGAAGACCAGCTCAGGGTGCTGAGCCATACCCTCCAACATTTCACAGACTGAACTCAGTTTGCAGCAACTGAAGTAAGATGAGGGCAAAAGGAGAAGGTGGGAAGAAACTGGGACTTTTATAAGCAGCTGGAAAAGTGGGATGATAAAGGATTAGTCAGGATTGTCCCTGCCAAATTAGAACAGTTGGAGGTTATGTCTGAACTCTATCTCCAGTTTGGAGCACCTTTAAAAATTCAAATTAAAACTCGGTGGATTCATCACTCCATTAGCATGGAAGCCACTGGCCACCACTGGCTAACACTGGCTTACCCCGGACCCTCTATGGGCCAGATAAGGTACCTTTCTAAGGCTAAATCTACACTGCAGAATTAATGAAGTTTGACACCACTTTTGTGAGATATTTAGCCTTCTGTCTCAGAGAGCTCTGGTGCTACAACAAATTACAAATCCCTGGATTCCATAGTATGAGGCCATGACAGTTAAAGCAGTGTCAACTTGCATTAATTCTGTAGTGTGGCAGCAGCCTGTGATGGATTAGGTTTGAGAGCCAGAGCCTTTGACTACAGTTTCTGCCGGATAACTTCCTGTCAAATCATCTAACTGCCTCATCACTCATTTGCCAGAATCTGGGGGACAGAAATTCTTATAGACCAAAATTTGTTGCTGTGTGTCTTCAAGTTGCTTCTGACTTATGGCAACCCAAAGGTGCCATAAGTTTCCTTGGCAAGATTTGTTTGGAGGGGGTTTGCTTTTGCCCTCCTCTGAGCCTGTGTGAATGTGATTGTCCAAGGTCACCCAGTGGGTTTTCATATGGGAGTTTATCAGTCGACAGAAATTGGAAGTATAATCTAATGGCAATCCGAACGCAATCATGGGGTTTCATGTTATTGCAAATTAAAGCATCTCATACAATTTTGGGCAAAAGGGAAGTCATTCTGAACGCAATCATGGGTTTTATGTTATTGCGAATTAAAGCATCTCTCGCAATTTCAGGCAATGGGGGGTCATTTTCAGGTAATGGGAAGTCATTCTGAATGCATTCCAAATGCAATACAAATTCACGTGAATTCGCTAAACTAGCGAATTCACGTGAATTCCAATTGGCTCCATTCGCAATAAAGAGAAATTCCTCCTGTCTGATAAACTCCATAGATGAGCAGGGATTCGAATCCTGGTCTCCAGAGTTGTAATCTAGTGCTCAAACCACATCATGCTGGCTTTCATAGTATCTATAAATATTTGTAAATAAAAGAACAGAGACTTTAAAAAATAAATGAAAGAAAAAATTAAAGAAGGGGTTTTTTGAGATACAGTAACAGGAAGCAGTTTTATGAAATATAATTTTTCACAGTAAACCATTGGAAGTGAAGCACTGTCTGAGATGACTGTGCAGGTGCTTTTCTTCCACACCAGGGAGAAAAATTACTCACAAAACCACTAGAATCATGTAGTGTAGGGGCAGACACCACTGAGAGCTCAGAGGAAGGAAGTTGAGATCCACCAAGCATCCCCATCTGGGTGCAATAACACACAGCACTTTTTAGCAGGCCCCTCTCTCTTACCAGTTTCTTCAAGTTCCCGATCACAGCCAGGGAGGCCCCAAGGGAGGAACAGTGTTGCTGGCCAGTCTCCCAGGCCCCTTCCAGTTCCAAGACTTGGTAGCAGTTCCCTTGGTTCATGATCCAGCCAGGCGGACAACAAGGGGTGGTGCTGGTGACCGCAGCTGTGCTTGGTAGGTCAGCTTTAGCCTCTGACAATGAAAAGCAGTATGTTTTTAGCTGTTTCATCTGTATCCTCAGGGCTAGAATTTAACAAGGGGGCATGGTTGCTGAGGACTCATTGCCCACCAAACACACTACAGCTGTATCTTTGAACAACAAGTGTTGGTTATAAGTATTCATGTTGTTTGTGGAAATTCCTGAAGTTCTCTAAACTGGATTGGTTTCTACTCACTTGTAAAAACAAAGATGGTTGTGACCAAGCCTGCAATCTGGATGATGAATAGTACCAGAACGATCCATGTGATAGAGTTCTGTGCCCTTGAGTTTGACTGAGTGCCTACAGAGGGGAAGATAATAGAAAATTAAAATAAAGTTATTATAGTTAAGCAGTAGGCTGTTGTAGAAACCAGCACTACTATCCAGAACACTATCCAAGGGGCCCAGAACAATAAAGAGAAGTCTGAAGAAAGATTAGTTCCAGCCATATCAATAATGTGGGAAACACTATGTGCATCATGTGCTGGATCAGCATTAAAAGCTGTAAGTCTGGGAGTTTATCACACAAAGGGAATTGGAAGTATAATCCAATGGCAATCTGAATGCAATCATGGGGTTTTGCGTGATTGCGTGAAAGCTGATCACACACATTTTCGGGCAATGGGAAGTCCTTCCGAACGCAATCATGGGGTTTCGTGTGATTGCGTGAGAAACTATCACACGCAATTTCGGGCACTGGAAGGCAATTTTGGGCAGTTCTGAATGCAATGGAATGTCAATACGCAATCAAGTAAATTCACTGAACTAGAGAATTTACTCAATTCCGAACTGGCCTCACTTCCATTTCTTTCGAAATTGAGAGAAATTCTTCCCATGTGATAAATGCTGGGTAAGTGCACATGGAACCTACAGCTGGCAACAAGGGGACAGAAGATCTGTAGGAACTTTGTTCCTTGTGGGGAAGAGAATCAATGACTGAAGATGCACCAGTATCCTCTGGAGGTCTCAGCACTTCTGTAATGATTTTATGTGTGGGGACATTCTCCAATCCTGCCTACTCCACAAGATCTACCCACTTCCTGAAGGAGGGAGGATGTTAAAATGGTAATCCTCTGCTTTTTAGCCACACCATTGCCTTTGAGCCAGCTCCCTGCCTTGTGGATTGTTTGCACTACTAAGCAGGCATCAGGAAGGGTGAGATGACCCACAATGTTAAGGGGTGGCCAGTTCCAAAGGGAACTGGTATTTACAAGGTATCCTCTATCCAGTACTAATCTTAACAAATGCTTGTTACCTTCCTCCTTTTTTTCCTCCAGGTTGAAGTCAACCCACTGCTCAAACAGCATGAGTTTTTCTGTGTCGTCCTTCTCATTTCCATCAAGTGTCTCTGCTTTGAAAAATAAATGGAAATAGACCGTGAACTCTGGCTGCATCTGCCACAGCCATTAAAAAAAGAAAGAAATCTTTCCTGGATGGATGTTATCTATTTTGGCAGGTTACAGGTGGAAGTTGTATGCAGTGTGATCATATAAAAAGGAATCCTTCTCCCAGCAGTGTTGTCGCTAGGTTTAGTGTCACCTGGTGTAGTAACTCATGATGTCACCTCCCATTGATCTCGTCACATACTGAACCATACAGAATCCTTAGTAATGTTTTTTGTACTAATGTTACTGATCAAATGTAATTCCTTGTATATTACTGAATGTAATGGTAATAACTGTGACATAAAAAGTAGCAAACTTAAAATTATACTTTTAAATTAAAATATCATATGTGCAGTCTAAATGCATTTACATATACCATACATAGTTTCATGTGGCTTAAGTGGAAATTTGGCAAAATGTGATGTTTCTAAAGAATTCTTCAATTAATTGTTTTTTAAAAAATAAAATGTAAAAACTAGGGCCTCTCCTTTCCCCTCCCACTAAGCCTCACCCCATCATTTCAACATTTTAAAGGGACACAGGTGAATGCTATAGCCCACCCCCCTTTTAGAGTGACCTTAGGTAGTCCACTCCTCCTATGCCTCCCTAGTGATGCCACTGTCTCAGGGATGCTGGGGGATTTTATACTTCTGTACCTGGGAACAATTTAGAACAGTTATGGAGTACAATCTGGATTAGGGCCACTAGGAATCTGAGAGAATCTTGCCCCACCTTAGTATCCTGGTTCTATAAATTGTTTTTGTGTGCCTTCAAGTCACTTCTGATTGATGGCAACCTTCAGATTAACCTGTGATGGGGTGTTCTTGGCAATATTTGTTCAGAGGGAGTTTGCCTTTGCCTTCCTCTGAGACTGAGAGAGTGTGACTTACCAAGATCACCCAGTAGGTTTCCATGGCAGAGTGGGGATTTGAGCCCTGGTCTCCCAGACTGCATCCACACTGCAGAAATAATCCAGTTTGACACCACCTTAACTGCAATGGGCCAATGCTATATAATTCTGGAAACTGTAGTTTCTTGGGGCACCAGAGATCTCTGACATAGAAAGCTAAATGACTCACAAAATTACAGTTCCCAGAAATCGATACCATTGATAAAGTGTCAAACTGGATTGTTTCTGTGGTGCAGATGCAGCCCATTGTCTTAATCCAATACTTAAATGACTAGACCACATTGGTTCTTGGTTTCCCCGGAATTTCCTTGTGCTTAATGGAGTTAAGGGTACGAAACCACAAAACTGGCCTTATGATAAACTGCCAAACTTTTATATAATAATTCCTAGAACTTTCCATCAGGATATCAGCATACTAGTTATGCAGTTTTAATAGAATTAAATTATCCATCTTCCAAAACACAGTCTGCTATTTGGAAAGAAATATTTAAAAAATACTCTATTACCTGTAAAGATGTAAGGACAAAGTAAACATAACAGGTATAAACACAAGAGCCTTACGGTTGTATCATGTAATATGAATGGTAATGATTCCTATTTCTAATCTTCCCCCCTCCCCATTAGAGTAGAACATTATTCTGACCGTGAATCAAGTTTTATTTTTTATATGCGGATTTATTTTTTATTTTTTTATTTTTTATTTTTTTGCATATTCATTTTCTGGTTTTGTGCATAAAAACAAAATTTTAAAAACCAGAAAACAAGTATGCTACTTTTCCTTACCTTTCCCTTGGAAGGCCACTGAGTCATTTGTGTACCCCATAACAGGAAGACTTTTTGGCTCTGAGTTTGAAAAATCATTCTCCCACCTGCAGAGACAGAAAACATTATCTAGAATTCATGCTACAACGTCAAACCTTGATCCAGTCACATAACAGAATTACAGTGCTATTATTCCACTTGAACTGACATAGTTCCATCCTATGGACTCCTTGAGATTGTAGTCTAGTCAGGGACTAGAGCTCCCTGCTTGAGAAGTCTAAATTGTTGTTGTGTTGTGCGCCTTCCAGTCATTTTCCACTTATGGCGAACCTATCACGGAGTTTTCTCTGGCAAGTTTCTTCAGAGGGGGGTTGCCATTATCATCCTCTGAGGCCGAGAGAGTGACTTGCCTAAGGTCACCCAGTGGGTTGGATGGTCAAGTGGGAATTGAATCCTGGTCTCCAGAGTTGTAGTCCAATGCTCAAACCACTACACCATGCTGGCTCTTGAAGCCTAAATACCCCTCTCTGAATTGCAAATCCCAGGATTCGATAGCATATTATTTTGGCAATCAAAGTAGAATAATAGCACAATAATTATCTAATGTGAATGGGCCTCAGAGGCCCAATCTTTCCCACTATTGTTTATTGTCATAATAATACTTTTGAATTAATATATTTTTATGCATACATTAGCCTGTACAAATTTTGTTCAATTCTCTGTCCTTTTATAGGTGGAGTGTTTCCTTTCTCTCTCTCTCTTTCTTTCTCAACCTCCCCATCCCAGTCCCCCACCTATGGAATATGTAGTCTAAATGGTTGCCCACTTCAACTCCTGATCACCCCACAATTGCAAAAGCTGATAAGGATCCTGTAGTTCTTCCCATCTGCTAAACTGGAGTGGGCAATTGGGCTGGAAGGAGAAATGCACTGCTCTGTTTTGACATGCCAGAACCAACATTGCATTGCTTCCAGCTGCCATTTTGTTTTTTTGTTTTTTGTTCTTTTGAGGGGGTCCTTGGGGGGGATCCTATAGAATTGGGGGAGTAAACCACCATATTTGTGACCAGGTTTGGATGGATTCGGTTGACTTCAGAACCAAAGATCACCCAAAATTTGCATTAAAATGGGTCTAGGACCTCTGGGAGGCCTCAGGAGGACCAAGTCTTAAGGTCCCCCGAAACTAAGGAACCAAAGGCCACTGGGAGATGCCTGGGGAAGGGGAAGCCCAGCCTGTTCTCAGTCACTGACTGGAAAAGGGCTGATGAGAGTTTCTTTCCTTTTCTGCAAACCATGGTGCTACTGTTTAGGCGAATGTGACATTGCCCATCTAATCCCAAACACCCTTCCAACCAATGGTGTGATGCAATGTGTGTTGAGACCTGCGGATCGAGGTGGGATTACAACAGTAAACACTATAACAGTTCCATATAAAATATAATCATTAAAACACTCATTGCCATTACTAAAATTGCTATCAACAGCTAGCAGTCATATAAATATTCATACAAATAGATCAGAAGCGGAGGAAGAATCACTTATAAAAGGTAAGGTGGACAGGGTCGCCGGATAGATCCATCTTTAGTGCCTTCTTGAAGGCATCTAAGGTGGTGATAAGACGGATCTCTTCACGGCGACCCTGTGGGTGAGATATCTCCCTGTTCTCCACTGCTCTGCTTGGCCCCCAAACCCATTCCTTTGACCCTCCTGATTGAGTCCATCCATCTTATATGTGGTCTTCCCTCTTTCTTCTGCCCTCTATCTTTCCTAGCATTATTGTTTTCTCTAGTGATCCATGCCTTCTCATTATGTGGCCAATGGACAGCCTCAGTTTAATGATCTTGGCTTCCAAGGAGAATTCTGGTTTGATCTGTTCAATGACCCATCTGTTTGTCTTTTTGGCTGTCCATGGTATCCTCAGCACTCTTCTCCAGCACCACATCTTGAATGCATTGATTTTCTTTCTGTCTGCTTCCTTTACTGTCCAGCTCTCACATCTGTACATGACAATGGTGAATACAATGGCCTGGATGAATTTAACTTTAATACTCATTTGTATATCTTTACTCTTTAGGATCTTTTTTCATTCATCCATTGCTGTCCTACCCATTTTTCTTCTTGTTATTTCTTGACTGCAGTCACCACTCTGATCAATGTTTGATCCTAAGTATGGAAATTCTTTGATTATTTCGATTTCCTCATTGTCTAGATTAAATTTATGTATTTGTCCTGTGGTCATGATTTTAGTTTTCTTTATGTTCAACATTAATCCTGCCTTTTTTGCAATTTCATCTTTGACCTTCCTTAGTAACTGTTCCAATTCTGCAATGTCTTCTTACCCGTATAATTGTGTCATCCGCATACCTTAGGTTGTTGATGTTCCTTGCTCCTATCTTCACTCCTATTTCTTCTGAGTTTAACTCTGATTTTCTTATAAGGTTTTTAGCATATAAATTGAACAAATAGAGTGATAGATACAGCCTGGCCTGACCTCTCTACCTATTTGGAACTATTCTGTTTCTCCGAATTCACTTCTGACAGTGGCCTCTGTCCTTGGTACAGACTTCCAGACAACAAATGCCATGATTCTATAGGGTGTTGCCATGATATTTAATAGGAATCCCAATGGTATAACTGTGTAGTGTGAATTGGAAGGACCCTTTGCCAGGGATGAGGCTGGAAGTCAAACTCCATGTAGCTGGCATAATCTTGGCTGGCCATCTGGCCCAGCCTTTGGGCATCAGCAGTGGACATCAGCTGCCACTTCTTTTGACCTCCCAAAGGAAAAAATAAATAAATTATTTTCCAGCTGCCAGGTAGGTGGTGTGGGGCATTGTTGTAAGTTGTTCATTCAGCTGGAAAGTGGAAATGTCTAAAAGAAATGCATAAATAAACTTGCCCCAGCTTAATAGTGCATCAGAAAAAAGACACTTACCCACTGAATGGACGTCCAGTCCCCTAGAAAAGAAAGAATTTGAGAAAGAAAATAATCATCTAATCATTTTATTGTACTTTTTTATTGATCACATCTTCGCTAATTTTGCCTAAGGTTGAACTGTCACCAGATTAATCCCCATTGATTCATTGCACAAGCTGTCATCTATTCATAGTCATTTATTAAACCAGAACAATCAGATCTATTAGAAATCAGGCTAAAGGGGAAGAAGCATTTTTAAAGGCAGCATCACAACAGGTTCCAGGTGTAAAACTCTTCAGATGAAAATCTTTCATGCAATCAGAGCACATAAAGAGAAAGTGGAACCATGTCTTTATTGTTGTTGTGTCCCTTCAACTCATTTCTGACTTATGGGGACTCTAAGGCAGCACTATAATGGGATTTTCTTGTCAAGATGTGTTCAGAGGGATTTGCCTTTGCCCTTCTCTGAGGCTAAGTGAGTGTGACTTGCCCAAGGTCATCCAATGGATTTCCATGGTGAAATGGGGATTTGAACCCTGATCTCCAGAGTCGTAGTTCAAAACTCTAATCACTACACTACTCTGGCTCTCAGAATGATGTCTGTCCTATACTATTATACTCACTAACCACACCTCTCTTGTGGCCACACCATTTCAGTAGTCATACATATATATCAGTTTGAAAGAGCCCTGTGTCTGTATCACTGTATGGATTTTCCTTAATAACTGGAATGCCGATTAGCTGTACCTTCTCATTAGACTAGTGCTTTATGCAATGGGTGCCAGAAGGGTATAGCCAGCAATAGATCTTCAGGAGAGGAATGAACTAAAACTCCAAGAACTCTGCAGAGGGGGATTCTGGGAATTTTTGTATGAACTACCCCCTTCCCCAGCTCTGGCCAGCAGGACTTTGAGCATCAAGATAGTGCTGCTGTGAGGCATGATCCCAGGCATATCCTACAAATTCAGTGAACAGGATAAAATGGGAGTTGTAGTTCATTCTAAAGAGAAGGTACAGCCAAGCAGGATTCCAGGTCTGGCACCTGATATTCATTGGTGATCCCCCATGCAGATATTAACCAGGGATGACAGTGCTTAGATTCCATGATCAGACAGGATTTTGTGCCTTTAGGGTATGGCATGGCCTTAAATAAACAGTTGAAGCCTATGTTTCCTCTATTAGAATAAAATCAACCAAAACAAACAGCAGTCATGGAGGAGGATATGGAATAATTCAGGTACAGCTACGCTTCCTTTTCCCAATGCCATTTTCCTTCTGAAAATCCATATTTCCTGTTGCTATTTGTCCACACACCCCTCCATCTGTTTATGCAGAAAACAGTAGTAGTATTTTCTTTGAAAAGATGAGCAGAGAAAAAGTTTTAATCTGCCTGTCATGGCATGGTTACCACATGGACCCTGTAGTTTGTTAGATAAAAAGAGGATATTGACCATTCTTATCATGATTCCATCCTTTATGAGTCAATCTGATGCCTTTTACAGTGTTAGACAACACATAACATGCACTGCAAGCAAGCATCTGTTGTTGTTGTTTCTGACATGCTGAATGGTTTGCACGCCCCATCATAAATAGTTACACTAATTAATTCCTTTTGGCATATGGGTGAAACAAATAAATTCAAACAGAATCCTACATGTAGGAATATGGGTGTGTGTGTGTCTGTGTCTGTGTTTGCAATCTGAATAGTGTAATCTATGACAAATAGCATCCTGTGTTTTTTCTGTATGTGTACAACAGTCGTTCCCACACTAGGGCAGAATGAGACATTAAGAGAATATACACCTTCTGCTCCACTCTGTGTTGTCTTCACATAACAAAGACAAGGAGAAAACTGTTGTGAGGTGAATGACAGGGAGAAATGGGTGGCTAACACCTACCCTGCTTACTAACTATTCTCTGCAAATCTTCCTTCCCCCTTCAAATCTGAATCTCACAAGCGGACCGCAAAGAGGAACTGGTAGAGATTTGGTTGATTTACTTATTGCACTGTTTCCTCCCTGGCTGCAACCTTTTGCTTCAGGCAACATATTTGGCAATATGCATGAGCAAGAATGAGGAGCTGTTCTGTCTCAAGTAACCCTAGACGTCTGCATAGGATAGCATTTTGTATGGCACACCATAGAATTGTGGATTCAGAGTTAGAAGGGACCACAAGAGCTATCTACTCCAACCCCTTGCCATACAGGGACACAAAGCTACAACACTCCTGAAAGGTGTCCACCCAACTTCTGTTTAAAGACCTCCAAAGATGGAGAGTTGACCACTAGTACTTTCTTGTGGCAGCCAAAGATAGAAACTTTTCTTTCTAATGATGCAAAGCAGAGCAAAGTCTAAAGAGCTGGTAGAATTGTGGTGCTTCGGCAGCATCCATAGCAGCTGCTGTGTGCCTTCAAGTCGTTCCAGAGTAAGGGTGATCCAAAGGCAAGCCTATTGTGTAGTTTTCCTAGCAAGATTTATTCAGAAGAGGTTTGCCTTTGCCTTCCTCTGAGTTGCCCAAGGTCACCCAGTGGCTTTCTATGGCTGAGTGGGAATTTGAAACCTGATCTCCTGGACTCCCAGTCCAACACTCAAACCACTATGTAACACTCCTTCATAGTTACTGATGGCTTTTCTGTACTACATTGTGCTTCATGCAGAGATGCCCTTGAAGGCTGTTCATAAATTTCATTTTGTACAAATACTGTAGTGACAACTACATTCTGACTGAGGTGGCCAAATGGAAGGATCATACATCAGAGCTCTTGCGTTTGCACTGACTTCTTGTTGACTTCTGGGAACAATTTCTGATCATGGTTTTGACCTACCTGATGTTCTGTCTTGCCTTCCTGGTTTCTGGGAATAATGGTATGTTCTGTATGATCCCAAGATTTTCTGCAGACTGAACAAAGTGGGACTTGATCCTCCACACAGAAGAGATTTAGGTCTTCCTTGTGTATCTCACAGAGACTCTGATCCATCTTTTTTGTAGTCCCTTCCATTTTCCCAACAGATTCTTTTGAGCCAGGTTTATTTTTCAGGAAAAAATCTTTGCAAACAGAGCAGTCAGTTGTCTCCATTAACGCTTTCTGCCAGGATTGGCTTGAACATGCTTGACAAAAATTGTGCCCACAAGGTTGGGTGGTTGGGTTTTGGCAGGGTTTCAGGCAGATCAAGCAAACAGTTCCTCCCTTGGGATCCTTTGGAGAATGTGTGTTCTCCATGCGTCCTGTTCAAGAAAGAAAAGAGGAGAAATCCATACAGGCCCAGCAGGGTTTATAACATATATGTTAAGTTTATAATAGGGCTATTGGGGCATTTAAGCAGCCTGACTGTAAAGAGCAGATGGGGATGCACAGTTTGGATTGGGACCTGTCCCACTCCAGCCACCCAGCTTCTAAATTCCTTCCAAGCTTTTATCTCCAATCAGTGATTCAAGGTAAGAGCATATGCTTGAGGGCCTACTTGAGGAAAACTGATGCAGACCATATCCATTACAACCCCACATGTCAGAGATTCCCCACTGGAGGCTTTCTAGGGGACTAAAAGGAAACACTACGGTCCAAAACACACTGCAGAAATCATCCAGTTTGAGACCACTTTAACTGCTTTGGCTCAGTGCTAGGGAATCCTGGGAATTGTAGTTTATTGTGGCACCAGAGCTCTTTAGCAGATGAGGCTCAATGTCTCACAAAAGTACAGTTCCCAGAATTCCCTACTATTGAACCAGGGCATTTAAAGCAGTCTCAAACTGGATTATTTCTGCAATATGTTTTAGACCTATATTGTACCTGTATTTCCCACATCACCTATTATTATTATTATTATTATTATTATTGATATTATTAATCTTATCCACCTCTCATCAAGGCTCATACAATACAGATTTAAAAACACATAAACTCATTTAAACTCATTAAATTAAAACACATAAACATAGGACACATTAAAATCATCAAGCATAAAATTTAAGCATCCCAATTTAAAATTCATAGTTTAAAATTGGCTGGGTAGGCCTGTCAAAAGAGTATTAAAGCAGTCTTTAATACTGCTTTAAATTCAGGCAGCATGCTTAGCTTGCAAATCTCCTGGCAGGACATTCCACAGTTTAGGGGTGGCCAAAGAAGTCTAGTTCTGGCATGTCAAGGTGTGCGTGTGAATGTTAAATCAGAAATATGACAATATGGAAGGATTTAAGTCTTTCTTTTCTTGATCAAAATCCCCCTTCCCCAGCTATTATTGGCCATGTTCAACTTTGAGCAGGAATACAGGGACAGCATGGGGTTTCGTAGGAAAGGCCCTAACTCAATGAACACATTCTATATGAATCTTTGATTAAAGGACTTTAAATAGTTTTGTTTTAAAACTGGAAGATCTCATCACAGCTCTCCCACATCATTGTATCTGTAGTCTGGTTTTATTTCCAAAGCTTGGGCAGGTTATTATTTTGGATAGTGACTCCTAGGACATGGCCAATACTGTCTAAAGTAGTCTGTGAGTTGTAATCCAAAACCATGATCCCCCACCCCTGCCCCGAAGTACTGGTTCATATATATATATCACAAAAATCATTTCCGAATGGCATAAAACTTTGTTGTTCCCTGCCTTGATCCATTGGGAGAGGTGGGTAGGAAAATAATAATAGTAGTACTAGTAGTACTTTCTCTCTCTCTATGCTAAAACTAAACAGAGACCATTCACCTTTAGCAAAGGAAAATAAAAATGGTATAATCATGATGATGCTTTAGGCAGCTTCCGATTTCTTCTTGTAGCCTACCAGATAAACATTAGGCTTTCCTCAAGCCAAGTAGTCCCTCTGGTTCCTGCACTAATCTCTGGTCCAATGTGTGTTTTCCCTGACATGTTAAAACAAGAATATGGAAATCCCACTTTGTGACATCAGAGAGCTGCGTTACAGTAACAGAGGCCAATTCACCCTAGATATCTCAACACAGACTAGGCCAAGGATGGAAGTGAGGGACAAGATGGCACCCCATCTCCTTTCAGGAACAGAAGCCAAATGGACTAGTGTCAAATCTTTCTTTAATTGTTGATAGAACAACACCTTCAGCCATCCCTGAGGACAGCAAGCTAGTTGAGGGGACTCAGGGCAAGCTCCATGAGAGTCACACCTCTGTCCTTCAAGAGAGAAAAGTGGCCAGAGGACATAGGAATAATAGTTGGGGAGTGGGGTAGGACAGGACTGTCCCTCATCTATACATCTATAGGCCACCTTATTTTTTGGGCATACTTGTATAATCTAAGAGGCACATAATCCTATGCAGGGGGCCCTTTCATACTACATAACTGTGTCAATGTGATTCCACTTTAATTGCCATAGTTACATCCCTAATTTGATCCTCTAGGAGACATTTACTTCAACTGGCCAGAACTAAACTGGCAAGTGTCACCCAGGGGACATTTTCATTGGTCACTCCTAGACTGTGGAATGACCTGCCAGGAGAGATTCAACAGCTAGATATGCTGTCCAAATTTAAAATAGTATTAAAGACCTATCTCTTCCAGCAGGCCTACAAATAGATTTTAAACAATGAATTTTAAATCAGTTTATTTAAGAGAGCCAATGTAGTGTAGAGGTTTGAATGTTGGACTATGATTCTGGGGACCTCCTTAGCCATGTAAACCCACTGGGTGAGCTGAGGCAAGGCACACTCTCTCAGCCTCAGTGCATGGCAATGGCGAACCCCCTCTGAAAAAAATCTTGCCAAGAAATCCCAGGATAGGTTTGGCTTAAGGTTGACATAAGTCAGAAATGACTTGAAGGCACGCAGCAAAAACAGCATAGATGTTGTGGTACACGAGAAACAGTCCTGCCCTACCCCACTTCCCAACCATTACTCCTATGTCTTCTGGCCATTTTCTTCTCTTTAAGGACAGAAGTGCGACTGTCATGGAGCTTGCTCTGAGTCCCCTTAATAGCTTGCATCCTGAGGACTGACTGAGGATGCTGGTCCATTGACAGAATTAAAGAAAGATTCAGTGCTAGTCCAGCTGGCTTCTGTACATGGAAGTAGACAAGGTACAAGGAAACACAGCAAAACCAAAATATTTTAATCTGTCTGATTTTAATCTTAATTTATGTTAAACATTTTAATTTGCATCAAGCCAATGGCCATTGAAATTTTATCAGTAAATATACACAGCATAGAAACATACAATACTGATACTAAAAAAAAATTGTACGTCCAAAATATACTTTGATACTGAAAAGATACGGTATAACCAGCAATTTAAAAGCAATGACATGAGTGTGGATGTGTTTGCATGCACATATGCACACTATGAGAAAGTGGCACATCTAGACCCCCTCCTAATTGGGCTCCTGAAAGGGTTAATATTGGAAGGGAGGGCTCAGCTAATGTGAATGGATTTGTTTTGAAAACTAGTTGTGATATTTTGAAAATTGTGTTATTATGATGTTTTGACTCAAACCCTTGTTACCACTGATGGCTGTTGACTTCCATATCTGTGGAGTGGTGAATCTGTTCTTGGTCTTAGTCTGAACTTTAAAGTAGATGTGCAAGGTACTGAATTTATTTTGGGACTAGCGGTTAGCATCAAAATATGTTCAGCAGCACCTTGCATAGCTACATTGACGTTTGTACTAACGCTCTAAGCAGATGCACTGCCCAATTGCTATTAAAGCCACCATCAGCTGCTATGTTAGTCACTAATTTTTGGTTCTTTTTTTTCTCTCCAAATAAAGAAAGGTGGTATGAAAAGGAATAGTGGCTGGAATTTATTATTGCAATTACAAATGCATAACCTACTGTTACACACCCATAACTGATTTATATACAGGAAAACCTACATATTTGTGATCATGGTACTATTGCCATGGCTATAGAAGTCTCATTGGATCTCACAATCCAACCTTAAGAGCCACCAAATCATAGAATCATAGAATCATAGAATCATAGAATCATAGAGTTGGAAGAGACCACAAGGGCCATCCAGTCCAACCCCCTGCCATGCAGGAACTCCAAGTCAAAGCATCCCTGACAGATGGCCATCCAGCCTCTGCTTAAAGGCCTCCAAGGAAGGAGACTCCACTACGCTCCGAGGGAGTGTGTTCCACTGTCGAACAGCCCTTACTGTCAGGAAGTTCCTCCTAATGTTGAGGTGGAATCTCTTTTCCTGCAGTTTGCATCCATTGTTCCGCGTTCTAGTCTCTGCAGCAGCAGAAAACAAGCTTGCTCCCTCCTCAACATGACATCCCTTCAAATATTTAAACAGGGCTATCGTATCACCTCTTAACCTTCTCTTCTCCAGGCTAAACATCCCCAGCTCCCTAAGGCGTTCTTCATAGGGCAAGGTTTCCAGACCCTTCACCATCTTAGTTGCTCTCCTTTGGACATGCTCCAGTTTCTCCACATCTTTTTTGAAATGTGGTGCCCAGAACTGGACACAGTATTCCAGGTGATGCAAATGATGGAGATCTGTTCTCCTGTCAATAGGTGCACAGCAAACTGACATTTCCACCCCAATCCCACCAGCAATCTCTGGTGTACTGTGAAGTTGTAACAGGGATCCTGCTTATGATGGTCACACTGGAGATCATTGGAGGGAGGGGTAGAAACCACAGTATCCTCTGCTCTGATCAACAGGAGAACAGACCATGACCATCATTGCTCACAGCAGCTGGTGGCCATTAGGGTAGATTGGGGGAGCTGGACCAGGAGACACTACTCAGTGATGTACCATATACTTAAGTATAACTAACCAAGGGCTTGTCTACACTTGTCAGAATACTCTGGGCTGCCCCCACATTCTCCCTGCATTTGGCCCCCTACCTGCTGGCCAGCACCGCCACTGCAAGTGCAAATTGGTACTAGGTCAAAATGAAATGCCCAGTCCCATTCTGACCTCAGATTAACTTGCATCCTCAAAACAACTTGGCAGGGATGGTGAAGGACTGGCAGTTGCCCATCGCCCCCTGTCATCACCATGTTTTGCTCTGGGTTTTCTGGGAACCCAGAGCAAAACGTAAATTATTTTAATGCAGGACAAGGGGTAGAAACCTGTAATCAGGTCTGGGCATTGTGTAAAAAGCCTGGACCCAATTTGGAGTTGGGGTGCTGCGTAGTGTAGTCACATGTGGCCAGCCCTGGCGGGAGTTCAGGATATAGGGCTAATACAGACAGGCCTAGAGTAACTGATCAAGAATCTCATCCCTCATCTGATCAAAATAGTAATATAAGTTTCCTTTCCTTTTTACAAAACATTTAATACTGATGGTATTTCCTTTTTTTAAAAAAAATTGTTATCTGTATTTGAAATAGTCTTTTGACTTAGTTTTTATCGATCATCCTCCAAAAAAGGGCTTTGAAGTGATAATACAATGGCACATGATCTGTAAAATTCTGGACAAAATGTATCCAAGAAGGTCTCAACATGCCCTTTAAAGTAAACAGAAAACAAAATGTATTAAAGTAATAGAGCAACTCTGTTCTGTACATTACTTTCTAAGTCTAACGTTGTTATCCCTCCAAATGGGTAACTCATTACAGGTAACTCCTTTGCTTGTAACATATTATCTCCTAACTCTGCTCTAACAGCCTATTACTTAATGCCATGCTTGGTAGCCATAGGCAGTTAGTAATTGACTGTCAGTTATTGCAATCCCGGAAAAGGAGTCTCAAAACTCTGCATTTCACCCCACTAGTCTGCTTTGTTTCTGTGCTGTCTGGAAAGGGATCGAAATCTGTCCTCCCTGTTTGACAGAAGGCAAACTGATCCTTATTACTCTGTTAAGAGGCTAGTATTTTACTTTTCAGTGCTGGCTACACATTTAGCATGGAAACGTCATCTCCTCCCTCCACTTGGAAGGCTTGAGGAGGAGAATGAAGGCTAGTAACTTTCATGGTCTTATTCACAAGTCTGTAGCATACCCTACCTTCTCTTCTAAGACATTTCTACTAAACGGAAGATTACGATTAACAATATTTATCTATCTTTTATTTTATTTTAATTAATAGACCATGGGTTATCAAGAATCAGAGTATTTTAGCTTCCACGTTGCATGCAACATTAGAGATACTTGGTGACATACCTGGAATTTCACTGTACAACTATCTCGTCCGATCCTCTCAACACAGTTTATGGAAAATAAAAGCTCCTGGATAATACTTTATTTTCTTCAGATCTCAGGCCTTATCTTAGGTCTTCGGTCCAATGAGATTCTGTCAGCCCTGACACTTGCCATGAAAACCAGTGGCTAACTGAAAGGGGAGCAGTGAAACTGAACAAGGGAGGGAGCGTAGGGTAGGGAGGTTTATGACAAACAGGAACGGCTAAATTGGTCCTGCTTCATTTTGCCAAGGCCAGCAGACATTAAATAACAAGAGAGATGTCAACACGGAGGGGGCCAAATGGGTGGTTTGGAGCGACGGGCACAAGTGTGACCCCAAGTGACCCATGGATGTGGAAGCAGGGAACATTTTCAGAGAACAGTTTCAAGTCCCAGGATTCAAAAGGACATATTAGCCAACTTCAGAAGTTCTGAAATTACAAACCTGGATGCCTGGGTCAATGAGACAGAGTTTCTCAAAACAACGACAGTACAAAGCCAGGAATATATGACCATTTTTAAAAATAAAAATCAGTATGGGGATTCCTGAGATGGCAAGCTAAATGGGGACTTAGGTCTTTTGACAGATATTTGCTCCAGTTCCATTCTGGGTAGCAGGCACCTCTAAAGCTTGACAGATAGTTGGCAGACAAGAGTTTGTCCCATTAACTTCCCAGAGTTGTAAAAGCCTACGAAGTTATCGAGTTTAGCTCCTTAAGCAGCATAATCCCAAATTATTTGCTGGAAATTCACACACACTGAGTTCCTAAACTTCTCAAATTCATTTGTATCATTAGTGTCCATTTAGTTTTGCAATATTATGACTATTAAGACTAATATGCCAGAGCAGTTGGGGGCTTCCATGTCAGTGGTAAATCTATGTTTGGTTTTAATCCAAAATTTAAAGGAGCTATCCAAAGTGCTAAACCTATTCTGAGAAGAGGATTTGTAGCCGTTGTGATTCCCAAGGGATTTATTGTATCAACCAAATATCTGAGGAAAGATGGGAAGATATTTTTCTTCCCTTTCCAACCGAGTTTGTTTAATTCTAGCTATGTCAGTGTGTGTGTGTTGTTTGAGTGTTGGACTACAACTCTCGAGATCAGGGTTCATATTCCCTGCTCAGCCATGAAAACCCACTGGTGAACTTGGGCAAGTCGCACTCTCTCAGCCTCATAGGATGGCAATGGCAAACCCCCTCTGAAGAAACATGCCAAGAAAACCTTATGATAGGTTTGCCTTGCCTTTACTTCCCTACACAGCTTGTCTCTGTTAAGTGTGAAACCCAAAGACCTCTCCGGTTAGTAGCAGTTATGGTTGTTTGGACCTCCTCCAAGAAAATACTAGCAACCTCTACATGCACACACAGCTACAGCTTTAAAATTTCAGCAGGCTATAAAATATATTTCTTAATTAAAACCTTAGCACCAGTCCCATTGGGGCTGAGGATATTAAGGTCTAAATGCAATTCTTAACCTCCAACTAGAGTTGATCCACTGATTCAATGGCGTGTATATAAGTGATGACTTACCAAGTTCACTTGGGTTTACTTCATGTGCCTTCTTTAGCTGGAGACTGAGACTCGAGAAACAGATCTAGTATTTTTGTGGTTCTTGGTTTAGCTTGCAGAATTAGTTTGGCAAACCTTCCTTGTCCAGCTTTAGCTGCATTTCCTGCAGTCTTCTTCTGTAACCTCAACCTATTCAACATCAGGAATCTTTCTAACTTGGTTTTTTGTCCCTTCTGGCCAGCCAATTCTTCTTTTGGGTTTCTTATATTTTCTTTTGAATTTGTTGTAGGAATGACATGGTTATTCACATGCCTAGTTATACGGCACTGCATATTTATCTTTTTCTTCGGTATCTACTGCATTACTTAACTGTGCAAAACTGCAAACTGGCTGTCATTTGACACCTTTTATTTCAGGTGTTTGACATTGGTAGCCATTCAGAAACTAACACAGAATGGGCAGAATTCTTTTAGGAAAATATGCACATGTAAGTCCAGCATGTAGGACCAGTCACCATTTCACAACAGATGTATTCTGCTGTTTACCTGTGCTGTGCATTGCAATTGTGCACTGCAGTTGTGCCTCCTATATTTTGCATTGTGATTGTGCATCATGGTTGCACAACATATACTTTGCATGATGATTGTGCATCCTATACATTCTCTTGTGACCAGATCCATGGATTCAAGAATCCATGTCTTGAAAATATTTTAAAAATAGTAATTCCAAAAAGCAAACCTTAAGTTTGCCATTTTATATAAGGGATACCATTTTACTATGCCATTGTATAGAATGAAACTTGAGCATCCATGGATTTTTGCAGTACACAGGCATACTGAGTTGTGAGTAAACTCCAAAGATGTCCCTCAGCGCTGCTTATAAGTGCACAAGCATAGGATTAGGCTGTTAAAAAACTCTAAAGTATCAGTCAGAATCATAGCACAAGTTTTTTTAAAGTGCTCAAAATCTCAAGGGTAGAAGGAACAGAAGTTAAAAGTTAACTGTTTCCACTAACACCATTTCCAAGTTATTTTAGAGTGACAATAGGCCCTTGGATCCACTGGGGTTTGGTTCCAGGAGTCCCTGTGGATACCAAAATCCACAGATGCTCAAGTCCCACTAAAAACAATGGCACAGTAAAAAGGTGTCCCTTATATAAAACAGCAAAACCAAGGCTTCCTTTTTGGAATTTATATATTTTTAAACATGCTTTTAATCCATGGATAAGAAATCCATGGATACAGAGGGCTAACTACTGTATTTGTTTAGAGTTGTCCTCTCATTCCTTGTTGCTTTAAGACACAATTGTGCACTGTAAGTTTTATAGTCTATAGAAATTAAACAGGTGAGTCAGAGTGGTGTACTGGTCTGAGTAATGAATAAGGACTCTAGGAGACCAGTTTGAATCCCTACTTGGCCATGGAAACCCATTGAGTGACCTTGGATAAGTCACACTCTCTCAGCCTCAGAGGAAGGCAATAGCAAAACACCTTTGAAGAAATTTTGCCAAGAATATTCCCATGATAGATTTGCCTTAGTGTCACCACAAATTGACAACAACTTGAAGGGGCACGACATTAACAATATAAACAAACTCTCATTATTTGCTGCACACATACGGACATTCTCCTTGGAGGCTGGGGAGGAAATGAACAGATGTGAGATCAGGTTGACACATAAACCTGCCGCTGTAATTCCAGTACAGACTGAGAAATGAGACCATGTAGTGAAAGGTTGCTCTTTTATTAGTAATATAGTTTTAAAAAAAGAATCTAAGAAGATTTCAAATAACAGGTAACTTAAACTGAAAATAATATGCAGACCTCCAAGTACAAGATACAATGAATTTTTAAAAAACAAACAGAGGCAAAATTGCTGCAGAAAAAACTGACATAGGTTAATACTACAGTAGAAGGAAAAAAAGAGATTTGGATTTAATTTATCCAACCTGACACATTTCGGTCATAATCTTCAAAATCTGAAGTAAGCCTACAATGTGAGCTAAAACAACAAGAAATGTTTTGTTTCAAAATCAGTTGCCACAGTACATAGAAAACACAAGTTTTATTTTTCAGTGTCCCAACAAAGATTATCAAAACGTATTTGGCTGAACAGGTTTTCTTAAATTATTCTGACATGGATGCTTGCCTGGATTGCCCTCTTTCAATGCCAAAGTCCCCCAGCACAAGGGATTTGGGAGACAAGTAACTGTGTGGGGACATTCTATATCCACTCCCTTTAAAAAGCAAACAAGTACGCACCAGACGACAATGGGGAAGGCAAGAACCATCCAGTGAAAGCTGAAAGTCAATGGGTAAACATGGAAACGCTAAGTGTGGCATTCCAAACGTTGCTGGACTTAAGTCTGATCAGCCCTAATTGATAAATAGCCTATCGTAGGAAGAAAAAAAGGCATACATGGAGCTGGAGAGTAGCCCTTTTCTGCATGCTTATTCGTACTTCAGTTCTCTTCCAGCAGATATGGTCATAAAAGTGTATCTTTTGCTGAACTGATTTTACCAGCTAGGTAAAAGATAAGATTCTACAACCATCTCCTGCAAGAAAAGAAGTGCTGTGATGTCATGCAATAAGACATGGAGAAAAGGGCTACTCTCTGGCTCAGTTTCTGCTTTGTTTTCTCCTCACAGCTAATACTGAGGCATGCTAGGATTTGCAGTCCAACATATAATCTGATCAATTGATTAGGTACAGAAAGACTTGCTCGGGCCCTCATGAGTGGAGGAGAACATCTGGCAAATGAGAGGAGCATTTATAAATTAAGAGCCTCACTATCTGGCTCCATTTTGGCAACTGAGCCAAAGTAGTTTACAGACTGGAGTTTGGAAATAATACATTAAATCAAAA
The DNA here is from genome assembly GCA_034509955.1 of Urosaurus nigricauda. Classification (NCBI taxonomy): domain Eukaryota; kingdom Metazoa; phylum Chordata; class Lepidosauria; order Squamata; family Phrynosomatidae; genus Urosaurus; species Urosaurus nigricauda. Next base: position 311,963,242 of record JAOEGL010000002.1, read on the forward strand.
GCACTGCAACTAATTCATTAAAATGGCTGCTAATATTCATCTGGTGACATTAGCTTTGCCTTGGAAAAGATACAGCCCAGAGAGAAAGCAGACTACAAGAATAATATGATGGAAGTGAGGATGCCTGGAAAACACTGACCCCTGTGGGTTAGAAAGAGAGAAGATAACTTCCAGGGTTTGCCTGTACTATTACTGGCCAAATGTTGGTCTTCGAAGCCTCTGCCACAAGATCATGTTTTGTTCGAAACAAGATATTTAGTTTCATACAGTGCAGAAGGAACACTGATTTCTATCATAACATTTTTGTCTTTTGGGCATCATTTGCATTAAAAACTGCCAGTCCTCAAGATGAATTTCTTCTCTGTATGTACTTGCATTTTGCTTTCATTGTAGGAGACAAGAGATGGTCTAATACAGAAAACTGAAGGGAGCTGTGAAGTTTTAACGATTTATCTCCCTTTGCTGGTCTTCTGATTATAGCTATATAACCTGATTCACTTTTTAAATTTTAAAAATTTTAATTTTTTTTAAAGATCCACTTTGTATGGACAACAAAACTCTACTGGATATGTGGAAATGCTATTTGATGAAGCACATCTTGTTAGAATCTCTGCATACAATGAGTTCAATAAGTATACAATGACAATCATAATGATTAACATAACTTTTAAAAAACATACTAATGCTAACACAAAGATTTTGAGCTCTCTAATGTGTAACATAATGAATTTGGCTTTCTGTACTATCCTTCCAAGTTCTGGTATGCACCCAGGGATTTTTGAGAAGCAGGAAAAATGTATTCATGTATTTCCCAAGGTTTAATAATCCCAGTAGACACTAGATATTCTACATCTGGGTAATCGTCCTCTGACAAAGGCAGACTCAACTGTCCACTGGAGACCCAGAACCAAGGGCGCATTGTTTCTCCATCAAATGTGGCTGGGGGGAAGGTGAAGATTAAGGCATTGTTATCTGGATTGACAAATGACACCTCGCCACTTGTACAATCCAGATACACTTCAATCTTCTTGAGGCGTTCAGGCAAATTCAAGCGATTATTATATACAGAATTAGCGAACGCTATATATCCTCCATTATAGCCTATTCCCCAGATTCCATTTTCAGGGGCAAAATCTACCCAGTCTACCTGGGCCTTTCTATCCACAGATTCTCTGGCAACCCCAACACCCCATACCTTTCCCTTTTCTACATCTATTTCCCAATAATGTCTCCCTTCAATGAAAGCTGCTGTTCCAAGCACACAGGGAACACAATCAAATCTTCTTTGATGAAAAGGCTTCTTCTTCTTCAGTTTCTCATCCAGACGAACACTGCTTCCATCCTGAGAAAGGACTAACAACTTAAATGCTGTGTCACCATCAAAGGACATAGTTGCTGCAAGAGAAAGGTTGTGATGATAACACTGCTCAATCAAAAGTGACCACGTCATTTATGGCACCCCCAATATGGAAAGGTAATGAAGAGCTGTAATATAATAAAGGGTCCTGAACAAACTGTCTTTATCTGGTGAACTGGGGACTGGATCCCATATTTTTGCATTTTGAGTTTCTTAAGGGGTGAGATTAATAATAATAATAATAATAATAATAATAATAATAATAATTTTTATTTATATTTCCCACCTCTCCTTCTAGATTGAGGCGGGATTCCAATCAATAAAAATACACACAATATAATCCTATACAGTATAAAAACATCCTATACAATAAAAACAAAATAAAAAGAAGAAAAAAAGGACAACTTAACAAATAAACAATTTCAACAAAGATGGGGTAAAGCAGAACAGAACCATATTAATTGCTTTATACAACTGAACACACAGGAAACTATACAGTTCACCACACAGGAATGAGAAAAGCTATACCTTATTATGTTTCCACTTCTACAGAAGGTGTGTGTGTTTTTTAATATATAAAAAGAGCCAGTATGGTATAATGATTTTAGTGTCGGACTAGAACTTTAGGAGACAATGATTCAAATCTCTACTCAGTCACAGAAACCCACTTGGGCAAGTCACGTTCTCAGCCTTAGAACAAGATAATGGCAAACTTCCTCTGAAGAAACCTTGCCAAGAAAACTCTGCACCAGCTTCTCCCTAAGTCAGAACCTACTTGAAGGTACATACCAACTAATATATGGATATGAATTACATTTCACAGTTTTGAACCAAGTAAACACAAGAATATACACACAGTTATGAAATTCAATGATCACATTCCAGAAAAAAGTAGTGTTGTGAGATGGACCTCTTGTTATTAGGCAAATAGGTTTTGCCATCCTTTTTTGCATTATGGCTATCAGGTAACATAGGCTGTATCTACACTGAATAATTAATTCAGCTTGACACCACTTTAACTGATGTGGCTCAATGCTGTGGAATTCTAGGATTTGTAGTTTTGTGAGATATCTAGCCTTCTCTGTCAGGGACCTCTGGGGCCACAACCAACTACAAACGTATAGGATCGTAAAACCTATATGCCTAGTAACAAGAGGTCCAGCTCACAACACTGCTTTTTTTCTGGAACGTGATCATTGAATTTCATAACTGTATGTATTTTCTTGTGTTTACTTGATTCAAAACTGGAATTTAATTCTTATCTATATATTAGTTGGTATGTACCCAAGTAGATTCTGACTTACAGAAAAGCTGTTGTAGGGTTTTCCGCAAGCCTATAGCATTGAGCCATGCCAGTTAAAGCGATGTCAAACAGGGTTGTTTCTGCAGTGTAGATGTAGCCTCAGAAAGGGGTAATCCACATTAGTAATTTCTATTAATGACTAGTGACAGCCAACATGATGCAGTGGTTTGTGTGTTGGGCTACAGTTCTGAGGACCAGGGTTCAATTCACCACTTGGCCATGGAAACTCACTGGATGACCTTGGGGAAGTCACACTCTCACAGCCTCAGATGCAAAGGAAAAATGCCTCTGAACAAATCTTGCCAAGAAAATCCCAAGACTGGGCTGTCTTAGGGTCGCCATATGTCAGAAGTGACTTGAAGGCACACAGCAGCAATTAGCAACAATGTTACAATTAAATACTTTATTTAATATTAGTTTGAGGTTGAATAGAATATGAAGGCTGAGAGTGGACTGGGTGTGTGCAATTGTCCTGTTACCAATGTGCTTGTACAGCTCTTGTAGCTATGGGGGCAAGATGTTGGGTCACACTTGTGGTCTTCCATTTTCTTTGTTTGCTGGAGCTCATTTTCCACTGGGTGCACCCTGAAAGGGGGATAAAATTTTTATCACACGAGGGGGCAAACAGGATTTAAACAAGAGTTAAACAAGAGTTAAACAGGAAATGTCCTGCGATTAAACATAGGGCATTTCCTGTTTAACTCTTGTTTAACTCTCGTTTAAATCCTGTTTGCCCCCTAGTGTGATAAAGCAGATAGAGTTGGAAGGGCAAGGGCCATCCAATCCAACCCCCTCCCATGCAGGAGCTCTCAATCAAAGCATCCCCAAAGAAGATCATCCAGCCTCTGGTTAAAGATGTCCAAGGAGGAAGACTCCTCTTTTCCTGTAGCTTGCATCCATTGTTCCAGGTCCTGTTCTCTGGGGCAGCAGAAAACAAGATTGCTCCCTCCTCAATATGACATCCCTTCAAATATTTAAACAGGGCTATCATATCACCCTTTAACCTTCTCTTCTCCAGACTAAACATCCCCAGCTCCCTAAGGCGTTCCTCATAGGGCATGGTTTCCAGACCCTTCACCATCTTAGTTGCCATCCTTTGGACACGCTCCAGTTTCTCAACATCCTTTTTATATTGTGGTGCCCAGAACTGGACACAATATTCTAGGCGGGGCCTGACCAAAGCAGAATAGAGTGGCACTACTACTTCCCTTGATCTAGACTCTATACCTAGAATCATAGAATCATAGAGTTGGAAGAGACCACAAGGGCCATCCAGTCCAACCCCCTGCCATGCAGGAACTCCCAATCAAAGCATCCCCGACAGATGACCACCCAGCCTCTGCTTAAAGGCCTATTCTATTGAGGCAGCCTAAAATTGAATTGGCCTTTTTAGCTACTGCATCGCACTGTTGACTTGTGCTCTACTTGTGGTCAACTTGTGGTCTACTTGGACTCCTAGATTCCTTTCTCATGTGGTCTTGTTCAGCCAGGTGTCCCCCATCCTAAACCTGTGCATTTCATTTTTTTCACCCTAAGTGCAGTACCTTACATTTCTCTGTGTTGAATTTCATTTTGTTAGCTTTGGCCCAGCTTTCTAGTCTATTCAGGTCATTCTGAATTTTGATCCTGTCCTCTGGGGTATTAGCTACCCCTCCTAATTTGGTGTCATCTGTAAACTTGATAAGTATGCCCCCAGTTCCTGTTATAAAGATATTGAAACACACTGGGCCCAGGACAGAACCCTGTGGCACCCCACTTGTCACGTCTATCCAGGATGAAAAGGAACCATTGTTGTTCCTTTTCCTTTGGCTGTGGCCAGTCAACCAATTACAAATCCATGGAATGGTTACCTTATCTAGCCCATATTTTACAAGCTTGTTTTCAAGAATGTCATGGGGAACCTTGTCAAAGGCCTTACTGAAATCAAGATATACTATATCCACAGCATTCCCTTCATCTACCAAGTTGGTAATTTTATCAAAAAAAGAGATCAGATTTGTTTGGCATGACTTTTTTCTCTGTAACCTTTTGTGATTATGGTATTGCCTTCTAGATGTTCACAGATTCTCTGTTTACTGATCTGCTCTAGAATCTTTCCTGGTATTGATGTTAGACTAACTGGATGATAATTGTTGGGAACCTCTGTTTTCCCCTTTTTGAAGATGGGGACAACATTTGCCTCTGCTCCATTATCCTCAGGTTGAACACCCTTTGCCTTTTTCTGAGAAGACTGAAGCAAAGAAGTTGTTGAGTAATTCTGCCTTTTCTCTGTCCCGTTTGCATTTTGCCATCTTCTCCAAACAGTGGCCCTACCATTTCCTTCTTCTTCCTTTTGCTGTGGACATTCCCAAAAAAGCCCTTTTTATTGTTCTTAACCTCTCTAGCAAGCCTGAGTTCATTCTGCACTTTAGCTTTTCTGACTTTACCCCTACACATGGTAGCTATTTGTTTGAATTCCTCTTTGGTGATTTCCCTATTTTTCCATTTCTTATATATGTTCTGTTCAAAACATAGCTCAGTTGAATGTTCCTTAGTCATCCATCCTGATTTTTGAGACATCTCCATTTTTCTTCCTCATTGGAACTGTTTGAAATTGTCCTTTTAGTATCTCCCTTTTGAGGAACTCCCATCCGTTTTGAACTCCTTTCTGTTTTAGTATTCCTGACCATGGAATAACCCTAGTATTTCTCTAAGTTTACTAAAATCAGCTTTCCTAAAGTCTAGAATGTGTGTCTGACTATGCCTGGCTTCCCCTTTCCATTGTATAACAAACTTCAGGAGAACATGATCACTCCCACCTAAGGATCCCACCATTAACTAGGTCATCCCTGTTGGTTAGGATCGGATCCAAAATAGCTGACTCCCTTGTTGTCTCTTCCATCTTTTGAACAATGAAATTGTCTTCAAGGCAAGTGAGGAATTTGCTAGACCGTGAGGATTTTGCCAAGTTTGAATTCCAGCAAATATCAGGATATTTGAAGTCACCCATCACTACTATATCTCTCTTATCTGAGTGTGTGGTCATCTGTTCTAGAAAGGCATCATCCAATTCCTCTGCCCGAATTGGGATATGAGGTTTTTAAATAGAGACTAGATGGCCATCTGTCGGGAGTGCTTTGACTATAGAGTTTATCACACAGGAGGAATTTCTCTCAATTTCGAAAGAAATGGAAGTGAGGCCAGTTCGGAATTGAGGCCAGTGATTGTGTATTGTGAGGCCAGTGTGAGGCCAGTGATTGCGTATTGTGAGGCCAGTGATTGCGTATTGACACTGCATTGCGTTCAGAACTGCCCAAAATTGCCTCCCAGTGCCCAAAATTGCGTGTGATAGTTTCTCACGCAATCATGTGAAACCCTATGCTTGTGTTTTGAAGGACTTCCCTTTGTCCGAAAATGTGTGTGATCAGCTTTCACGCAATCACGCGAAACCCCATGTTTGCATTCAGATTGCCATTGGATTATACTTCCAATTCCCTTTGTGTGATAAACTCCTGTGTCTTCCTGCATGGCAGAATGGGTTGTACTGGATGGTCCTTGAGGTCTCTTCTAACTCTATGATTTTATGATTCTAGGTAATACCAGTTCAACAGTCAAATCATGAACAAGTCTCTCTATAACAAACAGTCCCAAATATTTTGGATGCAAGTTTTTTGGAAGCCTGTTGGCTCATCAAAAATTTGATGGACAAATACACTGCTTGTCCCACTTTAAAACCCTAATTAGGGCCCTACCTTTGGTCAGCATATATTTTGTAAATTTCTTTAACATACTCCAGTTCTGACACAATTTGGAACCAAGTGGAAGTAACATGCTGTGCCCATTCTGCAATGGTACCGGGTCAGACTTGTTCACCTCAAATGGGCAATGGTTTGAAATCCTGCCCATACAAGATTTCAAATGGGAAGTGACCAGTGTTTGAGGCAAGGAATTGTTGAAAGCTACCTCTGCAAAGAGCAAGCTGAGCCAATTTATAGTCCCAGCACCAGAGAGCAGTTAGTGGTAGGAGCCAGTACAAATTGGATGGCCTCCAAATGGCTCCTCACTACCAAAAAGGCAAATGAAGTCTGGTGCCTGATGAGACACCCCCCCCCTACTCTGCATGTCACTCCCATCCATTTGGACTAATTTGACAGGGTTGTCCAATTCCTTATTTTATAAGCTCAATCCTGTAGCCACCATGGGAGTCATGGGTTCAGGTATACCCAGGAGTTCAGCATTGATATCAAATCTATAGTCCTCCCTACCGCCCGCAATTTACTACATTAAGGGCAGAACCCACAGAAAATCAATACAGATACCTCTCACCCCACAGAGATCCTATCCATCAGTGACTCAGGTGAAACCTATGTTGGTCCCCAGTTCCTCCTCATTAACTTACCTTTTGCATAGTCCTTCAGAGCATCATTTCTAGCACTTCTTAAGGCAGCTGCCATCTCACCTAGAAGAAGCATTGGGATAGAGACAGAGGCAATAACAACACTGAATATCCATACTGTTGGTTAGGATGTCCAAAGTACTTTCTTTACATTACTCTTAAAACAGATCCCCCACAGTGCAGAATCAGTAATTCAACAGGCACTATGAGACTCTCAGGATGTATCTGGACTGCAGAAATAAAGCAGTTTAATACTTTAACTGGCATAACTCAATGCTATTAAATTCTTGGTTTTGTAGTTTTGCAATTTATTTAGCCTTCTCTATCAGGAGGCTCTGGTGCCAGAACAAACTACAAATCCAGGATTCCACAGAACTGAGCTATGACAGTTACTGTATAAACTCATGTATAAGTCTAGAAATTTTGGTGAAAAAAATTGACCCAAAAAACCTGGGTTGGCCTATCTACGGGTCAATGTAAGTACTACATTTTCTTTCTCTCTCTCTATATATATATATGTATATATAGGAGCCACCCCCTTTCTCTGAATAGCGTGGTAAAAAGCAAAAGCATAGTCCATCCTGGGAGCACCAAAGAGAAGCATGGATCCCCTCTGCTGTCTCATCAATCCAGCCTTTAGGATGAGCACAAACAGTTATACCTGACAGAATTCTTGGGCATCATTTTCCTTTGCATGATACTTTACATCCTTTGTTACATGCACCTAAGTTTTACCGTCGACTTATCCATAGGTCATATCAAAATCCATCATTTTGGCCCAAAACCTGCCCTCAACTTATACCTGAGGTCAACTTATATACTGCATTATATCTGCAGTGCAGCCTCAGAAGGCCAATCTACACTGTAGAAATAATGCAGTTTGACACTACTTTAAGTGCTGTAGTGCCATCCTATGGAATCCTGGGATATGTACTTTTACAATGTCTTTAGCCTTCTCTGCCAAAAAGTGCTGGTGCCTCACAAAACTATAAATGCCAGGATTCTGCAGGATGGAGCCATGGCAGTTAAAGTGGTGCCAAACTCATGTATAAGTTAAAGTGGTGCCAAACTGCATGATTTCTACAGTGTAGAACAGATGCACCCAGAGAGAACAAGCACAAAGAGCATTTCAACAAAGTAAGCCAAGCTAGATCCTGCCCTGTAGGGTGGCTCCTTACACACTGATAAAGAAGCAGAAATTCTACCAGCACAACAAAGAATCTAAAGAAGAAACCAACTGGTGACTAAATGCAAACAAATATATTAAAATTAAAAACTTAAATATAGCAATACTGTTGAAGAAAAATACTATATATCTCATCAGTAAAGGGACAACTTTGGCTAGGTGACTTGTATGTTTGTTCATGCTCCTGTTAACTCCTCACTTCTTTTCCTCCCTTGTGGTTCTTTATTTCCATAGCAGAAGTGCTGTGGCAAAATCCTATAAAATCCAGACACATGGCCTCCCTACTACCACAAGAGAAAAAGAAAAAATTGGGTGGGATAACAGCTGCTCCCTCAGTGGTGGTATGTGTGAATTGTGTAAGTAGGTGCTGACTGTGATAATTACAACATGCCAACAAATATGGCAAACAAAATGGTGGACAAACAGATTGGAAATTTTTTTGGTGGGTTTTCCGAGCTATGTGGCCATGTTCTAACTCTTCTAGAACCTGGCCACATAGCCCGGAAAACCCACAAAAAACTACGGATATCAGCCTTGCCTTCGACTTCAGATGGGAAATTATCAATATACATTCCAATCTACAAAAAAAGAAGACACAAGAGACTGCAGCAACTACAGAACCATAGCACTAATCTCCCACAAAAGCAAAATTATCCTTAAAATATTGAAACACGGACTCCAAGCACATATGAAGAGAGAAATCCCAGAGGTCCAAGCAGGGTAGAAATCCCAGAGGTCCAAGCAGGGTTAAGGAAAGTAAGAGGCACTTTGAATCACACTGTAAACATACAATGGCTAATGGGAGCGCACCAAGGAATTTAAAATAAATCAGCATGTGCTTTATAGTCTATAGCAAAGCCTTTCATTGCATCGATCATGATGCTCTTAAAAGAGATGGGTGTGCCACTACATTTGGTTGTCATGAAGAGAAATCTGTACTTAGGACAAGAAGCCATTGTTAGAACAGAATATGAAGAAACAGAATGGTTTCCAACTGGCAAAGATTTCAGGCCAGGTTGCATTCTATCATCCTATCCGTTCAACTTGTATGTAGAAAAAAATCATAGGAAGGGCAGGGTTACACTGAGAAGGAGGAGGACTGAAGATAGGAGGAAGGAACATCACCAACCTAAGCTATACAGATGACACCATACTACCAGGAGAAAACATCACATACTTGGAACAATTGCTAAGGAAAGGTGAAGTAATTGCAAAGACAGGTTTACTGCTGAATATAAAACCAAACAAAAATAATGACCATGGAGGGTCTGTATAAATTCAATTTGGAGAATGGGGAAATCAAAATGGTTAAAGATTTTCCATACTTTGGATCAAACACTGAATGGAAACTGTGGTCAAAAAATCAGAATAATAATAATAATAATAATAATTTATTTCTAGTCCGCCCCTCTGAACAAGCAATCGGGGCGGATTACAACAAGAGTTAAAAACAGTTACAGTTAAAATATCCCATCCTTTCCCTTACCACCCCCCTTAAAAAAGAATTAAATCACAATACAGTTAAAACATAGAATAGCTAAAATAGGCAATAAAAAACAGCAGCAGGGAAAACGGACCTAAGGCCTAGGTCATCTAGGAATAAGGTACAAGGGAAGGAAAGCTGGAAAAAAGACGATTCTAGGGCCTAAGGTTAGGCTCAGGATTGGAGCTGGGTGATATTCACATTCTCTGGGAAGGCCTGCCGGAAGAGGTGCGTCTTCAGGGCTTTTTTGAAGCCTTCTAGGGATGAAATGAGACGCATCTCATCCGGCAGGTTGTTCCACAACTTGGGGGCGACAGCTGAAAAAGCCCTCTGGGAGGTCTGCACCAACCTTGTCTTCATGGGCTGTAGCAGGTTCCTCCCAGAGGACCGAAGTGTGCGGGGAGGTTCATATGGAAGGAGACGGTCCCTTAGATAAGATGGACCCAAGCCATGTAGGGCTTTAAAGGTTAAAACCAACACCTTGTACTGAGCCCGGAAACTGGTCGGTAGCCAGTGGAGAGCTTTTAGCACTGGAGTAATGTGCTCTCTCCTAGATGTACCAGCAAGAAGCCTGGCTGCCATATTTTGGACCAGTTGAAGTTTCCGGGTTAAGCACAAGGGTAGCCCCATGTAGAGCGTGTTACAGTAGTCCAAACATGAGGTTACCAGTGCGTGTATCACAGTTTCCAGGTCCCTCTTCTCCAGGAAAGGGTGCAGCTGGTGTATCAGCCGAAGCTGATAACAGGCACTCCTGACCGTCGCGTTCACCTGACTAGTCATGTGAAGCGACGAATCAAGGAGGACCTCCAAGCTGCGAACACAGTCCTTAGAGGAGAGTGTGACTCCATCAACTCCAACTTTGTATTAAGAAGCCATGCCCTCCCTCCTGTCCATCTGCCTTGGTCCTGGCCCCAGAGGGAGAGAAGAACCACTGGACCTCACCCCCTTTCCCATCACCTTCCCCTCTTCCTTTTGTGTTGTCTCTTTTAGACTGTAAGCCTGAGGGCAGGGATCCGTCTAATTTATGATTGTATGTACAGCACTGTGTAAATTTACAGCGCTATATAAATAAAGGTTAATAATAATAATAATAATAATAATAATCTAGGACTGGAAGTTGTATTCCCAAACCTGGTTTCGGGCCTGTGACTGTGAGCACCTCTGTTTTGTCTGGATTAAGCTTCAATCGGTTTTTCCTCATCCAATCCATTACTGCCGCAAGGCAGTCGTTGAGAGGGGAGATGCCATCAGAGATCTGTGCAGACGATCTGGTCATGGAGAAGTAGATCTGAGTGTCATCAGCGTACTGATGACACTGAGCTCCGTGCCTCCAAATGATCTCACCCAGTGGCTTCATATAAATATTGAATAACATCGGGGACAGAGTGGCGCCCTGAGGGACGCCACAGCTAAGCTCGATTTTAGAAGAGCAGCTGTCCCCGAGTCTCACCCTTTGAGATCTGCCAGAGAGGAAGGATCGGAACCACCGGAGTGCGGGGCCTCCGATCCCCAACTCTCTCAGCCGATCCAAAAGGATGGAGTGATCAATAGTGTCAAAGGCCGCGGAGAGATCCAAGAGCACCAACAGGGTCACACTACCCCTGTCGATGCTCAGGCGGAGGTCGTCTGTCAGAGCAACCATGGCAGTCTCAACTCCATATCCTGCCCTGAAGCCGGTCTGGAAAGGATCGAGATAATCGGTTTCCCCAAGACAGCTTGGAGTTGGGAGGCAACAGCTCTCTCGATCACCTTGCTGAGAAAAGGCAGCAAGGAAACTGGTCTATAGTTGTTTCTGTCCAGGGGATCAAGGGAAGGCTTCTTCAGGAGGGGCTTCACGGCCGCCTCCTTCAGACATGATGGGACATTGCCTTCACATCCCTAAGGAATGTTCTCAATGCGTCCCCTCCCTGGACGACCAGCCAAGATGGTCCCGGATCGAGAGAGCAAGTCGTCTTCCTCACACATCCAAGCAGCTTGTCCACGTCATCGGTACTCACCGATTGAAACTCATCCAGTAAACTGACAGCAACGGAGTTGCTGGATACCTCACTCATGGACACTGGACAAAGGTTGGCGTCCAAGTCGGCTCTTATCCGAGAGATTTTATCTGCAAAGTGGATGTTAAATGCCTCACAACAGGCTGCTGTAGGCTCTAGCAAGGGATTTGGCGCAGGGGGAACCTGCGTCAGCTCCCCCACCACTCTAAACAGCTCTGCCGGGCGGGACTCTGCAGACGCAATGCGTGCAGAGCAGCGAGATCTCCGCGCTGCACGCAAAGCCTCTCCATAGTTGCGAAGATGCAGTCTATAGAGAGCTCTGTCGGATAAGAGGCAAGTCCTTTGCCATTCGCACTCTAGTCGTTGTCCAGCCCGCTTCATCTCCCTGAGCTCCTCCGTGTACCAGGGTTTCCGGTTAGGAGCGGGCTGGAAAGGACGCTCGGGAGCGATCGTGTTGATGGCCCTGGCAACATCGGTGTTCCAAGTGTCGACAAGGGCCTCAGCAGAATCACCGGCATTCCCAACCAACAAACCCTCTAGGGCCTTCTGGAAACCAACAGGTTCCATTGGCCTTCGAGGGCGGACCATTCGAATGGGTCCACCACCCCCGGGGGGACGGAAAGTGGCTTTTAGTTCCATCTTGATCAGGAAATGGTCCGTCCATGACAGTGCGGAGGTTTTTATTACCTCCGCCCACGGATACTCCTGTTCCGTACTAAAAACCCCATCGAGTGTATGACCCGCACAATGAGTAGGCCCACTGACTAATTGGGATAGGTTCATGGCTGTCATGGATTCCATGAACTCCCGAGCTGCTCCAGATAGGTCAGAAGAGCTGGTCTTGAGAGGAATGTTGAAGTCGCCCAAGACAAGAAGTCTGGGAGACTCCAACAATAGCTCAGAGACCAGCTGAGTCAGCTCAGCTAGGGAGTCTGTTAGACAACGGGGTGGCCTGTATACTAACAGAATCCCCAGACTATCCTTGGTCTTCAGGGTTAGGTACATGCACTCGATGTGGGCTGTTTTCCGGACAGGTTTCCTGATCAAGGTCAGATTGGTTCTATGAACTATAGCCACACCGCCCCCTCGTCCAATTTCCCTTATCTGCTCGTTAACCGTATAATCGGCTGGGAGAGTCTGTGCCCACGTGGCAGAGCTGGCATCTCCCAGCCAAGTCTCGGTAAAGCAAGCCAGGTCGGCTCGTTCATCCACGGAATAAGAAGGGCAGCTATGAAAGAACTTGATAAGATCCTAAAGAGTAAAGATATACAACTGAGCACTAAAGTTAGAATTGCCCAAGCCATTTTATTCCCCATCACCATGGATGGGTGTGGGAGCTGGACAGTGAAGAAAGCAGATAGGAAGAAAATCAACTCATTTGAGATTTGGTGCTGGAGAAGGGTGTTGAGGATGACCCAAAAAACAAACAAATGGATCCCAGAACAGAGTAAGTCTGAACTTTTCCTTGAAGCCAAGATGAAGAAATTGAGGCTGTCATACTTAGGCCACATGATGCAAAGGCACAACTCGGAAAAGACAACAATGCAGGGGAAGGTAGAGGGCAGTCAAAACAGAGAAAGACTACATGCCAGATGGCTGGACTTGAACAGGGAGGTCACAGGCCTGAATCTGCAGAACCTAAGCAAAGCAATGGAGGGGGGGGGGGCTTGGAGATGTTTCATCCATAGGGTCCCCACAACTCAAAGGCAGTTAACAACAATAACAACTAACCCCAGCATGTATAAAATCTAAATTCTTAAAGAGAGAAATTTCATGTTATGAGGCAGCATGCAAATCTCATAAATAAATAGAAACAGGAAGGGAGGAGGTAGGTGAAGGGATGGAGGACAGAACACAGGAGATGTTGAAGGCTGAGCAGCAACCAAATCTGGCCATTTGCAAGAGTCTACCTGTTATGCCTCACTCCTGAGCCCATTACAGAATGCCTCTAAAGGGCAACTGCCACCAGCTGCTCACTAATAACAAAGCTAATCACACCAACATCACTGGTGTTGAGGTCTACACCTTAAGCAAAGGTCACTGCCAATTCTAGATCTCCCTTCTCCTGCTTTCCCTCCATCCCTGTTTTTGTCCTTTCAAGCAAGGAAAGAATGATAAGAGCAAGAAGGAACACTGTTAGGGTTCCCATATCTCATGGGCTGGACCCTCTCCTCCAGTTGACAGGAAGGGGAGATCTCAAGGCAAGAGTGCCCTCTTGAAAAGTGGGTGTATGTGTGTATTTTCCTCATGACTTAATTTTTTAAAAAATCTGGATGGCCCACACTATGCAATTGTGACTGACGTTTAATGTCATCACCAGGGGCTGCCTCTTGTAACATCACCAAGGCCTGGTTTTTGAGGCAGGAGAGGACATTTCCAAAAATATTTGGTATGACTTGCAATAGTCCAGACCTGGTGACCCTAAGCAACATCCATTAGCCTTCTCCTTCTAAGACCTGTATGGATTAGGACCAAAGGGAATGGAGTGAATGGAGACCACAGTAAGGAACAGATAGGCCCATCTGGGCACCATGCCCAGATGCATTCCAAAGCCTGTAGCAGGCACTGAAGCCAATTGCCCTGTCCTTGACTATCACAGGAAATGAAACTCTTCTGTCTCTCTCCCCCCCCCCCCCACCGTATTATTCTCCAATACCTCTGAATCTCTGCAGTATTTCTTTCACAGTCTTGTTATGTTCGACAAATTTGAAATGTCTTTCTTCCAGTTCACCAAAGGTGTTTTCTTCATATCTCACAGTGCCATCAAAGCTGGAGAAAAGGTTTTGCATGTTATTTCACTTTAATAATAATAATAATAATAATAATACCCTGCCCCTTTGAGATCGAGGCTGCTAACACAATAAAATGCCATTACACCAAATAAAACAAATTGCATCCCTCCCCCTCTTAAAAAAGGATTAAATCAATTACAGTTTAAAACCAATAATTTACAAACCACATCAATACAATAACATAGACAAAAGCAGAACAAAAGCAGAACATAAACAGAACAGTGCAGGGCGTTCCTGGGAAGCTTTGTCACTTTGCTCATTGGCTTGTGCAAAAATAAACTTTTGAATGCTTTGTAAATAAAATTACATACTTCTGTGTGTTCATACACAGAGAAAGAGAGAGGGAGAGGGAAGGCAGAAATATAACACAAACATTCATGTGCCGTCATTACTTGGAACATAAAGTGCTTTGAAGTTTCTACCAAAAGGTGGGGTTTAAATGTCTGTGTGTTGTGTACCTTCAAGTAGATTCTGACTTATATCAATCCTAAGGCAAACCTATCATAGGGTTTTCTTGGCAAGATTTGTTTAGAGGAGGTTTGCCAGAGATTTCAAGACAGCCAGCCTGGTATAGTGGGTTGAGTGGTGGACTACAACTCTGGAGAGTCTTGGCCATAGAGACTCAGTGGGCCAACTTGGGCAAATCACACCCTCTCAGCTTCAGATGAAAGTAATTGGGATTTGCAACATAATCAGTTTGGGCAGTTTCATTACCATTTGTCAATGGCAGGTAAGGAAAGTGGGAAAGGGACAGTTAATGTGTGGTAACATTGCAGCATGGATTTTAGTTTTCCACACTTCTTACAAGAAAAATCAGGATGAGAGCTTATGATTCTGCCTTGATTCTCAATTCTAGGTGTAATAATATATATATATATATAGAGAGAGAGAGAGAGAGAGAGAGAGCGCCAGGATGGTGTACTGGTTTGAGTGTTGGACTACAACTCTGGAGATCAGGGTTCAATTCCTCCCTCGAGCATAAAAGCCCACTGAGTGACCTTGGGCATGTCACACTCTCTTGGCCTTAGAATATGGCAATGGCAAACCCTTTCTTAAGAAACTTACCAAGAAAACCCTATGATAGGTTTGCAGGGTTGCCATAAGTCAGCAATGTTGTGTGGAGTCACACAACAAGAACAATATATAAAAATATGATGATGAGGATGAGGATGAGGATGATGATGATGATGATGATGATGGGCTATTACCTTTATCTCGCATGGTTTCAGGCCCAAAGAGGGTCTTAGAACTGGTGGGGAACCAGGTCAACTACAACATGCCATTGTTTGCCCCCTTAGCCCCCATTAATGTGAATATAATAATGCCAGCCTAATTTTCAGGACTATTGAACAGAATGAGTTAGTATATATAAAGTGCTTCAAGTACACTTTATTTATCCTGCCATAAGCAAGCTCTTACAGCAGTGTAGCAAATTTTATAGCATTTATCATGAGCCCTTACAATGTCATTCAGCAAGAATCTCACTTAAACAGAGGCTGGTCTAATCTAATGATAAGCAATAGCCCATTTTGCCCACTATACTCCAGGCCTGCTTTATTATCAAAACTTTGTTTGCAAACCTGCAGACATCTGGAGGGTGGCAAGGCCATACTATCTGGTTTTGTTAACTGGTATTTCAGAGACTTGGAATTAAAGGCAAACATAAATCTACATTCCAGAAAGGAGATAAAAGTATGAACATGGAGAGAGGAGAGGAAAGCTTTATGAGGCAAGGAGAAGCAAAGGGGGGAGTTTGCTTTCTTCTTTTTAATTTTGCTAGCCTGACTTTTATGTTTAGAAATCAGTGGGGCATCAAACAATGAATCAGGTCTATGGTGTTCTTATATATTAGATTAACTGTGTTCTTACTTTTATTTTCTGGGCATGCACGCAATTTTCTCCCTGGAAACCTTTTACCATATTTATAATTTACAATAAAAAGCAAATATGAAAGAACAGAATCCATCACTTTTTAAAAATTAAACAATTACTTTTGTTAAAAAGGTGGTACAGTCTGACAGAAACCATAATTTCATATTACTGAAAGCTTCACCCCTGCATATGCTGGGGCATAAGATAGCTTTGCACATCTTTTCAGAATTAGTTCAATTTATAACATTAGCAGACATCTAACTTCCAAGCACTATTATAGTTAAGGATTTTATGTCACTGTATATTAGAATTTGATATTCTGTAGTTTTACTCCTTCGAACACATGGTATAGTTATCCAATATGGCTTCTAATGACAAGTTTTGTCTGGTCAAATGCCTAAATTTATCCCTAGACATGAAAGTACAGAGACTTCCTAGAAGACTTATTGAAAACTTCCTACAGAGAGGGTCTTGAAACAGAGTATTGAACAGAGACAAATATGAGGTCTTGGGCTGGTTTTGTATGCAAATGGAGAAGCAAAACTCTACTGCTTTTCTTTTATTTTACTGCCATTGCAACTTCTCAGGTTGTGGTTATGGAGATGGGGGACTAACTTCTTCATCTGCATAGATCCTTCCTTGTAGCATAATATCTCTACAACATCTCAAAGAAAAATGTAGATGTTTTGACTCCAACACTGTTGCTTACCTTTTAAAGCAGATTCTCCCGACAAAGAAGTCCATGAGCTCTGAAAGCTAGCATGATGTATTTTGCATCTTTTGGTTGGTTTAATAATATCACCACCATACAGACAATAAAAGACTGAAACTCCGTATCAAAGCTGTTCTGTTTTATAACCCACTTTCATGTGCCATTAGCACCAGCAGGTTATACTGGTGTGTGTATGTGTCTTTGAGTCACTGGTCGACTTATGCGACCTTACGAATTTGATAAGGTTTTCTTAGGCAAGGAATATGTACTCAGAGGTGGATTTGCCAGTTTCTTGCTCTTAAATACAGCCTACAGCACCCAACATTTGTTGGTAGTCTCCCAACCAAGTACTAACCAGGGCTGAACCTACTTAGCTTCCAAGAAAGATGGGATCTGGTGCCTTGTGCAAAAGTACAATCTATAGATTCTGATAGATGAGGTAATGTCTCTTTTTAAGTATGTTTCTAGCTTTCATAGAAGCACATATATGTATAGGAAAATAACAACCAAAGTTAAAAAACAAACAAAAATAGGAGGTAGGAGTTAGCTCTTATAACCTACAGTTTCTATAAAGAGAAAATGTCCCAAATACCCTTTAATCCACATTTTAGCAAGATGTTAAAGGAGGAGGCTTAATAAGGAGATACATACTAGTTTTCGATGGTTTCATACTCCTAGAAGAAGAAACAAAAGTTGCCAGTCAGTATCTATGGATTCTAAAAGAATCTATGCTCAATAAAGGAGGAGTTGCAGGGGGGGGCTTTAACCCTTTGCCTTCTGTCAGAGTAGCCCCTCATGGTTCCCTCTGCCATGTTAAATGTTAGGCCTGCGTAGCCACGTTGGGAGCTTGAGTGCGAGATACAGCGTTCTGGAGATGGTTTAGAAGTGAAACATTGCTTATTAAATCAGCTCTAGCAAAGGATGTGGACTGATTTTTTTTCCCATTAATTCTTTCCAGTTTCCTCCATGAAGTGTTTCCCAAACTTTGGTCCTCCAGATATTTTGGACTTCAGATCCCAGAAGCCCTACCCAATTTGGACAACAATTAGGAATTCTGGGAAATGAAGGCCAAACATCTACAGGACCAAAGTTTGGAAGCCACTGAGTTAGACAGAGACAGGGCATTAAACTCTCTGCTACAGTACAGATTCAGATTAGGGCTCCCACAATAGCTGTTTGCATCAAGAAGGAACTTTCTTCTCCATGCAAACAGCAAGTACATGACCTGATCAGGTTCATTCCAGGGAGGGAGAGGTATAAATCCACCTATCCCTCAGAGCATCTCAGATGGGTCTCCTGTGCCTTCAGTCTGCATTTTAAAAATAGGCATGCAGTTCATTCATGCTGTGTCGTTATAACTATGGCTGCATCTGCATTGCAGAAATAATGCAGTTTGACACTGCTTAAACTGCCTTGGGTCAATGCAAAGGAATTCTTGGATTTGTAGTTTTGTGAGGTATTTAGCCTTCTCGGTCACAAAATACGAATTCCAAGATTCCATAGCACTGAGCCATGGCAGTTAAAGTGGTGTCAGACTGCATTATTTATAATGTGGAGTTGAAGGCGTCCATGGCCAGCATCCATAGTTTTTTGTGGGGTTTTGGGGCTATGTGGCCATGTTCTAGAAGAGTTTCTTCCTGATGTTTCGCCGGCATCTGTGGATGGCATCTTCAGAGATGCCAACCATAGATGCTGGCGAAACATCAGGAAGAAACTCTTCTAGAACATGGCCACATAGCCCGAAAACCCCACAAAAAACTATGCATTATTTCTGCAGCGGAGATGCAACCTTAGTCGTATCTGAGGATTTTAATACTGCAAAATGATAAGCTGCTTAAGGGGGGGGGGGGTTAATGGAAAGGAGTCCAAAACCGTCTAAATATAAGATTCTATGTACAGCACTGTGTAAATTTACAGTGCTATATAAATAAAGGTTAATAATAATAATAATGTATGTAAGTAAATAAAACAAAATGGATAATTGTGTGAATGTGACAGTGTCTAGCTTTATCTTTAGTATTGCAAGCTTGAACATCAGAACACTCGCTACAGAAGCCAAAATCAAGACCAATTCTGCCATCTTCTCACCTTCCTGCCCTCGCTCATGAACTGGTCCCACCTCTTTTTCCCTTCACTCATCATGCCTTCCAGTCGAGATTTTTCCTTCAGCAACTCAGCTGCGGGATGCTCACAGGCCTTCTCGATGTCGCTGATCAAACTGTTGAGATGGTCTATTTCTCTGGTGCATTTGCTGGTAGATTCCTCCACCTTCCTTGCGAGGTCAGTTTGAAAGGCATCCAGATGGGGCTGCAAGAACTGCACTTGCTGCTTCAGAAACTGACAAAACTGCTCAACCTCAGCCGACAATTCGTCTTTCACAACTCCTATCTTTGGATAACAGAGAGAATCAAGCAAGTAAGGAGACAGGGGGGAAAAACTCCAACACAGACAAAGCAGACTATACATTTCAAACTGGATAAAGCTATTAATTTTGGAGGGGAGTGTGCATTTTCAAACTGAGAAATCAATAAGTTCATAGTCTTTCGTCCTTGCAGTAACCCCAGGGGCAATTCCAATTGAAACCTAATGCCATTAGCCTACCTGATAAAACCTACATGTGAGTTTCTAGTCACTTCCTCCTGAGACCTGTAGTTTGATAAATGACTTACAATTTTCAGCAGCTAAGAAGATGTCAGGAAAGCAGAATGTATCTGCACTGAATAAAACAATAAACCAAAAACCCATGCTGCAGTGATACTTTCATTGGGGAAACTAAAAGATGCAAAATACATTATGCTAGGTTTTGATGCTCACAGGCTTCTTTAGCAAGCAAAAGATTTTAAAAATAATAATCTGAAGATACTAAGTTTAGCCACAAACAGGGTGATTTTTCTCCATAACTGAAAATATTGAGACTTTCCTTATGAAACAGGGAATACAGTTGACTCTCCATATTCACAGATGCATTATCCTTGGATTTAACCATCTACAGCTTGAAAATGTTATAAAAAATTAATTCCAGAAAGCAAACCTTGATTTTGCCATTTTGTTTGGGGAAACCATTTTACTATGCCAATGTATTAATGAGACTTGAGCATCCACAGATTTTGTTATCCTTGGGGGTCCTGGAACCAAACCCCACAGATACCAAGGGGGGGGCTTCATACTTCAAAAGGAGAAGCCAAATACTGACTCTGTTTTATTACCTTTGATCCCACTGAGTTTATGGGCATAAGGGAGGGAGCTCCCTTTATGTCCACACATACTTCCTATAGCATCACAACTTAAAACAAAGACACCATGACTACATTGTCACACTCTTTCCCCTTGTATGCTTTTTACTATCTAGCTTTCACCTGACAGAGAAGCCAGGGAAACTTTAAAATATGGTTTGATGTATTTTTGCACCTTTCAGTTGGTCCAATAAATGCAGCACCACATGACAGATTTTAGATTTAGTTGATTTTAGCTTTAGGGTCAACACAGCTGCCCCGAAACATTCTACGCTGCATAGTTATAACAGTTTGATGCCACTTTAACTGACATGGCACCATCCTACAGAAACCAGGAATTAGTAGTTTGGTTGGGATATTTATAATTCTCTGTCGGAGGTCTCTAGAGCTATACAGTCAGCCCTCCTTATCCACAGATTTTTTATCCACAGGTTCAAGCATCCACGGCTTGAAAATATTTTTTAAAAAGTAAAAATTCCAAGTAGCAAACCCTGATTTTCCATTTTATATAAGGGATTCCATTTTGCTATGCCAGTGTATTTAATGGGACTTGATCATTCACGGATTTTGTAATCCACAGAGGGCCTGGAACAAAACCCTTGTGGATAACAAGGACCCACTTTAATTCAGAAGAGTGAGCTAAGCTTTCTACTAACGAATCCTAAATACCCAAACTACAAATCCTAGCATCCCATGGGTTAGAGCCATGGCAGTTATGGTTGTTTTAAACATCCATGTTATGTATTCACATTAAAGACCTCAAAGGAGCAACATGCAGCCATTCTTAAAGGCACAGATGGCTGGTTTAAACTACGTTGGTTTAAATCATGTTTTAAACAAAATGACTTTTTAAAAAAAACTCCTGATTTTTAAAGTGATTATTCACGGATCTGGCTATTATTGCTACTTTCCAACCCACCTGGTTGGAAAGTGGAACAACAATGGAACAACAATGACTGTTTGAATTTAAAGATTTTAACTTTAACAGTTTATTGGCAGTTGTCCATTGCTAGAAGAATATTTGGCACCAGCTGCTCCTTTTTAATCACTTTATTTTATAGTGCCAAGAAATGCCATTCAGAAACAAATTCTTCTGTTAACATAGGTTCAACCAAAACAACTTGATTTAAAAGAGAACTTTTTAAAAGTACAATTGCTACTTAAATTATCAGAATTTAGTCCTATATTGATGTAGACCAGATATTAATGCAAAAAAAAAAAAGGCTTAAATAAATCTTTAAAAAGTGTATTTAGCAAACAAACAAAAACTGGGCTTGGGTTTTGTTTTTTAAAAAAACTGGTTTTGTGTCCAAACCTGATCAGTTTTTCCCTTTCTAAGCCCATTTCCAAGTTTGTAACACCTTGCCTTATGAAGAGATGTGACTATTTTAGAAGTTTACACCAAATTTTTGTGCCTGGTTGGTTGCCCTACTAAAAGTATGTCCATCATGAGGATTTGGAAATTTATCTTATAACCAAGAAGGTTATCCTGCTTTTTCCACTCTGTAAACAGGAAAAGGGCTTTCTCAGCAATTAATTGCAGGTGAAGATCTATATATACCAAAATGATTATTAAATGGTGGTTATCAAGCTTCATGTTTCCCTCCAAATCATGGAAAAACATGTTTCTCATCAGGTGCCTCTCCTAGCCAACTAAAAAAAAGTCCCAACAGACGAAATGTATGATATATTGCATCCAATTTTTTATTTTATTTTAATTTTGGAACAATAGAATTTCCCCTCTAAGTTCTGCACCCAGTAATTATTTCTTCAGTGCAGATGGGATATACTTAAATTAGGTGTACTACATAAAATGATCGATATTTCTTAATGTTTGAAAATAACTAGGCTGTGGATGCTAAACATCTTTGCTTTTGACATCACCAACAGAGGGGGAGGGTTGTCATTTTCCTCCCAATGTAAACTTTTTTCTTTTTCTTTTCTTTTTGCACAAATGAAAAAGCTACCACACAGCTTTTTACATTTTATTTCTACCCTACCTTTTAATAAAATTACTTTGAATGTAGTTCAAACATTCTAGCAAGGGAACCCAAATACCACAAAGTTACAAATGTATTATTTTTTTTAAAAAAAATTCAGAACTGTCATTATTTCAGCAAGATGATGGATAATGCAAGAACAAGTGGTACTGCAGGTATCAGTACCACTGATTCTCGAATATGCATTATTTTTTCCAGAACATCTCTATGGGGAAGATGTGGGAATGTACTCTGTTGCTACTGTTTTTACATACGCCAGCATTTAGCAGATGCAAACAACATCTTAGGCTGCATCTGCACTGCAGAAATAATGTGGTTTGATAACACTTTAAATGCCATGGCTCAATGCTATGGAATCCTGGGATTTGTAGACCCCATAATTCCATAGCATTGAGACATAGCAGCTAAAGTGTTGTCAAACTGCATTATTTCTGCAATGCAGATGCAGCCACAGATGTTGCTTAGAGCCCTCTGACGGAGAACTCTAAATGTCTCACAAAACTCCATAACACTGAGCCATGGCAATTAAAGCAATGTCAAACTGCATTATTTCTGCAGTGCAGAAGCAGCCTTTGTATCATCAATAAGCTATAGGAACTGTCTCCAGTTTTATCAAACCTAGGGCCTTGTTCCCACTGGTAGAGAATTCGGTGCCTGATCCGAATTGATCAATCAGTGCAAAAACAGTTCCTGGTTCCCGTTTCTATCAATTCAGATCAGGCACCTTGGCCTCTCCTAGCCTCAAATGTCCCTGGCCCAGCCTCCTTACCAGCTTCTTCTGGCCTTCTTCGGCCTCTAACCGGCTTCTCTAGCTTCCCTGTGGCCTCCTTCCATTCCCCGTGGCTGGGGAACCTCCCCATCTTCTCTGCAACCTCCTCCCTCCTCCCGTGATGGGGAGATGGACGGGGCCATTGCAGCGTCCCCCCTGTCAATGGTGGCGGAATCGAATCCACCCCGCCTAGTTCCTACTTGGGCAGATTCAAATTCGCCTGTGGTTCCCACTGGGATGAATCAATTTATTTGAGAATAAATAGATTCATCCAAAACAACACCCCATTTTACCAGCATCTTTTTGACGAGGATTAAATGGGTAAAAATGGGTAAAAACCATGCCCCCCCCTTTCCGAATCGCTTCAGCGATTCAAATTAAGTGGGAACCATGGTGGTTAAAACCGGATCATTTCAAATCACGATCCAGTTTAAACCATAGTGGGAACAAGGCCTAGGTCTCCTTGCACAGGCCAGATTTCTATGACCATATACCTACCGGCATTTCCTTCATTGATGATTTATCCGCTTCTCTGCACAGCTCAGCACCATGTCTTGTTTTCTTCCAATATGCCAACTGTTTCTGAATTTTATCCTAAAATAACATTGGGAGGGGGATAATGAGATTTTTAGCTTGTTTCCCTCTTAAGACAAGCCTCACTTAAAGCTGTCAGGCAGTAAGCCAGAGGAAAAAAAACATTTAATTTCAGCAGCATTAATTAAGTTGCAGCTTCTTTGCAGGTTCCTTTCCGTCTTGTGCTCTAAGGACTTGGTACAACTACAACCATGTTCACTCAATCACTGCACTTGGGGGAGCAAGGTTGCTCTTGTTGGGTGCCTTCAAGTTTACAACTTACGGCAACCCTATTATGGGGGGTTTTCTTGGAAAGATTTGTTAGAAGGGGGTTTGTCATGGCCTTCCCCTGAGGCTGAGAGAGTGTGACTTGCCCAAGGTCACCCAGTGCTTTTCATGGCCAAGCAGAGAATCGAACCCTGGTCTCCGGAATCCTAGTCCAACGCTCAAACCACTATGGCATGAAGGCTGTACCAGTAGCCTTGTTGTTGTGTGACTTCCAAGTCATTTCCAAGTTTTGGAGACCCTAAAGAGAATCTATCATGGGGTTTTCTTGGCAAGATTTGTTCAGAGGAGGTTTGCATTGCCTTCTCCTGAGGCTGAGAGAGTGTGACTCCCCCAAGGTCATCCAGTGGGTTTCCATGGCCGAGTCCATTGGCTACACCCCTGATATCTACCTATTTGGGTCAAAGTTCTGACAAGACTTTGCTGCTTGCAGTGAAGGACAAGATGGCACCTTTGCCCCATTCCTCAGTGGACTGATACATGTCAAAAGCATCCTCCAACACCATTATTCTCCCATTTTGGGAAAAAGGGCAGGCTCTGTAGCACAGTGCTGCTCAAAATGGTGTCCAGTAGACTAGCGGCAGTCCTTGGCCTGTTGGGGAAAAAGTAATTGCTGGTCCTCCATATCAAACAAAACACTGGCACAGCACACCAACACTCCAAGAGAGAGAAATGGCACAAAGGCTCAAGATGAATAGCCAATGGACCAGGGTGACCAGATGTCCTAACCGCAAAGGAGGACAAGGCACCACAAATGTAGGACATTCAAGAAAAATAGAGGGCCTGACCAAATAAAGGCTAAAATCACTCACAGAAATATACAGTCATGCTTCTTCATCATGCTCAAAATGGAGGACGTTTGGCAATTCCTCCTGGGCAGAAAACAAAAGCTGAAAATTCTCATATAAATATAAATTCATGCTTTTTAGTCAGGCTCAAAATGGAGGGCATTTGGGAATTCATCCTGGGCAGAAAATAAAAGCTTAAAACTCCTAGACTTGGGTCCCATCTCCAAGATACCTCATTAGGTATATGGTCCCATCTCCCAGTCTATCTCATTATGTATAATATGCACATATTCCAAGTCTGCAACCTGGATATTGTGCATTTTGGTCGTGTACATTGCACATTTTGGCTGCCCCCCCCCCAAATGAATCCCTGTTTTGTGGATGTAGGTTGCTTTGTAACCAAAAGTTATTGCACTTTGCTCTATGCCCCAAATCCCTATTTTGTGGATTTGGAGTGTTATTGTACTTTGCTCTAAGGCTCCAGACCATGGAGTTTATCACATGAAGGAGATCGGGAATTTATCCTCTGAATATTGCAGAAGAATCGCGTGATTACGCAAAACAATTTCACATGATGTTGCACAAAGTGGTAAAAAGAAGAATTAATGCAAATCTTTTTACTTTCCAGATTTCAGCGACAGTGCATTTCCAACATCACTTTATTTGCAAAATGAGTGTGATAACCATTTGTGCAATTACTTGCCATTTTTGTTTTAGTTGCGGGACGCTTTAAATACACTTTAATCTCTCTTTCATGCCGAAATTAGCCCCCGTGTGATAAACTCCTACATGTACGGGAAACAAAAATGAATTCCATGTTGAGACTTGGGTCCAAGATATCTCATGATAAGCATGCAAAATATTCCAAGCTTGCAGCATGTATTCTGTTGCCTTTTGCCTGGGCCCATAAAGGTATCCCTGTCCTGTGGATTTGGGATTGTATTGTACCTTGCTCCATGCCCCAAAATCCCTGATTTGTGGGTGTTGGGTGTTATGGTACTTTGGTCTATGGCCCAACAAGACCACTAGCCCTGGATATGTCTTATGATGTGCCTTTTTCCTCCTCCTCCTTGGAAGGCCTCTTACCTTGAGCTCCTGGTGAGCCTCCTGGATGGGGACCACTTGGTGGCCCTGGTGGGCTTTCCCCCTGTCACAGCCCAGGCAGATGGGGACTCCCTCCTGGTGGCAGAAGAGTTTGAGGGGCTCCTGGTGGGCTTGGCAGAGGCTGCCTTCCATCCTCTTGGAGGAGGTCTCTTTGGGGCTGATCTTGGCCAGCTTCTGGGTCACCTCCACCACCTTCTTCAGCTGCCTGTTCTCCTCCAGCCTGGCCTTGGGGAAAGTGGTCCTGCACTGGGGGCAGGAGACATTTTGGAAGCAGCCCTTCCAGTACTTGGTGATGCAAGGCTGGCAGAAGTTGTGCCCACAGCCCACCACCATCACTGGCTTGTCCAAGTAGTCCAGGCAGATGGGGCAGGTCATCTCCTCTTTGAGAGCTTGCACAGACTCTGCTGCAGCTGTTGCAGCAGCCATGATCCTTGCTAATTTTCCAAGACAAAGAAAGAGAAAGAGAAAGAGAAGTTCACTTCAAACCCACCCCCTTTCCTCTTAGTACAAGGATAGCTGCTGGGTGCTAATCCCACCCCCTCTGGTGGTGGTGATCTGGAGCTTCCCCACAACAAAGGCAACCTTTTTGGGGGCTGGGCTGGCATGCAAAAAAACAACAACACCCTGCTCAAACCAAAAACCTCATCAGGGTACATCTGAACTGTAGAAACAATGCCCTTTGACACCACTTTAATTCTACCACTTGTAGCTACTAGCCATGCCAGCTAGGAGATTCTGAATTCTTCCTGTTCTCAGTTGAGATTGTTTCCCCCCCCCCCTTTAAATTGGGACTGGATGGGCATGTTTAAACAACAAACAACATCACCTAATGCTTTCTTCCTGATGCAAAAGCATGATGGCTTCTTGAGAAATTCAGTGTCCTCTGCATGACAAAAGGGTCTGTGGCTTCACAAGGATGGAGACATATTGGATTGCAAAGGAAAAGGATTGGAAGTTTTGTCTTGCAAATTTCCTGGAATTAGTTAGAAGATCTCCCAGCAGCCACATGGCCAGTGGAAAGAGGAGGTACCAACTTGCAACTAGTTGCAAGTAATACCCTCCATAAATACCATCTGAACTAAAGTGCAGGCCTCTGACTTAACATCCACAACTTTTTTTCTCCTGTGTGGTTTCAACATCTTGCCTGATGAAGAAGCCAGTGGTGCTTTGAAAACTTGCAACATGTATTTTGTGCATTTTGGTTGGCCATTAAAGGTATCACTGTAGATTTTTGATGTTATTGCATTATTATCTCCAGAGTTATAGTCCAACATTCAAACCACTTCACCTCTAGAAGGACCAAAAACTTTGGAATTTATCAAATGACAGAATTTGGGGGTATAATGCAATGGCAATCTGAATGCAATCATGGGGTTTCACGTTATTGTGAAGGAGTGTATCTCATGCAATTTCGGGCAATGGGAAGTCATTTTGAACGCAATCATGGGGTTTCACGTAATTGCATATTAGAGTATCTCACGCAATTTCAGGCAATGTGGGGGGTCATTTTGGGGAAATGGGAAGTGGGGAAATTTTTGGGGAAATGGGAAGTCATTCTGAACGTATTCCGAACACAATCAGATTTCACGTAAATTCGCTAAACTAGTGAATTCACATAATTGTGAATTGGCTCCATTCACATTTGAGAGAAATTCCTCCCATGTGTTAAACTCCTTTGAAAGCAGCATCCTCTTTCAGGGATAACTGCTGCATAAAAATCTGCCTACAAAGAGGCCTGTGTGAGTCCTCATTGGATTGGAGACATATTGGATTGCCAAAGACGGGTCCCAGGAGATGCAAATAGACTTTACATTTCCTGGACTTGAACATACTCCCTATTGCCACGTGTATCTTCCTCATCATTATATCTTTACTAAGGAGTGAAACAACATGCAGGCATCTAACATCTCCAATTGTTTTTTTCCCTCCTGTTTGTTTTGTAATATCTTGCCTGATGAAGAAGCCCATGGAGCTTCGAAAGCTTGCAATAAGTATATTGTTGTGCAATTTGGTTGGCCAATAAAGGTGTCACTGGTGGATTTTTGTTTGTATTTATTTAAATGGCCAATACAGCTGCCCCTGAATGTTCAGCTGCTCCTGAATGTTTCCTTTTTGTTAATTTTCAGCTTTTTCTTTTCCTTTTTGTTGTTTGGATTCTAGAGGGGATCACGGTAGTGGAACCAACTGGAAAAATATTTTGAAGGCTTGTCTTGGGGCATACCGGGTGTCTCATCAAGCGGGGTTGGCAACCATTTCCCCCCACTCATGGTGTAAAATATTACTTCATATGGGCATTTGCTACCCACATAACTGTTTCTGGGGGTTTATCTGCTGTGGTTCATAAAAGTATTAAGATTACGAACAGGGTAACTATTTCCCTTTCAATCTACTTTCTTGCTGTGGATGTCCCCAGTATACATGAGACCCAGTGTGGTGTAGTGGTCTGAGTGCTGGACTAGGACTCTCAAGAAGAGACCAGGGTTTGAATCCCCACTTGGCCACAGAAACTTTATTGGGTGACACTGGACAAGTCACTCTCTCAGCTTCATTGGAAGGCAATGCAAACCCTCTCTAGACAAATCTTTCCAAGAAAACCCTGTGATAGGGTTGACTTATGGGTGCCCTAAGTCCTTGTCTTGGCTTGTCTTATCCAGCCATCGGCTGGCCCCGTCTCCCCCAGAGCTGTATAGTCTAGGGGTGTATCCACACTGGAGAATTAAAGCAGTTTGAAACCACCTTAACTTCCATGACTCTGTCCTACAGATTCCTGAGATTTGTAGCCTGGTGAAAGAACCAGAGCACTCTGACAGACCAGGCTGAATACCTCACCAAGCTACAAATCCCAGGATTCTGGATGATAGTCATGGCAGTTAAGTGGTGTCAATCTGCTTTAATTCTGCAGTGTGGATACACGCTCAGCTAGAAGGCCAGTATAAAAAGTCTCAAACCACTTCATGGCCAGCAAGGGGTGAGGCCTCTGCCTGCATCACCACCACCCCTACCAATATCTTAAGCAAAACCTTTAACATCTCAAGAAAGTTGCAGCTCTTTGATTTCCCAATGTTCCATTTTCCCCATAAAAAGGACTTTTAAGCTCCATGCCTGAAGAAGTGTATGAGTTTCAAAAAAATGTGTAATGTATTTTGCATCTTTTAGTTGGTCTAATAAAGGTATTTCCACAATGTGGATTTTTTGGGGGGTGGGGTTGTTATACTGTACAGTCAGCTCTCCATATCCATGGATTCTGCATCCATCGGTTCAACCATCCATGGCTTGAAAATATTTTTATGGGGAAAATGTAACATTGAGAAATCAAAGAGCTGCAACTTTCTTGAGATGTTAAAGGAGTTGCGTAAGATATTGGTAGGGGTGGTGGTGATCCATGGCTTGAAAATATTCAAAAATAAACATTCCAAAAAGCAAAAATTGGTCTCATTCCCATTTACAGATAAATCGGTGTGCAATCCGAATTGATGGATCAATTCGACAGCGGAGCTTGTTTCCCACTACATTTGCCACAATTGCATTTTTCCCTCCAAAATTATTCACTTGTGGTTCACATTCTTGCCTGAATTGATTCAAAATGAACCCGCTCCAGTCAGCCAAAGGGCAAATTTAAATTGATTCCAATCCACATGTGGTTCACACTTGTGCGGAATTGATTTATCAAAAAAGCAGAAAAAATTAGTGTCAAAAAGACACGGGTTAAATAAGTCTAGAGCATGGCCCCCCTCTCAGAATTGCTTCAGTGATTTGAATTAAGTGGGAACTACAGTCGTTTGAACCGGTTCAAACAGATTCACGATCTGATTTAAAAGGTAGTGGGAATGAGGCCCTTGATTTTGCCATTTTATATAAAAGACATCATTTTATTATGCCTTTGTATATACTGGATTTTGGTGTCCATGGAGTGTCCTGGAACCAAACCTCAGGGGATACCAAAATATTCACTGTATTTTATTGATTTGACAATATCACTACCTCTGGATGTATGATTTTTAATCTCAAAGTAATGTTTATTACCTTTAAAGCTCTATACAGTTTTAGTCCAGGTTGTCTGAATGACCATGTTCTCCTGTGCGGATTTGCCCCAGGTTCAAAGATTTTTCCCTTGGTCCTACCACCCTTATTAAGTATGTTTGGCATGTGCACAAAAGAGTACAACTTTCCCAGCCATCAAGGTCATCTGATAGAGGGATTATCTCCAGAAGTAATAATTCTGAGCACAGCTACGACAAAAAGCAATACTTACAAAAGACCTTTACTTAATTATAGGGATGTCCATAATTTCCCAGCACCTGTATATATTCAGGAGCACAGGTGGTACAATGTGAAAGACATTTCCCTGTGTGGCTAACCCTGCCTTCCTGGGCTTTTTGCCCTTGGTTGTGGAACTGCTAAATACCTTTTTCAAGACAATTAAGTATGTGCTGGAGAAGAGTTATCATCAAGGAATGGGAAAAGGGAAAACAATTTGGGGGTGATTATCTGTGACCATGAAGACAGCTATTGGCCTAACAAAGTTATCACCAAAGAGTATATTATAAATTTAGTTTTATGGCAACTGAGCTACCCCTGCATTGGGGGCCGAATTTGAAGGTGCAGAATACAGAAGAGCTGTAATCTCCCAGTCATCAAAGTCCAAAGTAAGTTTATTGTTAAAAGCTAAGAGCCTTCACAATCTCCCAGTCATTATTTATTCATTCCTTATATTGTGTTTATTATTAATGCTTTCATTAACATACAAATTCAAAATCATTGTTTTTGATGCTTACATCATTAGTGAAACAGATCCTTTAGCTATGGATATTAATCACCAATATTCTCTTGTCTTTGCCCAAACATCTCTTTTGTAGGACATACACAGATTTTGGAGCCGGTTCTTCACAGCTTATATAAACTTGCTTTCCTCCTCCAGAGTGAGCTCTCTCAGGTGTGGCTCAAGAGCATCACCATTTGCAGGCAGCAACGCTCTCATCTCCCTTTCGACAGCCTCTGCTCTGGCTTCCAACCTTTGTTCAAACTCTGCCTTCTTCTCCAGCACCAACTCTTTTACTGCTTCCCTTGCCGCATCACAGCCTTCAGCTAATGCGGCTCGTTCAGCTGCCAAGCTCGGTTGATCAGCTTCCATGGCCAGGAGGCGGCCTAAGCTGCTCACCCGCTGCATCAGGTACTTCTCTGACACCAATGTATAAGTTTCAGAAATCATGGCCACCAGCTGGGCCATGCTGGAGGCATTGAAAACATGCCCATAAACTAGATCAGCTGCAAAGGCTTTGGATGAATAGCTGGAGATTTTCCTGGCACCATCAACTGTATCGGCAAACTCTTTCACACTCCAAACCAAGCAAGAATCAATTAAGTTGGAGATCATTTGGAAAAACCTCACCATCCTCTCCCATTGCTCCTTCACCCGCCCCAGAGCCTCCAGCCCCTTGATGAGCATTTTCCTTGCAGTGTCAAAATCCACCTCCTTGACCTGATAACCTCTCATAGTACAGAGGATCTCTGTCAGTTCCTCATTCTGCTTCTTGAAATTCTCAAAGCTTCTCTGATATTCCTCCCTTGTGGCTTTCAGTGCCTCCCGGCTCTGCTTCACTTTCAGATGGGCATTTTCCACGCCTGAGCTTCTTGCTTCCACCATCTTGGACACATTGGGCGGCTTGGGGGAAAAGGCTGGAGACCGAGTGTAGGACTTGCTATATAAGTCAAATTCTGCAGCCTTCTTATGGAGTTGGACTATACCATCCAGTAAGCTCTGACCCACCTTGCCAAGGCCACCTACTGATGAGGCCATCTTCTCCAGCTGTTGGCAAATATCCAGCCCAGCTTGACAGATCTCCTGAGCTTTTGTTTTGGGATCACAGCCTTCTTCTTTCTCAATGGAGTCCCTCAGCCTCTGTAAGTTTTTCTTCACCCAGTCTGTTTTGACTTCTCCGCTCTTCTCATCAAGAATCAAAGAGGCCTTGAGTCCTCCATGTTCATCTAAGAGGTTCTTCAAGCTGGTGGCAAAGGTTAAAAGCTCAGCCGACTTGGAACATATAACACTAGCTGAGATAAATGGAATCATCCCAGTCAGTCCTTCACCACTGCTCTTGCCAGCTGCTTCTCCCAAACTCCCCTGCCTCCCTGCTAGAATGCGAGTAAACTCAACTGAAAAAGTACCCAAGGTTTGGGTAAGGGTAGTCACCAGCTCCATTCCCACTGCATCCCACCCTGTGGGGATGGATTCCATGGCCTCTTTATACTGCTGGAAGGACTCCTCTACCTGCTCCTTCATCTGGTGGTGGTATCGTTCAGCCATCTCCTTAGCCTCTTTGGCTGATTTTTCTCGGATCTTGGCTTGCTCCAGAGCGATCTGCACATCCTCTAGCTCCTTCTCATAGCCCTGTTTGGCATTGAGACAAGCCTCGAGAAGTTCCTGGATGAGATTGATCACATCCGTGAACTTGGCCCTCACTGCCTTGGCCAGCCCCCCACATTGCTCCGTCACTGCTTGGAGGTTTTTCAGCTGGTTAGGAATCAAGGCTGCAACCACCTCTGCTTCCTGAACAAGAGTCCGTACAATTGTTTTCATCTGTTCTGGGATGCCTTTTGCAAGCAGCCTGATCTGATCCATGTTGACATGGGCTTCATTGAAGGCAGTCCAACCTCGATTGCTCACTTGGCAGAGAGAGGCCTTGAAGGATTCTGGGTACTTCAGATGATGGAAGCCTCCCTCAGGTGGAAGCATGTTGATGGAGAAGTCACCCTGTCCTGTTGAAATGAAAATCAACTCCCCTAGGATAGCAATGGAGATGGGAGCTGGCATGAGAAATTCTTCCCAGTTGGCATAAGGTTTCATGAGAAGCTCTGTTTCTTTGCGTACATCTGTGCCTTTGCTGAGGGTCTCCATAGCTTTGACCAAGGCATGTGGCTTTTCTTCTGGTGTTGTCATAGTGTACAACCTGCCAGGGGGAAAGTAACACAACACTTAGTTAAGATGATCAGGAGACAAGGACCCATTATTATATACCATTCTTGACATGGGCACATTTTGTTGTTGTGTGCCTTCAAGTTGTTTCCAAGTTATGGTCACCCTAAGGTGAACTTATCATGGAGTTTTCTTGGCAAGATTTGCCATTACCTTTCCCTGAAGCTGAGAGCATGTGATTCGGTTTCATGGGAGTTTATCAGACGGGAGGAATTTCTCTCAATAGCGAAGGGAGCCAATTCGAATTCACGTGAATTTGCTAGTTTAGCGAATTCCCATGAATTCCCATTGTGTTCGGAATGCGTTCAGAATGACTTCCCATTACCCAAAAATGACCCCCATTGCCCGAAATTGCGTGAGATGCTTTAATTCGCAATAACGTGAAACCCATGATTGCATTCAGAATTACTTCCCTTATGCCTGAAATTGTGTGAGATACTTTAATTTGTAATAACGTGAAACCCCATGATTGCGTTCGGATTGCCATTGCATTATACTGTACTTCCAATTTCCAACGTCTGATAAACTCTATGGTCAAGCAGAGAATCAAACCCAGATATTCAGAGTCAAAGTCAAGTAATCAAACCACTACACCATGCTGACTCTCACTACTCCTCAACCAAAGAAATCCTGATCTCAGGCCTACTGAGCCTACAAGCCTAAATTACAAAGGGCAGTCTGAACTGCCAAATAGCCG
The DNA here is from genome assembly GCA_034509955.1 of Urosaurus nigricauda. Lineage (NCBI taxonomy): Eukaryota > Metazoa > Chordata > Lepidosauria > Squamata > Phrynosomatidae > Urosaurus > Urosaurus nigricauda. The sequence continues at coordinate 311,996,741 of JAOEGL010000002.1, forward strand.
TAATAAGATTAGCCATTCTCTCTGTTCACCAAGTGCTGACTATTGACAATGATTACATGAAAAAACCGTGTACCATCCATAATAGGCATCTAGACAGGCATAGGTCTCTGAAGCCCTGTTCAGACAAGCAATTTGGACCGGTTTGGGGGTGGAGCCAGGGTGTAGCATGGTGCACAGCATCATGGTGCTCCTCTTGCACTGTGTCCACACAACGCAGTGCTGAAGGAGCACCAAAAAGCTGCGGCAACATAGCCATCACACCCTTTGCAGGGCACAAAAAGGAGCCACTTTTTACAGCTTCTTTTTGTGCCCTGCAAAGGCCAGATTGGGGCTGCAGCGTGCAGTTGCCATGGCCCTGATCTGGCTGTAAAAGGAGTGGCTGGAGGCCACCCGTTTGGGGCTGTTCACACAGCCCCTGAGTCCCATGTTGTCCTAGTGTACCAGAACCCATAAGATTTTACTCAACAGGAAAAGTTTAAGGGTCCAGGAATCAGAAGGGATAGAAGGTATAGCCAAAGAAGGGGGCTATAGTCAATTAAAACCTAGAAATAAATAAATAAATAAATAAAATAAAAATGGGGCCATCATTGCCAATAAAATTAAATTATTAAAATAAAACTAAAAGCTAACAAAACTTTTTATGGTGGCACAAGACTTACATCTGTATAAAACTCACTATCTTATTTCTCTTTGTAGATTTGTAAGATACTTAGAATTTTCTGTCAGAAAACTCCAGTGCTGTAGTTTGAAGGAAAGAAGACTAGAGCTCCTTTGGAGAGAATTCCAAGTCCCTCACCAAACTCCTGTTCCCAGGATTATAGAAAGTAAAAGTTTATTCGGTCATTGACCAATACACCCAGGATTATATATGATGGAGTCATGGCAAGTAAAATGGTATCAGCTTGCTATAATTCATACCTTCTAACTGTCTTGATCTGGCAGGGACAGCCATGATTACTTTTCTGTCGTCACAGCTGCTTTTCCAGTTTGTTTCTCCTCCTTCTCCTGTCCGCCTTTGTCCTCAATTTAGGCTGCAATTTAGGCTCAATTTGCAATGCAGAAATAATCTGGTTTGACACCACTTTAATAGTTGTGGTTCAATACAAAGGAATTCTGGAAACTCTAGTTTGTTATGGCACCAGAGCTTTACCAGAACAAACTAATGTACAATCCCCCGAATTCCACAGCATTGAGCCACGGCAGTTAAAGTGGTGTCAAATCGGGTTATTTTTGCAGCACAAATGTTACTGCAATTCTGCAAATTGAGTTAAAAATGCAAAAAAGTGGTTTGCATGCAATTAACTTTGGGGGAGAGGGGCAGGATCTTGCCCTTCTCAGTGACACCACTTTAAATTGTCATGGTTCCAGCCTATGAAACTCTGAAATTTGTAGTTGGATGAGGTATTTAGAATTCTCTGCCAGAGAGCTCCAGTTCTTCCTCACAAGACAGATCCCAGGATCCCATAGGATACAGTTGTGGCAGTTAAAGTGGAGTTGTAATGCTATATTGGAGTGGTGTGAAAGGGGCATAAGCATCCAATCTAAGAAGAAGAATTAGATATGGTGGATTGTTGTTTCTGACTTATGGCAACCCTATTGTGGGACTTTCTTGGCAAGATTTGTTCAGAGAAGGTTTGCCATTGCCTTCCCCTGAGGCTGAGAGAGTGTGTTTTGCCCAAGGTCACCCAGTGGGTTTCATGACAAAGTTGGGAACTGAACCCTGGTCTCCAGAGTTATAGTCCAACACTCAAACCACTGTGCCAAGCTGGCTCTATGGCAGAATAGCACAGATGTTTATTGAGGTGCTACTAATATGTGCCCACAAGGTACAAGTCAAAAGCAAACTCCTGCAGTCTCTCCTAGCTAGTGTGCTTCCTCATTAATACTTTTTGCCATCTAAAGCTCACTCTGCTGCTACTCAGCCATGTGTCACAGTTTTCATCTACAAAATCTTGGAGGGTATCAAATTGTGTAATGCGGACACACCACATTACAAAATTTGATACCCTCCAAGATTTTGTAAAGTGGCCTGAACAAAGCAGAAATTGCAGAAAAGATTCCTAGGAGTTTATCAAATGGGAGGAATTTCTCTCAATTTCGAAATAAATGAAAGGGAGCCAGTTCAGAAATGAGTGAATTCGCTAGTTCAGCGAATTTACGTGATTGCATATTGACGCTACATCGTGTTCAGAAGGACTTCCCATTGCCCAAAAATGCATGTGGTAGTCTCTCACACAATAACATGAAACCCCATAATTGCGTTTGGTCTGCCATTGGATTATGCTTCCAATTTCTGTTGTCTGATAAACTCCCTAGGGAGTCTTCACACTGCAGAATTAAAGCAGTTTGACACTACTTTTACCATCATGGCTTTATCCTACAGAATCCTGGGATTTGTAGTTTGAAAGGCACTATATTCTTCAACAGACCAGGATGAATGGCTCACTAAACTAGAAATCCTAGGATTCTATAGGATAGAGTAATGGCAATTAAAGTGATAACCCTCATACTTATATGGATACACCTCTAGATTCTCCTGGTTGCTGCAGTGAATTAGAACTAGGCTGGGGAAACCTCAGCCTTCCAGATGTTGATGAAATACTACTCCCATCATGCCTTATCCTTGGTCTGACTAGTAAAGGCTGATGGGAACTAGAGTTCAGCGGCATCTGGGTGCAGAACATCCCAATCCTGAATTTAAGCAAAGAAGGAGAAGAGCCTGGATTTCTGCATTTTTCAAAATTTGAGGAAGATGCGTTGATTCCTAGATAGAATTAATAGTTCTTAAACACACACAATCCATCTTTGTGTGGCTAACACATTCCTGTGCCTTCTCAGATTGCTGAGTCGAAGTTTAAATGAAGATTACCACATAGTTTGCCATGCACATCTTTTTGTTTATCTTCCATCAAAGATTGACAGCTTTGGATTGCCTTTGGCTTTATAGAAATACTCAAGGTAGTTAAACACACACGTTTACATTTGGCAGAAATAAACCAACAGGTCTGGCTTTGGGAAGGATCTGATAAAGAGGCTCAGCACTAAACTTTCTAATCTGGAGGGATTTATGAGTTATTGCTTAACATCCCCTCTTAAAAGCTAAAAGAGCCTTCTTCTGTGTTGAGGCTGATATATCTTTTTGGTTAGAAAGGTCACACAATGAGGCACAGTTTAGACCCATGGAAGGTAGAAAAGGGGGAAGACCACACCAAGGATGGATTGATGCAATAAATGAAGCCACAGCCCTGAATTTGCAAGATTTGAGCATGGCTGCCTGATGACCAAGGTGCATGGAAGTTTCTCATTGATAGTGACTAAATGACAAATAAACGAAACAAGAACAACAACATAGAAAAACATATTCAAGGTTGGCCATGCGGCAACATTCAACAAAATCCAAAATCCACAAGTGATGCTTTTTGGGGGGCAGCTAAAAAACACAAAATACACGTGCTTTGTGTTTTTATACACTGTTATAGTGCTATTGTTCCACTTCTGTGGCTGCCTCTTATGAGATCTTGGGATTTGCAGTTCTGAGAGAGATTTAAAATTTGCAGCCAGAGAGCTCTTTAGCCTCCCTAAACTACAAAACCTACAATCCACAAGAGGCAGCCATAGAAGTTAAAGTGGAATGACAGTGTAGTGTGATATTAACATGTTCATCTAATAAAAGCATCCATCTTTTTTGGACGTTGGATTTTGTTGTGTTTAGCAACAAAGAAGTGGACACAGCAAAGCCAGCATTGTGTAGTGGTTTGAGTGTTGGATTATGAGTCTGGAAAACCGGGGGGAAATGGGGGGAAAATCAAGAAAAAAGGAAAAAAGGAAGAACATTAATTATGGGATATTCTATTTTAGCATGATTCAGGAAAAACACAGATAAAAATGCCCCCCCCCCATTTTTCCACGGGCCTTGTCAACAGTGTGATGCAGCAGCTAAAAAGGCCAATGCAATTTTAGGCTGCATCAAAAGAAGTATAGTGTCTAGATCAAGGGAAGTAATAGTGCCACTCTATTCTGCATTGGTCAGGGCCCACCTGGAATACTGTGTTCAGTTCTGGGCACCACAATTCAAAAAGGATGTGGAGAAACTGGAGCGGGTCCAAAGGAGGGTGACAAAAATGGTGAAGGGTCTGGAAACCTTGCCCTATGAGGACCGCCTTAGGGAACTGGGGATGTTTAGCCTGGAGAAGAGAAGGTTAAGAGGTGATATGATAGCCCTGTTTAAATACTTGAAGGGATTTCACATTGAAGAGGGAGCAAGCTTGTTTTCTGCTGCTTCAGAGAGCAGGACCCAGAACAATAGATGCAAGCTCCAGGAAAAGAGATTCCACCTCAACATTAGGAGGAACTTCCTGTCAGTAAGGGCTGTTCGACAATGGAACACATTCCCTCGGAGTGTGGTGCAGTCTCCTTCCTTAGAGGTCTTTAAGCAGAGGCTGGATGGCCATCTGTCGGGGATGCTTTGATGGAGAGTTCCTGCATAGCAAGGGGTACTGGTCCTCCAGTACAATTATATGTTCAATGCCTGGCAGATGCTGAGTTTTACTGAGTTGTACTGGAGAACCTACTGATTCTTTACAAGGTTTTCTTTCAGGTAAAAAAAAAAAGTTTTTATTATTTGTGGTTTTTCCACTTTCACAGGGGTCCTGTGCTTCTAACCACAGTGAATATGGCGGGCCCACTGTAGTTTTCCTTTTCAAGACCCTCCTGTGTTTCGTTTGTGATAGCATTGTCCTTTATACCTGAAGACATTAGGCCAGTTTAAAGAATGAAACCAGGCTACACGGGTGATATCTTTGTCTTCCAACAGATGGGAATTGAAGGAGGATAAATCATCTTTCATCTGATTTATTTGCCTCATTCAACCAATGCACCTTAATAGGACCAGATCCCATTTGATCTTGGAAGCTAAGCAGGGTCACCCCTTGCTAATACCTGGATGGGAGACTGCCAATGAGTAACAGGTGCTGCAGGCTATATTTCAGGGGAAGGAACAAGCAAAACCATCTCTGGGTATTCCTTTCCTTTAAAGAATGGCTTTGTAAAATTAATGGGGTCATCATATGCCAGTGGTTCCCAGACTTTGGTCATTCAAATGTTTTGGACTTCAGCTCCCAGAATTCCTTACTCTTAGCCAAGCTGGCTGGGACTTCTGGGAACTGAAGCCCAAAACCCCTGTAGGACCAAAGTTTGGGAACCACTGCCATAGGTTAACAAGTGAGTTGAAGGCACATACACACACCTACACATCATAATGAGCAATGCTGTCTTATAAAACAAGATGTCCCAGTGGGTGGGTTCTAGACTATTGAGTTCCAGGGGCAACATAAGGAAAATCTATTTGTCTGTCTGTTCATCTTGGAAGTGGAAAAGAAAGGGCAAACTGCATTTTAGTTAAAGGTGATTAAGTTTTCATCAAAATGTTTCTTCTTGCAAAAATCTAAGGTACAATAACATACCTATATTAATTTTTTGTGTGTCTGAGTCCACACATAGATACTGTATATGCTTAAACTGCATAATGAATAATGTTATCCAGCTGCTTTTCCATCACATCCTAGGACATTTTAGGGAGACTTTTAGAATGAAATTGTATGTCACTTAGATTTTTTTTTCAAAAGAAATAACACAAAAGAAAAGAAATAAGAATTAACACAATATGTTACTTTTAAACATTGCAATAACATCAAGTTGCTGCTGAAAATTCTGTGATAACGAATTACTTTTTAATAGTAACTTTCCAAGCGTTGATTTTCTCTGCAATCCTATTAATTTTCCTGGAGTTATATTTCCAGAAAGGATGCTAAGGATTGCCATTCCTTCCCATAACAAGATAAGGTCCACCAATATAGGATAAAGCAACTTGTGTAGACTGATTTAGGTTGGCTCCTCACAAATCCCTCTGACTTCTAAACCGGAGGCGCTATGTGAATGTGGCCATGTTCTAGAAGAGATGTTTCTGACATTTTGCCAGTATCTGTGGCTGGCATCTTCAGAGAATGCCACATATACTGGCGAAACGGCAGAAACAAACTCTCCTAGAATATGGCCACATAGCCCGAAAAACCCACAAAAAACTATGGATGCTGGCCACAAAAGCTTTTGACTTCACACAGAAGGTTCTTAAGCCCTCTCAATTTAAAGGGATTGAGCAACTTTTCTGTGTGGCCTCTTCCCTCCCACCATTCCCTTAATAGATTTTTTTTTTTTTTTTGGTAAGGAAATAAAAGAACAAACACAGGGAAAACATTGGGGAGTTGCAAATGGAAGGCTAGGTAAATTTGAACAATTCATAAAATTAACTGAGTAAGGCAGGACAAGTGCACAACAAAAGTCATGCGTGTTGTGTGCCTATAAATCGTTTCTGACTTATGGTGACCATAAGGCAAACCTTTCATGGGTTTTCTTGGCAGCATTTGTTCAGAGGTTTGTCATTGCCTTCCTCTGAGGCTGAGAGCATGTAACTCGCCCAAAGTCACTCAGTGGGTTTCATGCCTGGACAGGGCATTGAATCTTTGTCTCCAGAGTCATGGTCCAATGCTTAAACCACTATGCCATGCTGGCTCTCACTGAACATTTATAGTGTGATGATTCCGCTTTAACTCCTATGCTAACATCCTATGGAATCCCGAGGCTTGCATTTCAGGCAAGGAGAAAACGGGGTACCCTAAAGGCAACAGATCCTGTCTGATCCTGGCAGCTAAGCAGGGTCAGCCCTTGTTAGTACTTGGATGGGAGTCCACCAATTAATATCAGGAGCTGTAGGCTATATTTCAGAGGAAAAAACTGACAAAGTAACCTCTGAGTATTACTAGCCTATGAAAACACTATGAAATTAATGGTGTCACCATAAGGCGACAAGTAATTTGTAGACTCACATCCACGCTTAGACATCTGTCAAAGGGCTCTAGTGCCTGGGGCTGCATCTACACTGCAAAATTTATGAATTTTTACACCACTTTAATTGTCATGACTCCACCATATGGAACCCTGGGATTTGTAGTTAGAGCTCTCTGAGAGAGGCGACTAAATATCTCACCAAACTATAAGTCCCAGAGCTCCATAGCATTGAGGCATGGCAGTTAAAGTGGTGTCAAACTGCATTAATTCTGCAGTGCTGATGCCTCCCCAGACCCCTTTCACTCAACACAATCCTAGCACTATGATTCCACTTTAATGACCACAATAGCATCCTATGGGATCCTGGGATTAGTAGTTTGCAGAGGCACTGGATTCTAAATACCTCACCAAACTACAGATCTCAGGATTCCCTAAGTTGGAAACGTGGCAGTTAAAGTGGTATGAAAGGGCTATAATTGTGCAATGTGAAAAAAGACCTTACCCTCAGCTGGCGATCAGTGCTAAAATCTTGAGGTATCTCCTCTTGCATTAAAGTTCACTCACCTTTTATGGAGCGAAATCCAAGGATGCAGTGTGCTCAGCTGTCAGTGTAGCGATTCATATATAGGGTGTAGGAGTGTCCATCACCCCCCCCCCCACCTCCCCAAAGTATTTGGAAATATTTGGCTGACGAAAGGCATAGGTGCAAGTTCCTCCTAAAGTGACGTTCAAACCTTTTGGATGTCTCTGCTGGGTGGGAACCATCCAACACTTAAGATTCCATTGGTTGTTGTGTGTCTCCAGCACTGTTATCAGCGTGTCTGGAAATAAAGACAAACACAGATGAGACCCAGAAGAAGTTAAGCTCACAGATACAAAGCTTTCAGCAGGGTAAGTCTTCATAGCGAAGAAAGATGTGGGTGGACAAGAATATTTAATTTTAGGTTCTAATGAATGGGCTTTCATGTTACATGTCAGATGACACTTTCCTTTTGCAGTAAGATAAGTTGGTACGCATAGGTAATAAGAAAGGGACCATAGTTCATAGGCAGAGTGTATACCTTGTAGGAACCAAAGTTTCAGTCCCTGGCATTTATTGTGAAAAACAAAAGGGAAATCACATAGCAGGTGTTAAGAAAGATCTCTGTCTGATATCTTGAAAAGGTGCTCCTTGGCAGAATAAACCATAATAAGCTGGATGGCCATCTGTCAGGGGTGCTTTGATTTGGATTTCCTGCATAGCAGGGGGTTGGACTGGATGGCCCTAGTGGTCTCTTCCAACTCTACGATTCTATGATTCTATGAATAGACTAGAAAGCTGGGCCAGTGCTAACAAAATGAAATTCAATGCGGAGAAATGTAAGGTTCTGCACTTAGGGCGGAAAAATGAAATGCACAGATATAGGATGGGGGACACCTGGCTGAATGAGACCACATGTGAAAGGGATCTAGGAGTCCAAGTAGACCATAAGCTGAACATGAGTCAACAGTGTGATGCGGCAGCTAAAAAAGCCAATGCAATTTTAGGCTGCATCAATAGAAGTATAGTTTCTAGATCAAGGGAAGTAATAGTGCCACTCTATTCTGCTTTGGTCAGGCCCCACCTGGAATACTGTGTCCAGTTCTGGGCACCACAATTCAAAAAAGATGTGGAGAAACTGGAGCATGTCCAAAGGAGGGCAACTAAGATGGTGAAGGGTCTGGAAACCTTGCCCTATGAAGAACGCCTTAGGGAACTGGGGATGTTTAGCCTGGAGAAGAGAAGGTTAAGAGGTGATATGATAGCCCTGTTTAAATATTTGAAGGGATGTCATATTGAGGAGGGAGCAAGCTTGTTTTCTGCTGCTGCAGAGACTAGAACGCGAAACAATGGATGCAAACTGCAGGAAAAGAGATTCCACCTCAACATTAGGAGGAACTTCCTGACAGTAAGGGCTGTTCGACAGTGGAACACACTCCCTCAGAGTGTAGTGGAGTCTCCTTCCTTAGGGGTCTTTAAGCAGAGGCTGGATGGCCATCTGTCAGGGATGCTTTGACTTGGAGTTCCTGCATGGCAGGGGGTTGGACTGGATGGCCCTTGTGGTCTCTTCCAACTCTATGATTCTCTGATTCTATGATTCTATGATTCTAAGCTAGGCAGATAAAAAGTCTGACCCAAGACAAAGCATCTTCCTATGTTCCCTGTGCAAGCCTCCAAATAACACAGAATTCCTTGTCAGGTAGAGCAGAAGTAGTCAAGAATGTGGACCGGTATATAAAAGTATGCCTGCATGATATGAGGTTGGGTGTGAGGAGAAATCAGATATGGAAACATAACTGGATTTGTTTATCCTACAAAGAGAAAATGGAGAATAAGTTGAGTCTCCCTTATCCAAAATGCTTGGGACCAGAACTGTTTTGGATTTCAATTTTTTAAAAAATATTTGCTTATACATAATGTGATATCTTGGAGATGGGACCCAAGTCTAAACACGAAATTCTTTTATGTTTTGTATATACCTGATACACATAGCCTGAAGGTAATTTTATACACAGTATTTTAAATAATTTTCTGCACGAAACAAAGTTTGTGTACCTTGAACCATCAGAAAACAAAGGTGTCAGTATCTCTGCCTCCCAGGCAGACAGTTTTGGATTTTCTAGTATTTCAGATTTTGGAATTTCAGATAAAGGAGACTCAAATTGTATATTTGGAATATATTTTTATTAAGGTGTTTTACATGTTTTGAAAACGTTTTAATCTGAAAACCAAAAACAAGCAAGGATCCAAGTGCAAATAACATTGCTACTCTTACCTAAGTATAAGCCTTAATTATTCATTGAATTTTGTAAAATGCTGTATCCTCAACTAACATATGTGCCAGATGACCAGATGTGTCTTGTTCTCAAGACACATAGTTTTTATGCATTATTGTCCTGAGGTTTTTTTCTGCTGATGTTAGCACAGAAGCCTACATCTATCTGAACAGAGCCAGTATTAACTGCTAATCCAGAGACCTGGGATATTATTGTCCAAGAATATTTAGTCTGTACTGTTGCACTTACCTAAGCACTGTTGTGCAGCATTAGGTAAGTGAAACATCAATCACTAAATATGGCACTTTTCAAAGGCCAACAATATGAGATGGGGGGGTGCACACAAAAAGTCTACAAAGTTATCTGCTGTTTTGCAATTTTTTTAATGTTAGAAGCTGTGTTTGGACAAAGTGGAGCAGTTAAGAACATTGTGTATGGGGGGAAGAATGAAATGAGTGAAAAAATTAGGGAGTGCATTATAGCATTGGTTCTGCCAACTCTGAGCTGTGCCCTCTACCCACCTACATGCTAGCATGCATGTAGTCTCCCTCCAGCCTCTACCCTAGTTTTTATTTCGATCCATGAGATTTGAACCCAAAATTCTGCGCCACTCTCCCCTTTCAAACCAGTATTTGAAACTTATTTAACAAACATTATTGTTACTCGTGCCTACAGTTTGTTTTTTGTGCGCGTGCCTTCAAGTTATTTCTGCCTTATGGTGATCCTAAGGCAAATCTATCATGGGGTTTTCTTGGCAAGACTTGTACAGAGGGGATTTACCATTGCCTTCCTCTGAAGCTGAGATAGTGTGACTCGTCCAAAGTCACCCAGTAGGTTTCCACGGCCAAGCGAGGATTTAAATTCCCATGTCTAGTCTAACACTCAAATGACTACACCACAGTGGCTCTATGGAGTTTATCAGACGGGAGGAAATTCTCTTTATTTCGAATGGAGCCAAGAGGAGCCAATTCGAATTCATGTGAATTCACTAGTTTAGTTAGTTTAACGAATTTACGTGAATTCCAATTGTGTTTGGAATGCATTCAGAATGACTTCCCATTAACCGAAAATGACCCCCCAATGCCTGAAATTGCATGAGATGCTTTAATATGCAATAATGTAAAACCCATGATTGCGTTCGGAATGACTTCCCTTTTGCCTGAAATTGTGTGAGATACTTTAATACTCAATAACCCCATGATTGCATTCGTATTGTCATTAGATTATACTTCCAATTTCCGTTGTTTGATAAACTCCTATGTCTAGAGTAGAGAGCTACTGAATCAATTGGATTTATCTACATGATGACTCACTATTCACCAATTGATTCAAAAGGTCTGCTATAGATGGAACTAACCAACAGGATTATAGCCAAAGATAGTAATGGGATCTTGCTCGCTTGGATAAGGCTTAACTTTGTACCTTATATTCTTGAAGGACCAGCTTAAGCATCTATATCAGAAGATGACAAGCATTTCATATTTTTGCTCCATGTGAATAAACATGACCCAGTCCATCATTTCCTCCCTGCTCCTGAGGTCAGCAAAATGGTTTCCTCTAGGATCTGTTCCTTAAGCATTTTCCTCCCTAGTCTTGGTATGCAATCTTTATTTGAATCTTTTGGAGTCCATTTTCCCTCCTATAAGACCTAGTAGCTGGATTCTAGACCCCTCAGGGCCTCTTGGGTTTATCCCTTATCACTATTATGACCATTTTTATCTGTTACGTGACCAACTTGACAGGCAAACCTGTTGTGGAGGTAAAAAGGAATGTGACTGAAGGTCAATGCAGGGGCACCTGACTCAGCTTTACTCATTTCATGAGATGTTCTCCTTACATTCAGAAACCAGTATCTCCTTCCAAATAATTGGGGAGGAAATTTGTTCCCTCCCCAAGAGTGAGAAGAGCATCTCATTCAGATTCGTAAGCGAATCATAGAAGCCTATATGGCTGGCAAGGTTGCAAAAGCTGATAAAATTCTCACAAAAATTGTATAGCTCCACCATGTTGCAATTCTGGATTAAATGACAGTGTTCTTTGGCTCCTCCATGTTTGTCATTCCATTGAGGTCAATGGGCTTCAATGACCCACATCAAGGCCATAGGTGGCAATCCTATAAGCAGGAGTAGCTCTCACTGAACTGAATGGGGATTGCCTCTAAGTAGATAGGGATAGGATTGTACCATCTTGATGCAAATGTGATGTAAACTGTGTCTCATCACTTTTGCAACTGCCACTCGGCAGTCAAGATCGTCTTGACTCATACTATTATAGGGTCGTAAAACCACTTTGTTGACAAAGGGAGGCAAAGCTGGGCGAGAGTTGTGGGTTCATTAAATCATTGTTCAATAAATGTCCCCATAAAGTTGTAGATGCTCTACACTATGCAATATGTAGTTTCTACGGTCATGCCTGCAAGGGCCAGAATATTCTGGGAGCAACCCAGAATATTTTATCCCCAAAAATGTCCTGACGTCCCCCTTGGGCACTCCATTGTGACACCAGGTGGGTGCCCAGTCATGCTGCTGTTTCTGTGCCGAGGTCACACAAGCCATATGATCAATACTAGGCGTCTCATTTTTGACCTCAGAGGGAGTGACTCACACCAGTGGCGGCAGATGGTGGCACAGCAGGACATCTGTGTAGACAGCCGCCTAGCGTTGCTCTGGAATGCCCAGGTAACAGGAGGAATTAGAGAAGCTTCAGGGCAAGAATACTCTGGGAGCAGCCAATGTGGCCCCACACTTGAAGGCACACAACAAGAATAATAACAAGAATATTCCACTTTAACTGCCATGTCAACATCCTGTAGACTCCTGAGCTTTGGTGAGGAACGAGAGTTCCCTGGCTTACAATTCTAAATTTGTTGTTAACTGCCTTTGAGTTGATCTCGACTCATGGTGACCCTATGGATAAGACATCTCCAAGACTCTCTGTCCTCCACCGCTCTGCCTGATTCCTGCAACCCAATACCCATGACCTCCTTAATAGAGTCCAACCATCTGACATGTGGCCTTCCTCTCTTCCTACTACCCTCCACCTTTCCCAGCATTATTGTATTTTCCTTCTCATGATGTGTCCGAAGTACGACAGCCTCAGTTTGGTCATCTTGGCTTCCAGGGAAGTTTCCAGCTTGATCTGCTCTAGGACCCATATGTTTGTCCTTTTGGCTGTCCATGGGATCCTCAGCACTCTTCTCTAGCACCACATCTTAAATGAATTGATTTTCTTCCTATCATCTTTCTTTAACTGTCCAGCTCTCACATCCATACATAGTAAAAGGGAATACGATGGCTTATATGATTCCAACTTTTGTGCTTAGTTGTCTATCTTTGCATTTTAGAATCTTTTCTAGTTCTTTCATAGCCACCCTCCCCATTCTTAATCTTCTTCTGATTTCCTAATTGCAGTCCCTGTTTCTATCAATGTTTGATCCCAAGTAAACTTCAAATCCCAGGATTCCATGTGATTTTGCCATGGCAGTTAAAGTGGAATACAGTGCTATCGTCGTATGGTGTGAGAGGGCCCATATTATCCGTTGTCTTGTTTCCACAGAGGATACATATAGGCTTTGGCTCCTAGGCTTGCTAAATCTGTGTCCTTATTTTTAAACAGTCATCTCCACCATGTTGTTTTTCCTTCTAGCTCCAAATCCGTCACTCTTCACAATGGTTCTCTTGCAAGATGAGTCTTACAGCTCATCCATCATGGAACACTTAGCAGCAGGACTGCAGGAGCTTGTATCTATAGCTGGGCTTCTGCTTCTTCCATGGCCACACAATGAGGAGATCTGTACTAAAACCCGTGATTGCATCAGTAGTGCATCCCTCCATTTTTCTGAGGCTGAGCAGAAGCTAGAATCCCGTCTCTTGCTAGTCGATTCCCAATCAGAGGCACTGATTGTGATGAAGAAACTGATGCAAGATGATTTGCAAGAGAAGAATGGGAACTTGGCAGACCTGAGGGCCCAGATTGCTGTCCTCAAGGAAGCTCAGAAGAAGTCCCAGGCAATGTTGGAAGCGGCAGAGTTGCATCTAGAAAACACAAGGCAGCAGCTGAAATTGGCTCATGAGGAAGTGGCCAAGAACCGTGTAGGACGTGAAATTGGGAGCCGGATGTTGGTCCTGCCTGGGTTTGGGTCACTCATTGGTAGGTTTATTTTCTTGCGAATTAGTAAATCCTGGAGTAAAAGTGGGGGCCCCTATTAGAGGAAAGCTCAGAATCAACCTTTCAGGGTCTACTTTGCTTCTTTACTTAAACCTTGTGATTCACCAGTGGGAAGCAGGTGTTGAATACCAATTCAGGGCAGATATACATCTGGAGTGTAACTATCTACACTATGAATTTATAGCACCTTGATGCCACTTTAACTGTCCTAGGCCTCCATCCTATGGACTCCTGGGATCTGTAGATTGGTGAGGTACAGAGAAGATGCCAAGTTCCCTGGATGAGAAAGATTAAAGATTGCATTAGTTTAATTCTGTAGTGCAGACAGCCAGTCGGGATATGTTGGGAACTTCCGTTTCTCTAACAAAGAAATCTTAAATTCTTCACAAAACTACAAATCCTGAGACTCTACAGGATCACACCATGATAGTTAAAGTCAGTGACATCATTAGGCGGGTGTGGGAGTGCATATTGCACTAGGTGACACCCCAGAATTGGTGAGGATGCTATTGGTTAAAGTGGTACTAAATTGTTATAACTATGTAGTATAAATACACTCCTAGGGCTTGTCTACATGGGCCATTTAAACCCTTTCCCTCCCGCCCTCACAATGCCTTGTCCACACAATGGCAGCAAAGTGAGACACACTCTGGAGCTGTGTAGACAGCCACTCAATATCACTCTGGAGTGTGGAAGTAATGGGTGTGGAGGGGAATTCGGGCAACTTTGGAGCCAGGATACTCCAGGAGCAGCGTGGGGTATTTTGGCCAGTGAAGATCTACCCTTAGCATAATGAACCTGATGTCTCTGATTACATGGCTCAGATCAAGAGTTTATTTTTTTAGGAGAGATGAGCCTTCATTCCTTTCTTCCTCCACAACCTCCATGTTTCTTCCTTTCAGCAGCCTTCTACTTACCCCTGCACTAAATAACACCCCATCATTTTAACTCAGCAAGCCTAGGTTAATTCTTCTTCATTGATTTGTCTTTGCTTCTTAGGAGCTGGGATGGTTGTTGGCTACCAAGCAGCTCTGGACTCAGCTGAGAATCTTGTAGCTGAGGCCCAAAGGTCTGTGGCTCTATATACAGAAGAAGTAGATCGCTACAGGGATGAAATTGCACAATTGTCCCAAAAGGACCAGGCAGTCCAAGATGGAATAAATGCTACCAATCAGAAGATCCTCCAGATTCAAGCTGAGTGTGATGAAGTACTTGCTTTCCACAACACCGTAACAATGCAACAGTCACAGATCAGAAAATGCCTTTCACTGTTAGATCTGTTGGGAGGCAAGATTCATGCGGCTGCAGTGATGTCCCACCATGCCTGTATCCCTGGGTTCCTGGTGGATATTTTAGAAGAAATAGCAGGTGTGGTAGAAGGGCAGCATGGGGTGGCATTCTGTGCCAATGAGGAAATCCAGACTTCAGTTCTGGAAATAAAAAATGCAGTGAAATCTCTGAGAGGAAGGGCAGGAGGAAACACACCGATTGCTTATTAAGCCCTCCATGACCTTCCTCATCATACTGTTTTTAGTTAACACGTTTCTTATTCCATTCACCTCTTTCTTTTGTTTGCTGAATGTGAACGTATGCAGTGAGACACACCAGCAAATTATGTATGGTGGTGTTCTTGTGGGGGGTTTTGTTTTTATTTTTACTACTGTAATATTGTGTTGGAAACAGTTTCTCAACTTTACTAAGTTGTGCTGTATTTTGAAAGTCCACTGATGCTAGTTGAATGATCACAAACTGTATGCATGTCTTGCAGTATTTCACAATTTAATTCTAACCTTCTCATTATACCCTAAAATGACCCAGGCAGCCAAGCAACACCAAAGTGGTCTAGAAAGCATCAGTTATTAATGAGGAAGAGCACTCAAGCTTAGAGAGTCTGCAGCAGTTTGCTTTTGCATGAACCTACTGTGAATGCCCTTTCCTCTTCCCACCGCTGAGTCTATTGAGTGGAAACTACTTTTGCACTTTGAATCTGTTTGCAGAAACTGAAGTAAGCTAAGGACAAAGTGGGAAGGTGGGAGAAGGAGAGAGAAATAAACAGCTGAAAAAGTGGGATGACAGAGAATTGACCAGAGCTGCGCATGCCATATTATGAGGGTATGTCACATTGGAAGGTTTTGGAAGACATTGTACTCTCCCACATATTGGATATATCCTGACAGCAAAAGTTCTCACTCAACACATCTGATTTACTAGATCATGCATTTGGACACATATTTCTGAAATGCAGCTTCTAGCATTCATGCCCATTGGCTGTGCTGGCTAGGGCTACTGGTATAATGCAGTCCCAACAACATCCTGAGGGCCAGATTATTCCTTCAGAAAAACACCTGCAAGTAATAAGAAAATGATGCACAGTAAGAAATCACAAACTTCCATCCATTTTGCAGAGCTTGGACAAGTCAGGTTTTTGAACTACAAGTCTCAGAATCATACAGCCACCATGACGGGATTCTGGGAGCTGTAGTTCAAAAATCTATTTTTTTCCTAAGATTGGCTTTTTGGTATAAAAAAGGAAAGTGGTGCTCTCAGCCTCAGGGGAAGGCAATAGTAAACCTCCTTCTAACAAATCTTGCCAATAAAACCTTAAGGGTTGCCATAAGTGGGAAATGAAGGCACAGAACAACAGCAGGCTCCATCATGGAATCTGGCTGAGATAGTTTTGCTAGTAAATGTAGAACATACCCAAGTTCTGAGAATGAATCCAATTGGCGCAATCTCTGCACACTCAGAAAATGCTGACCATCTTCAGTTGCGACACAACTGTCTCTCCCCACTGACCCTAAATATAAAAATATGTGCTCTGGTAATGTATATCTGGACAGTTTCAAAAGTTTGAGAATTTTCCCTAGATAAATTAATGATTCCAAACTCTTTTAACCAACCTATTCTTCACTGAATATACATCAGGACAACTGCTGGTGCTGAGGAAAAGAGCTTTAATGTACTGTAAGTGTAAGGTTTTGCACAAGGTGCAAAGTTGAATGTCACATTGTCTTAATGAGTGAGCTGCTGTGTCTTATTGCTAGGAAAACGTAGCATCTATTGTCCTCTTTAGTGTCCTCTTTTTAAAAAAGAAGAAAAATTAGCTAGAGCTTTGGCTATTACATGATATAGGAGCACTATACATATCCATTCCCATTTAATCTAACAACACTTTCTGCAACATTTCAAAGCAAAAATGTGCACACTGTCTGCCTACACACTGTTACTTTCCTTCTTTTGCATGCTATTTTATAGTCATTGCCTGATGAAGAAGCTTGTGATATCTGAAAGCTAGAACAATATATTTTTGCACTTTTTGGTTAATCCAATAAAGATATCCTTTCATGATGGATTTTGGATGTTGTCATTTTGTTTTTATTTTTTGTATTATGACCAGCACTACTAATCTTCAAACATTCCTTTAAATCTTAAAACATGACATTTTGTGCATTTTCTCCTCTTTAGTAGGCTGACCAAATATGCTTGAGACAAAAAAAGGACATGGAGATGGCAAAAATGGGATGGGGTTATGTAATATTCCTGAAAAAGTAAGATGATAAGAAAAGTTTTATTACATGAACATATTGAGCTAACAATTATTCTTCTGTGACAGAACTCATATAAAACTTTAGGTAGACATAAAGGGGGACTGTATTTTACCACAGTCGTACCATTAATATTTTTTTCGATTAAGTGATCTTAAGCAGCAAATTTCTGCCTTTCAATAACCTCTCACACTCCATGATACATCCACAATTTCAAACAAGAATTTTCAAACCATTTTTGCAATGTAACAAGGCATTTTTCTTGAAAATGGGACAAAATTGACATTTTTATTAAAACAATGGGACAGTCTGGAAATATTAAAAAATGGTATTGTCTCATTTAAAAAAAAAGGTACGTAAGGTCATCCTAGTCTTTGGAGACTACATGCTCTTCACCTCTAAAAAAGTAACAAAGTACTGTATAGTTAAAAGAGAAATTGATTATATTAATCTAATCTTGTAGTAAACGTTTCAGTCTTTAAATTATTTTTCTCAATAAAACTTAACAACAGTGTTCTCCGGATTAAGTACAGTTGTCGCCTGATGCAAAGCTGCCACTCCTTAATTCATGACGTGAGGACAGTCTCCAGCATTACTGCTGCAGGACTAGAGCTAAATGGATCATACTTCCAAGAAAGAGGACATCTTCTTAAAAAATAAAAACCTGGAAGGATCCCTAATGTGAAAGCACACATACAACTGAGATGCAATGTTGGAGAGCAGAACAGCTCATTTTTTAAAACCAGACCTGTAATCCTCTGGCATCTTAAAGCACATTCCTATATGTGTTTATGCATAAAACAGACCCACTCACATGGATCTGAGTGGGATTAGCTCGATTCTGTACACAGCGATGTATATGGTATGCAACTTACACAACCTTTCATTAGCTTTCCTTCCCACAAGCTCCAGCAGTTAGGGAACTACTCCTTCATGGTATATTTTAAAGACAGAACTCAGAATGCATCTACACTGTAGAAATAATGCATTTGACACCACTTGAACTGCCATGGCTCCATCCTACAGAACCCTGGGATTTGTAGTTTGGTGAGGCATGAGCACACTTTGACAGAGAAGGCTAAAAACCTTGCAAAACTACTAAACCCAGGATACCATAGGATAGAGTGTCAGCACTTAAAGTGGCATCAAACGGCACCATTTTTGCAGTGTAGGTGCACCCTTAGAAAAGCTATTTTGGACCACAGCTTCTAGTATGTCCAGCCAGCATGGCTATGTTCTCGGGAAGCTGTAGTCCTGAGTTTTTCCAAACTCTACTTCAAATAGCTATGTATTTAAAAAAGGACAAACTGTGGCTGAGATCTTGCACTGCCCAGCACAGTTCTGCAAGTAGAACTCTGCTATTTTTCCTTGTTCACAGATTTGCTGCAATAGCCCTCTTGAACAGCTATCTCAGTGGATGATGTTGTATCTGTTTGTATCTGGCTGTTGAGGATAGATTCTGATCCTTCTTTCTGTTCTCCATCAGCCAAGAAAACATTATTAAGGGAGGGCTATTACATTGTTATGAGAGCCAGTGTGGCCTAGTAGTTTGCACATTGGACTAGGACTCTGGAGACCAGGGGTAAAATCCCAGCTCAGCTATGTAAACCCACTGAGTCGCTTTGGGCAAGTCACACTCTCTCAGCCTCAGAGGATAGCCATGGCTAAACCCCCTCTGAAGAAATTTGCCAAGAAAACTCCATCATAGGCTTTCCTTAGGGTCGCCATAAGTCTGAAACAAGTAGAAGGTATGCAACAACAACAATTTGAGTGCTGGCCTACGACACAGGGAGAGCAGAGTTTGAATCCCAATAAGTCATAGGACCTTATCAGATGGGAGGAATTTCTCTTTATTGCAAATGGAGCCAATTGGAGCTAATTCGAATTCACGTGAATTCGCTAGTTTAGCGAATTTACGTGAATTCCAATTGTGTTTGGAATGTGTTCAGAATGACTTCCCATTTCCTGAAAATGACCCCCATTGCCCAAAATGCTTTAATTCGCTGAGATGCTTTAATTCGCAATAACATAAAATCCATGATTGTGTTCAGAATGACTTCCCTTTTGCCTGAAATTGCGTGAGATACTTTAATTCGCAATAACGTGAAACCCCATGATTGTGTTTGGATTGCGATTAGATTATACTTCCAATTTCCAACGTCTGATAAAGTCCATAGAAACACACTGCCTGAGCTTGGGCAAGTCAGTCTGTCTCAGACCCAGAGTAAGGCAACTGCAAACTTCTTCAAAATAAATATTGCCAAGAAAACCCCACAATAGGGTTAGTTAGCTGTTGTGCGCCTTCAAGTAATTTCTGACTTATGGTGATCCTATCACAGGGTTTTCTAGGGCTGTGTGTGACTTGCCTGAAGTCAGCCAATGGGTTTCCATGGCCAAGTGGGGAATCAAACCCAGGTCTCCAGGGTCATAGCCCAGCGCTCAAACCAAAGGCCAAAGGACATGTTGCATTTTCACAAGTATGTTTTCTGCAGGCTCCCTACCTCTACTGTACTTTGTTTAATAGGATGTGAGCCACTAGACTCAAGTCTATGAAAACTCATGCTACCAGCTTCAAAGGTGGTATAATATTTCTGGTCTCTGGAGTCATAGTCCAATGCTCTAATCACTACACCATGCTGGCTCTCATATATAAAACAAACACTCATCTGACAAACGTACCTAACTAATATATCTTTTGTCATTAGGTTTGGCATCACCCGGTGCAGTAACTCTGGTGTCACACTCACATCTCTCCCATCAACCTCCTCCCATACCACACCATACAGATTTCTTATTTACTCATTAATTGTAATTCCCATTTATCACTGAATATAATGATAATAGCTGTGACATCAAACAACTAGCAAAATCAAAATTCTACCTTTAAATTACAGTATCATACGCACAGCCTAAATGCATTTACATATACTGTACATAGTTTCATGTGGTTGAAATGAAAATTTGGTAAAAGGTGATGTTTTAAAATAAAAAAAAATTAAAATTAATTAAGTTTTTAAAAAAATGTTTAAAATTTTTAAATCCTGGGGACTTTCCTTTCTCCTTCCACTTAGCCTTACCCCACTCACACCATCTCTTCAGCATTTCAACCTCTCTGATGCTGACCATTGCCCTTGAGAAAATTGACCCTTACAATGTGCTTCTCAGGCTTACCAGGCTGGCATCCATTATATTCAGTGTTTTCTCTTGATGCCCAAAAGGAATTCCCCTGTGATCACCTTCTCCTTCAACCACTAATTCATATAATTGAACACATATTGGGGGACTGTTACCAGGACATACTTTTTTCCTTTTTTTGGGCAACTGATGTGGACGATGAAAACTTTGAAGAACCCCCTGATAGGAAATCTTGCCCAAGGAATCAACTGAATTGATGAAGTTAACACTCCTAGGGTGTCACCTGGTGTGGTTCGCATCCCATGCACTCCCCTATTGATGCCACTGCCTACTTTCCCCTCCTATGGCAGGAGGGGTCCCTTTAACAACAGTTGGATCCATTCATGGCACCAATGGCACTATGGAGTTTATCACATGAAAGAGATCGGGAGTTTATCCAGTTAATATCCTGGAAAAAACAATTGAGTAATTATGCATAACAATTTCACATGACATTGCACAAAACCCGCCATTAAAGTGGTCACAAAGAAGCATTAATGCACATCTTTTTACGTTTGGGATTTCAATGACTATGCATTTCTGATATAACTTTATTTGCACAATTGTGTGTGATATTTGGCGCAATTACTTGCCATTTCCACATCATTTGCAGGATGCTTTAAATGCGCTTTAATCTCTCTTTAATGCCAAAATCAGCCCAGTGTCATAAAATCCTATGAAAAGCACACAGGAACCTTCATATGTGTGAAGGGGGAATAGCATCTTAATGCAGAGCAATGAAATTGCGAAATGGCAGGAGTATAAATGAGTCATAGCGGATGCTCCAGGAAGGGGAATCCCCCTTTTTTTTTGAAGCTGCAGAAAAACACGTTTCGCAGCAGTAGACCAGAGTCTAAGGAAAGGTACAGGAAGACAAATCACTGATTAATTGGCCTAAATTCAATGCAAAAGCACTAGAGCTGCCAGATGTCTGGCCCTGAGGCTACAATTGCATTGTAGAAATAAAACAGTTTGACATTGCTTTAATGGCCACAGCTCAATGCGATGTATCATGGGATTCATAGTTTGTTGCGGCACCAGAGCTCTCTGTCAGAGAAGGCTAAAAAATCCCACAAAACTACAAATCTCAGAATGGCATTTAAAGCAGTGTCAAACTGCATTATTTGTGCAGTGTAGATGCAGCCTGAGCCTAGTTATTGTATATCATGCTCAACCCAGAGACAAGGGAGTTTATCACATGGGAGGAATTTCTCTCAATTGCGAATGGAGCCAATTTGCAATTACGTGAATTCGCTAGTTTAGCGAATTTACATGAAATCTGATTGGGTTCAGAACGCATTCAGAATGACTTCCTATTTCCCGAAAATGACCCCCCCCATTTGCCCAAAATTGCGTGAGATACACTCATTCGCAATAACGTGAAACCCCATGATTGCGTTCGGATTGCCATTGCATTATACCCCCAAATTCCGTCGTATGATAAACTCCAAAGTAGAAATTCTCATTCTGGAGGGCTTAATTCTGGGAAAGTGGAAAGGTGTATATGTGTCTTCAGGTCACCTGAATTTCACAACGTTTTCTTACAGTATCACACTACACTGTTATAGCACTATTATTCCACTTTAACCCCTATGCCTTCCTCTTGTGGCATTCTGGAATTTGTAGTTTAGTGAGGCCTAAGAGCTCCCTGGCTGATAAATAATGTTAAATGTCCCTCCCTTTACTGCAAATCCCAGGATTTGACAGGAGTCAGCCATAGCAGTAAAAGTGGAATAAGAAGGTGGTAAAAGAATAATATAGAACCACAAAAGAGAACAATAAAAGATTGCTGTAAAGAATATTTAATCCATGCTGGGGGGGGGGGGATGATTTATAGATTTAATGTTAAAAAGGTGTAGAAAAACATGATATGAAATATGGCAAGAACTTTTGCTAAGAAGGAATATATAACGTTTTAACTTGATATAATAGAAATGTTTTGGATAAGATTAATACTTTTAATAAAACTGGAGTCGAAGGCTTTCATGGCCGGCATCCATAGTTTTTTGTGGGTTTTTCGGGCTACATGGCCATGTTCTAGAAGAATTTCTTCCTGACATTTCGCCAGCATATGTGGCTGGCATCTTCAGAAGTCTGAAGATCTGAAGATGCCAACCACAGTTGCTGGTGAAACGTCAGGAACAAACTTTTCTAGAACGTGGCCACATTGCACGAAAACCCCACAAAAAACTATTTAATAAAACTATTTTTTAAAGTGGAATAAGAGCACTATACTATTAGGCAAGCAGTCAGAGGTGGTTTTAATAAGAAAATAAAACTTTTATTTGTATCCCGCTTCTCTGTACAAGCAATTGGAGCGGCTACATAAAATTTGAGTTTTGCTAGTTCAAGGACTGTGTGCAAATCTCCTCCACACAGCTTGCTACAATTTGCAATTCATTTGTTGCTGCAACCTCCTTAAGCTTTCCTATTTCCTCCTTAGTTACTTTCTCCCCTTTCAGATATTGGGGTGCCAGGGTTCACCCTCTGCTTTGCTCTGCAATCACCTTTCGGCCTATTATAAATGCTCATTATCCCACCTTCCTAAATAATGGAGAAAGGAATAACCTCCTCATTCCACCTTGATCTGAAAATAGCCCTTTTTATTGATTTTAAAAAGATGTTACAGAAACAAACATATATCCAAGAAACAATGCATCTCAGATCCAATAGGACGAGTTATTTTGATGTGATGATATAAATGATCAAAGGGGGTGGGATATGGATGATATATAATATATACTGTTGTATGCTGAATGTTTTTAAATGTTGTAAGCCGATTTGATCGTTTTCACACAAAAAAAGGATATATATAAATATATATATAATTTATATTTCCTGCCAATCCAAATAAGAAACATCCAGATGATGCGGCGGCAATTATAACAACGAAACTTTCCAAAAAATTCTGGCAGATGTTGACCATAGAGTTGCACTGGACATAACTATAGAGGGTTTCTCTGAGGTAAAAAGAATAGTGTTTTTATTATTATTATTTGTGGGTTTTATTTTTATTTGTGGTTTCTTCACCCCTAACCCCGGCGAAATGTGGAAGGGCCACTATATTTCCCAAACAGGAAAGTACAGCATTTGTGTTTTCGAACGACAAGCTGTGAGCAACTGTGGTTCCTGTTGTATTTTAATATCATCACACTAGAAGCCTTTGCTAGGCCTCAGGTTTTGCCATGGAATCTCAAGGGTTGCATCCACATTGTGAAATAAAGCAGTTCAACACCTCATTACACTCCATAGTATGGGATCCTGGGATCTGTAGTTTCACAAGGCTTTAGGCTGCCAAAGAGTGCTGGTGGTGCCTCACATAAAACTACTAATCCCAGGATCCTGTAGAATGGAGCCGGGGCAGTTAAAGTGGTGTCAAAGTGTATTATTTCTTAAACAGTGGTTCCCCAAACTTTGCTGCTCCAGGTGTTTTGGACTTCAGCTCCCAGAATTCCTGACTGTTGGACAACTTGGCTGGAGCTTCTGGGAGTTGAAGTCCCAAAACACCTGAAGGACCAAAGTTTGGGAAGCAATCACTGCTCCCTCAGCTGAGTGACGCTTCTTGACGCTTAGGCAGCTTCTTGAATGTTGATTGGTCGGTTTAGAAAAGGGGCGTGTCCTCACGTTTGGCGCGAGCCCCTTTTTACTCAAGAGGAGAGATACGTTTGTTTGTTTCTCTCCTCTGGTTCTGAAAGCGAGGGGGTCGTCGCGTTCTCTGATTGGCTGATCGATCGGGGGCGGAGTCAGTTCCCTTTCTCCTCCTCAACCCTTCCCCCCCCCATATCTCGCAGCGCTGTTTTCTTAATTTTATGCCCCTCCGTCCCTTCTCATTGGCTTAGCGCTCGCGGGTGGGCGTGGCCTGCATTCTCTGCCTTGGAAGTTCGGACGCTTTGGGGGGGGGGTCTGGCATGGCGCGCGCATGCGTAGTTGAGCGCCTGAACGTTCGAAGGAGTGGACCGTTGGTGACCGTTGGTAGAAGGTTCGGATTCGGAATGACCTATTAGCGCAGAGGGGGGTCCTGGAACAAACCAATCAGGAGAAAGAGGGGGCTCCTGGGGAGCTGATGAAATACAATGTTAACAAAATGGGGGAGGGGGGATCTTGAGGAGCCAGGAAAAGGAGCAGCAGAAGTCTAGAAATCTTCTATTGAGGAATAGGGGTGCGTCTACACTGTAGAAAGAATGCAGTTTTGATGCCACTTTAAGTACCCCAGTTCCATCCTATGGAATCCTGGGATTTGTAGTTTCCAAAGGTCTTTAGCCTTCTCTGTCAAAGAGTGCTGGTGCCTTGCAAATCCTGGGATTTGTAGTTCCAAAAGATCTTTCTGCCAAAGAGTGCTGGTGCTTTGCAAATCTTGGGATTTGTAGTTCAACAAGGTTTTTTTTGGCAAAGAGTGCTGGTGCTTTGCAAATCCTGGGATTTGTAGTTTCACAAGGGCTTTAGCCTTCTCTGTCAAAGAGTGCTGGCGCCTCGCAAATCCTGGGAGTGCTAGTTTCACAAGGTCTTTCTGCCAAAGAGTGCCGGTGCCTCGAAAATCCTGGGATTTGTAGTTTCACAAGGTCTTTAGCCTTCTCTGTCAAAGAGCGCTGGCGCCTTGCCAATCCTGGGATTTGTAGTTTCACAAGGTCTTTAGTCTTCTCTGTCAAAGAGTGCTGGCGCCTCGCAAATCCTGGGAGTGCTAGTTTCACAAGGTCTTTCTGCCAAAGAGTGCTAGTTCCTTGCAAATACTGGGATTTGTAGTTTCACAAAGTCTTTAGCCTTCTCTGCCAAAGAGTGCTGGTGCTGCTGGATCGCAAATCCTGGGATATGTAGTTTCACAGGGTCTAGCCTTCTCTGTCAAAGAGGGCTGGTGCCTCACAAAACTACAAATCCCAGGAATCTGTAGGATGGAGCCATGGCAGTTAAAGTGATGTCAAACTGCGTTATTTCTACAGTGTAGATACACCTGAGGTTGGGGAGTGGGTTGCTTAGGCTGTCAACAAGGCTCCTGTGTGACAAGCAGGAACTGAACCAAACTGAGCCAGTGTTGTGGGAAAGCGGTTTGGCTTTTGGACTAGGACTCTGGAGACCTGGGTTCGGTTCCATGGAAACACATACTCTCTCAGCCTCAGAGGGAGGCAATGACAAACCTTTTGAAGAAATCTGGCCAAAAAATATCCATGATGATAGTAATAAATTTATTTATAGCCCGCCTCTTCCAAAAGGATCGAGGGGGGTTACGACAATAAAATATATCAACAACATATATCATACATATATAAATAAAAGTTACACAAACCCCTTACCCCCTATTATAAAAAATAAGCAACAACATTATAATATACAAATTAAATTAAATAAACATAGTTAAACATAATTAAAATGAGGCATTTTGGGTCAAACAAGGGCAAAGCATATCAATACAGCAGGACAATGATAGGTTTGCCTTAGACACTTGAAGGCACACAATGACAAAAGTTTTCAACGTGATGCTGTAAAAGGTCCCAACGTTTCACTGTGTCTGTTCTGCGTAGCTGTAAAATGCAAAAGAGCTGTTGCTGTTCTGTGCCTTCATTTCCAGCTTATGGCAACTCTAGAGGCTATCGTGGGTTCCTTGGCAGGATTTGTTCCCAGCAGGGTTTGCCTTTGCTTTCCTCTGAGGCTGAGAGAATGTGACTTGCCCAAAGTTATCCAGTGGGTTTTTCATGGCCGAGCAAGGCTTTGAACCTTGGTTTCTAGAGTCTTAGGAGTGCCGAAACGGGATTTAAAACAGGGAAATCCCGCAAAAGTGGATCATTTTCACACAGCGTCATGTATTTATGCGTATAGAAAGGGGGAAAACCTGCAGAAGTGGGATCGTTTTCACGCGGCGTCACGGGCTGATTTTGTTCATTTTTTGTGCAGTTTATCTTTGCGCTAGTGCTCATTGCTCCTCATGAGTGAGAAAACAATCCCGCTTTTGTGGCATTTTTCCTGTATTTAAATCCCTGTTTTGCATGGGATTTAGGCACTTAGCCTCCCGTGTGATAAATTCCTGTGTCCAATGTTCAAACAAACAGTGTAGGGATTGGCTGTAAGGCATGAAGGATGCCTTTGAAGACAAGTGGGAAGGAAGAGCTGTTTCTACAGTGGTCCCCCCACATTTGCTGGGTTTGGGGTGAAGGACCCCCGTGAATGTGGAAAAACCACAAATAAAAAAAAATATTATTTTTAGTTAAGAGAACCCTTCTCTAGGAATCTCCAGGTCCTCCAGTGCAACTCTGTGGTCAACATCCATAAGAGGTTGATCATAGAATCATGCTGGAGGACCTACAAATGCCCAGAGAAGTGTTATCATATTTGGATGATAGCTGAATCTGAATCAGCCTCTACGGTTGGATGAAGTAGTCAAAAGCAGAGGGTAGATCTGGGTTTGTTTGTTTTTTTAAATGCCTCTGAACACTTCACTGATTTGTAGCCAAGCCATTGTTATATACTTTTTTATTATTCAGAACGATGCCGACCTGCTGTTTTAGAAGAAGACAAATTCAAATTTGAATATATCCATTAGAATGAGATAAATGTGTTTTGCATATTTTTGAAGGATTATGACTTGGGACCATGGATAGAAGGAAAGATTCAGACAAACATCTGGACCCTCCTGCTGCGTTCGGAGTCTCAAGATCCACTGGTAAAAAAAGATAATCTTTGTGATCTCTTCCTTATACACACTGATATATTAATGCTGATTTTCTTATTTGGAAAGTTGAGAGTATGTGTGTGTCCTGAGTAGCATACCAATAGTTATTAGTGTCATAGTGGCCTTTGTGTTGGACTGTATTGTGATTGTTTCGTTGCAGTACTTCTTTAAAAGTTAGGGTAGCAGAGAGTGTGCATATTAAATATGGCCATTTATAGAACACATGTTTGCCTTTAGATAGTAGCTCCCAGCAATCCTAGCACTAACCCAATGTTAAAGAATGGTGGAAGCTGCAATTCAACAATATTTGGAGTGGCACAGAATTGCCACTGCATTATTACATTGATCTCCACTTGGCTACAGACTTTAATTTTAAATGTTTTAATTATTATTTTTTGGCATGGCCTTCATAGGTCTGATTTGTGTACAGCACTACCCATCTCTCTTGCAGTTGCTGGCAAATTTGGCAACAGTGTGGATTAATCTGGCACAAATCCAGTTGCTATTCTGTTTCTCTCTTAGAGCCCCAAAGCTTGATCCCACCTTCCCATTTCCAAAGCCGTTCAGCACCACCGTTGGCAGTGCCTGCTGCGCTGCCCTGGAGTGCCACACCTCTCTCTAATTGGGAGACTGCTGAACTCAAGCGAGAAAACCAGCGGCTGAAGGATGAACTCCATAGGTGGAGCACAAAGAGGGAGAAGATGGAAGAAACAGGAAATAAAAGCAGGTAAGCAATCTTGTGTATCAATCATTTCCTGTCAGTCCATTTGACTACATAATTTGTGATGCAGATGTGTAAAACAAAAACAACAGTGAAACGTTTTCCTGCTTGTAGGTTTTCCCCCCTACATGTGTCTGTCCTATTTTTAAGATAGAGAGTGTACTGGTTTGAGTGTCGGACTATTACTCTGGAGACCAGGGTTCAGTTACCGCTAGGCCATGAAAGCCACCTTGGGCAAGGCACATGCTCTCAACCTCAGGGGAGGGCAATGGCAAACCTCCGCTGAACAAATCTTGCCAAGAAAGCCCCATGATTGGTTCGCCTTAGGGTCACCATAAGTCAAAAATGACTTGAAGGCACACAACACACACACACATACACACATTTTAAAGATACAGTGGTCCCCTGGGTTATGAAAGTAATCCGTTCCGGGATTACTTTCGTAACCCGGAAGTGTTCATAACCCGAGGGACTGCTTTTTTTGGTGCACTATATGGCTTTCCATTTCCTTCCAAGCTCAATTCAGGGACCACTGTGTATGGATCCTAAGATGTAATGATATCTTGTTTGTTGAATGCAATCTTTAAAATTCTTGGCTTTCTCATTATATTTAGATTAGGATTGGAGAACATATGGTTTGCGACTGTTGATGGAACCTTTATTCTTATCTTCCTTTGCCATTGGCCAGTCTGGAAAAAGATGGTGGGAACTGGATCCCTGAATAGTTTGGAGAGTTCAGGTGTGCCTTCAATACTCAGCCCTAATTTAGATGTTGGACTAAGTTTATTTGTTTTGTTTTGTTTTGTTTAAGTATTTTTGCATCATCTCCCAGCCCAGAAATAAAAACCAATTAGAAAAGTACGAAGATAAAAACATTTTAAAAACACATTAAAAATACTCTTTAAAAACTCCTAAAAGCACAGTTTTGGTTGTCTACCAGTTTAAAGATATGATGCCAGCCTAACGTGTTTGGGGAGGGAGTTCCACAGTCGAGGCACTGCTACAGAGAAAGGCATGTTACACATACTCACCAACCTAACTTCACAAAATGTTGGGACAACAACAGAGCCGCCTTTGGAAGATTTCAAATTTCTGACAGGCTTATATGGGAGGAGGAGGTCTTTCAGATACCTTGGCTCAAGTCATTTAGGGGTTTGTAGGTCAATGACAGGACCCTGAATTGAGCTTGGAAGGAAATTGAAAGCCAGTATAGTTCTATGGCTAGTGTTAAAAGGTCTCTTCTTCCAGCAGACATTTAGTCTTTAATATATTGTTTTTATTATATTGTTAATGGATTTAAACATCTGAATATTTAAACATTAGTTGCCCAATTTTTGCTTTTATTTTGGGGGAAGGAGGCTGGCTCTTTTGGATTTTTCTTCATTGTAAACTATCCTAACTGCATTTGCCATTGTGAGAGATACAATTTTATTTAGCAAACTGGTAAATAAAAAGGCTAGAATAAGACATTACCCTGAACATCTAATTTTCAGTTGAAGAGCTGAAGGTAAATGAAGACAGAGGAGTTTATCACATGGGATGAATTTTTCTCAATTGCGAATGGAGCCAATTTGCAATTACGTGAATTCACTAGTTTAGCGAATTTACGTGAAATCTGATTGCATTTGGAATGCGTTCAGAATGACTTCCCATTTCCCAAAAATGACCCCCCATTGCCTGAAATTGCGTGAGATATTCTAATACGCAATTACGCGAAACCCCATGATTGCATTCGGAATGACTTCCCATTGCCCGAAATTGCGTGAGATACACTCATACACAATAACGTGAAACCCCATGATTGCGTTCGGATTGCCATTGCATTATACCCCCAAATTCCGTCGTATGATAAACTCCAGAGACTAGCACTCTCTTGAGTAACCCACCATTGCTCTTTGTGCTATGCCTATTATGTTCCTGTTGCAGCTGTAGGCGGCAGTGTGTTTATTGTAAGGCAGTCTGCCATGCTGCTGTTTTTGAATTCATCTTTGCAATAAAACTGTTCTGTTAGGCATTGACTGATGTTCTATATATTCTTTATAGCGAAACTGTTCTTCATTGGGTTGGTGAGAAGAGGAACCCACAAAAAGTGGTTTTAACTCCATTACTACCCAGAGCCAGAAACAGCTGATATCATCACAAAGCAAACAGTGCTCCAACTGCAACCTTCTTGCCTTGTCACTTCATTCCCTGCCTCTGCCCAGAGCAGAACTCCATTGCTTAACTCCTCTTTCTTGTTGTATTCTTGTTTGTCTCCTTCTTTCATCATTTGGACTTGTAATTCCTTTGTCTCCTCTCTTGTGCCTTTCCTGTATTCTCTCTTTGGCTTCTATCATTGAAGGGTTTTTTTTTGGTTGCTGTTACATCAGTCAGGCAGGTTTCTGAGTTTTCGTCCTTGTCTATGAAGGAACGTCTATATTTCTTTAATCCTGCTAAAATGGCTATTACTGGAGAGCCATTTGGTTTGTGATGATAACAGCTATTTCCCTGGCTGTTTGGGATGGTAATGGGGTGAAAATCCTCTTTTAGTGGATTCCACCTGTCTACTATTCCAGAATGCACCTTCATGGTAAGTACTCAATGTGGCATTCTATCAGGCAACCATTTTGGTCTGGCTTGTTTGAAATGACTTGATATATTTGTATGGTCCTCTTTTTATTTGCCTAGAAATCATTCTTTGGTCATTAGGACATAAAGGGAAACACAGTGGAGTCTTTGCCTTTATCCTAAGTAAGTATACCTAGAATAGTACCCTCTGGAGATGGCATGAGTTTCTGACATCTTTCTCTACCTCACAGGCCCCAGGATAGAGAAGCTGAGCCTCTGAATGCATGTCACACCCTGGCCATGTCCCAACAGGCTGAGATCATCTCTCACCAGCTTCATGAGATCCAGAGGCTGGAAGCTGAACTTACCACCCTCCGGGTTGCCTTAGCCCAGCAGGAGGCAGTGGCAGCTAGTCGGGAAAATGCCCTTGTTGGCCTCCAAGGAGAACTCACAGAACTCAAAAGCCAAAGCCAGGCAGAGGCTGCCACGTTGAAAACAGAACTGGAAGAAGTCAAGAAGGGAAGGAGTCTGGAAACTGAGGCTCTGAGAAAGGAGCTTGAGGAACTTAGGAGGCGAAGTCAGGTGGAGACAGATTCCCTGAAGGAAGAGCTTGAGTTGACCAAAGAAAGGCATGGCCGTGAACTTGGACAGGTACGGGGAGAGTTGCAAAGAGTGGTTAAAGAGGCAGAAGATGAGCGGAAGCGGCAAGAAGAGAAGGCTCAGGAGTGCCTTCAGACAGTACTCAAGCAGCACCAAGTAGAGGTAAATGTGAAAGAATAGCATTCTGGGAAATGGAGGTCTGTAGGTTCCCTCTGCCATGATTTTAAAGGTTGATGTTATTTATATTGCTTATACAGTGGGCCCTTGCTTTACATGGGGCATCCATTCTGCCCCCCCCCCCCATGTAAAGCGAATTCTGCGCATTCTCAAGCCCTGTTTAGATCAATGGGGTGCACTCCTGTGTGCGGCACATGCACCATTCATCTAAATGGGGCTTCCCATCCTGTGACCTCAAGCCCGCATATGGGAAGTCTGCATATAGGGCAGGCTGACTGTATTTGCTTAAGGTTTGTTATAATTGTTAACTGTGTTCTTGTTCTCATTGTTATTAGCAGGTGCTAGGCCTAGCAGTGGGGTTGGAAGTTTTAGAAACAGGCCATTACTGAGAAGCTCCAAGGTTATTTGGCTTGAGAAAAGAATGTAGGCAGTTGAAAGGGGCTTAGAATCTTTATTATGGTCATAGACCAACACAAATAAAAAGGGGGAACAGGTTAAAAACATTATTTAAAATATCCTTCTAGATTATACAGCTTCAGATTAGCAGTTCGTACTAGTCTACTGAGGTGGTCATTGCCTACTGAATTTTAACTGCAGCTGCACAGATCTTTGTGTAGTTTTTAACAACATGTTAAGTGGGTTTATATTCTTTTAGTCTCTTTAAATTATTCTTTACTGATTTAGAGTTATTTTTATCGATCTTATTTATGCACCATATGGAGATCCTATGATTTAGGATGAAATGTAACTATTATAAAAAATAAATATAGGTCTAACAATCCCTGGTTTTTTGTCTATGCTGGCTTCAGGTAGCTGAAATCCATTTGGAGGACCTATTGTTCTCCACCTCGTGACTAGGACTTGTGGAAAGCATGACTTTTGAAGCTTCGTTATAGAGCTGTGAAGTTTAGTATAGTTATTTCTATGTGCCTTCAAGTCACTTCTGATTTATGACAATCCTCTCATAGGGTTTTCTTGGCAAAATGGGTTTCCCATTCCCTTCCTGTAAGGCTGAGAGAGTGTGACTTGCCCAAGGTCACCCAGTGGGTTTCCATGGCTGAGTGGGGATTTGAGCTCTGGTTTGCTTGAGTCCTAGTCCAGCAGTCAGACCACCACACCATTCTTGCACACAGATTCAATATACAGTAATAAAATGGGTGGGCAGCTGTATCATTGCTTCATCATAGGACTTGTTTTCTCACAGTTGTCCAAGCTCTCTGAAATTCATGGAGCTGAAGTTGCCTCTCTGAAGCATCAGGTGTGTATACTACAACAGGATCTGGAAACGCACCATAAAGAGAAAGTCCAGTTAACGGAGGCCAGGGATGTTCTCCAGAGCCAGCTCAGGTAGGATTGGTTCTCCTAGACTCCCTTCCTGTACTGACCTTGTCTCCAGGTAAAGGCAGTGTCTGTTTTCTTTCTTCCAGCTTGGCTGAGGCAGAGTTGGCCTCCCAGAATGCTTTGGTGCTGCAGCTGAAGACATATGTAGGAGAACAGGAGGCAAGGCAACCCAGTTCTGAGCAGGAGCAGCTGAGAAGCAGAGTACAGGTGAGACTTAGAGAGAAGGGAATGTATATGTATCTGGATGTATATGTATGCAGGACCTCATTAATTAATCCTCTGTTTCAGCAACTGGAAGATGAAAAAGATACTCTGAAAATTACAGCTGAGCTTCTGCAGGTTCGCCTGGCTTCCCTCAATGATGTCCTAACACTACAGGAGACAGAGCTTAGCAAAAAGGTAGTTATGCTTAAGGATGGCTAAGGGCACTGTTCCCTAAGGATATAAACAAATGGGCAAAAATGATCTCACGTGATCCCAAAGAATAGATTATTTCAAACTGATTAAAATGTGTTCTTTGTTGGACTAAGTTTAGGAGTGGGAATTATGTGGCCCTCTAGATGTCATTGGACTGCAACATCCAGCATTCCTAGCAGGCATAGCCAAGGAGCAAAATGCTGGGTGCTGCAATCCAACAACATCTGGATGGATGCGTGATTCAACCCTAGAACTGCTTAGAGGGATGCATTTCTGGAGGTGGAGGAAACATGCTGGCAGTTAGTTGGTGGGACCAATTTAATGCTGTATATACTGGACTGTATGTCAACCTCATGTATAAGTTTTGGGGCCAAAATTATGGATTTTGATATGACCCATGAGTAAGTCAAGGGTAAAACTTAGGGGTATATAACAAAGGATCTGTAGGATGAAGCAAAGCAATAGAATGTCAAAAGAACTTTAAAAATTCCATCATTTCTCTTTGTGCTCACTCCTAAGGCTGGATGGATAGGAGAGTAGAGGGTTTCGGTGCTTCCAGGACAGATTATACTCTTGCTTTTTGCCAGGAGACGATTCCTTCTTTTAAATATAAGAGTTAAGATGCAGTATTTACATTGACCCATGGATAAGTCGACTCAGATTTTTGGGTCAATTTTTTAACCTAAATTTCTAGAATTCATGTATGAGTATATACAATTGCTTTGTAAAACTTTTAGAGGGGGCAGGGGAATTGGGCTCTGTCTCCCACTCCTGTTCCTAAAACTCTGGGAATTGTTGATCTCTAAGAACCTGTGATTCTAAGGATTTTGTCAGGTAAAGCTGTCACAATTTAAGTCACTTTCCAGAACAACTGCTATGGCACATTTGGTTTTGTGTTTGAATCTTTTCTCAGGTGCAGCTCCAGGACCCTCTTCAGCCTGAGTCATCCCAGAAGCTCCAGGGACTGCTGACCCGATGGCGAGAGAAAGTGTTTTCACTTCTGGTGCAGCTGAAATCTCAGGAACTTAGTCACAGGAATACCACTAAACAGCTAGATTGGAAGGCATGTGCTGGAAAAGGGGGAGTGAACTCAAAAGAGGCTTAGATCAGTTAGAACAGAGAGAAACGGTACTCCTGAGCTTTCCGAAAATGGGAGTAAGGCTGAGTTTAAAAGCTGGAAAGCAGAATGTGTAGGTGCCTAAGACAGGCTGCCTCTTACTCCCGGATACATGTCAGACAGTAATCAATAGCCCAACAGCATTCTCTGCTGTATCACTTTATTCAGGGTACAGCCAAGTGGGAGAGTTCCCCAAAGCAACAGTCTCTTTCTAAAAACTATAACCAAACCTATTATTCCCCTCGCCAGGGACAAAAGAAAATGACATCCTTTTGATACTCCCACATAATTGCTTTTAGATCAACCAATCTCTGGCCTTCCCTTTCAGCTCCTTCTCAAGGACTTCCCAGACTGCCTTTTCAATCCTCTTGGGAGTCTCTTGGGACCTTCTTTGGCACCCAGCCCACTCCAGCCAGCCCTCTGGTATCAGTTCTCCACTGCCTCTCCAGCTGTCCCCTCCTGTGTGACAGCCTGGCTCCACTAGAATTCCTGCCACTGTCTTCTCTGGGTATGAGTTCCAGTCACTTTCTCTTTGGGCCTTCACCCTCTCCCAGCTGTAGGGCTAAGTCTCACACCTTCCCACTTGGTGATCCCATCTCTTTGTCAGTCTTGAGAAATTGCAGCATTACAGCTCCCTATTGTTTCCCTCACCATGTCTGCCAATCTTGTTTCCCTGCTCTCCCAGCCACTGGCTATTGCTACCTCTCTTTCTTGCATCCACCTCACCCTCCACCTCACCTTTGCTGTCCTTTTCATTCCTTCTCCACCTTCCAGCTGTCTGCCTTTTAAGCTTCCCAACATCTGCCCTGCCTCAACTATTTTCCTCAATCAGCCCTGATCCCAGCTCTGAGTATTCTGGGTTTTCCTCTGCCAGCTTCCAGCTGCTCTCCCATCAGGTCTTGCTCTTGTCTCAACACTCACCTGGTGGGTGTTGGTGGTGGGTGAAGAGCCACCACTTGTCCTATTAGACATTGGTCTCATCTCGGCTCTGGCCAGGTAAGTGTTGATGGTGGGCACCCAAGCCTTGCCCACATCTCATTACACCTCCCCATCTTCATTCTTGAGAATAAAAATATTGAACGATCTTACAATTCAGAAATGAAATTTTAGAATTCAGAGTTTGGAACAGTTGTAAGGGCAGGTAACCATTTGAATAACTATCTCCTCTGAGAGCCTTTAGGGCTGAAGAGCAGGGTATAAATACACTAAATAAATAAATAAATGTTACGCCGTAACAGGTGAGGTTTCCATTCTTTGCCTGCAGATAAAAGAACTAGATGAAGAAGTAGATTCCAGGGAACAGAAGGTGGCACTCCTGCTCCGCAGCCTGGAGGACAAGACTGCTGAGGCAAATGTGGAGCAAGTGAAAAACAAGGTACAGTGGGCTGTCCACATTTGTTGGGGTTAGGGCTGCAGGACCACTGTGAAAGTGGGAAAACAGCAAATAAATCAATTTTTTACCCGAGAGAACACCTTTCTGGGAATATCTAGGTCAGACCTGTACAAATTAGCAGTAGGGAGAGGCCAAAATTAAAATAGGTTGACTTCTTTGGGCTGCAGATGGGGGTGGAGATGGAGGTGCCCTTAGAGCCCTGCACTGCACCCACCTCATGGTGGGGGGTGAGGGGTGCTTTCTCAGTCCCTGGGACTTTGAGGGCATTGGGTGTATGTGAGGTGGTCCCCTATGAGTCCCAGGGGCTCAGAGAGCTTGGGTGTGTGAGAGGTGGTACCCTCCCAGTCCGAGGGACTCGGAGATCAAGGGGTGAGGGGTGAGGTGCTGCCCTCCCAGTCCCAGGGACTCGGAGTGCATGGGCTGTGTGAGGTGCTGCCTTCCGAACGTTGCATATCAACCACCTCATGGAATTCAGAGGGCATGGGGGGCATCTGAGCAGGTGGGTGAGGGCAAACCAGCCCCCCCCCCCGATCTGTAGGAGGATTAAGAGCCTGTCTCTTCTATGCGGCTTAATTCTGAAAGGTGGTGGGATGTCACTGGAAATTCTTCTTGCAGCCTGTCAAGAGTCAGCATTGCTCTTGAGCTTCCTCTTTTTTTCCAGGCCCTCCAGGCAGAAGCATTGCGCTCAAAGGAACTAGCACTAAAACTTCAACAAAGGGCAGAGGCTGCTGAAAGTGCTCTTAAGGGACTGGGTGACTTTGTTAGCAGGTAATATTGAGCAACAAGAATGAAGGTGGTCTCCCACTCTCCATAAAGTATTACTTCACAATTCTTTGGTTATCTTCTTTTGAAGTGAGTCTCTGCTTTCTTCACTTAGAAGCCTTGTTTGAACAGCCTGTCAGTCTTTATTGTCAAATTCCCTCATCCATCCTCAAGAAAATCTTTTTTGCCAAGCCATTTCTCGGGTATCACCGTAGCCTAATCTTACCTGGTCTTAAACTGCCGTCTCATACTTCTCTATGCCATCTTGACTGGTTGTTGTCATTCCTGTTGCTGTCTTTCTCTTATCCTTCTTTTTTGTAAAGCAAAAAGTAAGCGGGTGTTAAAATCTTCTAATAACCTTTCAAAACACTTCAGTTCACTTATATGAAACATAAAAATCTATTAAAAGTGCTAAAAGAAATTTCACTGGAATATCAGTGTCCACACTTAATCAAGAGAGGAAGAAATTAATTGATAAAAATATCTGTGTGAGATATGAAATTGTTATTGTGTTTTTTTAATTCAGCACCCCACAAAACCACTACAATATTTTTTAAAAATGTTTTTGTCACAGGCCTGGGTTATCAGAGCTTCAGTCCAACTGAACAGTGGGCCACACTAAGTGGCAGGGGGAAAAGAATGAGATCTATTATCATAAATCTACCCTCTGGTATCTGCTGACTGAATTGCAGTGATTATTTTGTTAAGTAGTTCTTTTGAGCTATTAATAAAAAAAGCCATTGCTCTTCATTTAATTTCCAAAATGAGATGCATAAGAATATAGGAAGGACCATACTGAATCATGGCCTCATTCTGTTCACAATAGTAACCTAACCAGTTGTCTATATCTTGTTGCTTCACAGGCTAAGCCAGCAGCTGCTGGGACAGGAGGAGACATGGAAAGCAAACTTGTCACGCCTGGCAGGTCTGGGAAACAGAGTTGCTTTTGCAGCCAAGAGAGTTGACACCATCCACGGTAAGAGTGCAGAGCTCTGAGGTCACCCAAGAGTAATGCAATCCACCACCATAACCACACTATCATATTTTTATGTGGCATACTTTGTTCTCAAACTAGATCCAATTACTTCCATATGATTAGTGAAGGTAAACCACTAATGTTAAAATATCTTGTCTTTGGATATTAGTTTTGAGGTAGTTTCATGCATGTATAATTTAGAGGAATATTGAATTTTATATCTATAATAGAAACAATTCCAATAATTGCAGACCACACCATTTACAATGTTATATCCCTAAAAGTTACAGAGGGGCTTTACAGACTGCCCAAAAAGGGTGGTCTGAAGCCTCCTTTTTTTGCTGCAGACCTTCGCCACAGCAGCTAGACACTGTGGCAAAGGTGCGCAGAAAAACCCCGCCCCTTTTTAGTGTCCCAGTTGCAACACACTAAATGGAAAAGGCGCCATTGGGCACCTTTACACTGTCGCAACTGCGCAGCTCCGTATAGAAGCTGCGCAGTTGCGACGGTGTCGTTACGTGCTAGGACTGGGGGGGCGTGCAAATGCTGTGCACTCCCCAGCCCTAATCACGGCGCGGGGACAGCCCTTTTGGGCCATCTGTACCGCACCTCAGTTTCACAAGAACTGAAGCCCATTTCTTTTGATGGCTGGTAAAAGTTGCTGTTAACATAATTTCTCCTTGCATCATGCCAGAGATTCTTCAGATTATTTCCAAGCAAATGCATTATTTTTGGTGATATATTTGGATCCACAGACAAACAATCCAGTCCTTTGTTATTTATGTCTTGTCTTTAAGCAGAAGTAAATCTCACTATGTTTAATGGGCTTCACTTTCAAACCAGCATATGTAGGGTTTCTTCCCTTTCTTTTGAATGGTTTGATGCAGTTGCCTGAAATTACAACCCAGCACTATAATCCTATCTACATTTAACAGTAAGTCTCGTTGGCCTTAGCTTTTGAGTAAATGCACACAGAAAACTAGGCTAGTCAAGTCATTCTCTGTAGACAGGGAACTGTAATTCTGTGAGCAACAGTAGGGATGCTGGATGAAGTACCTTTCCTCAACCTAGTGCTGATTAATTCAATTATTCCCCCATCAATCAATTTAGCAAATGACCAAGATGGCTGGGATGATGAGAGTTTCAGTGCAATATATCTAGAGAGCCCCAGCCTCAGGAAGGCTAGAATATAGATTTTGACACCTTTGCTAACCTACACTTCCCAGAATTTTTGGGCTAAACTGCAATGGATCTGGTATAAAACATATGTATATTTGTAGCATGCTATAGATCTCTCACTTGTTTATAATCTCTCTACACTCTTGCCTACTTGCCCTGCTTTTATCACTGCAATCGATCTTCATTGCCAAAGAATGCGAAGCTTCAGAGATGGGGGATTCAGCATGAAGCATGCATGTTTTGAATAAATATGCAAAGTAAATGCCAAAAGAAATCCCATAATTATTTGCATACCTTAATATGCAGAGCATGAACCATACCTCTGTACTAGCACGCAAGATCTCAATGGCCTTAGATGTTTTAGGCTGGAAGTGAGGTACCTGTGACCCAAGGGCTGTGGGTGAAACTTGGCCAGTTCCAGCTGTGACAGATCTACCCACTCTAGGTTTGACCCACCTCACTGCTGGAATGTGAAGCTTGATGTTTTTCAAAAGCTAATGTGGGATTCAGTAGGAAAAATGTTCCCTATCCTGCTCTGCGCTGTACAAAGAATCCCAAATTGCATAGTCAGCAGCTTGTCAGTTCTGCATATAATTTGCTATTTTTTTGATGGTATACCACATTGTGTGCAACTTTTTTGCATTTTCCACATAAGATCTTGTGTTCCTTTTCTCTCCTGTTATTTGCTCCAGTGTGTTGGCAGAAATTTACATGCAGATTCTTTCTGCCTCAGCAACAACACTATTCAGTGGGATACCTTGGTGTAGCTAGTGTTATGCCAGAAATTTCAGTAAAACTACCAAACCTCTACCTCTTATATGTAGCCTGAGCCAGAACTTTAAGTGGAGGGCAGCTAATTGTGGAAGGTTGCCCTACAGAATACACTTGTCTCTTTTGTGTGCTTCTGTGATTTTAGATTACTCTGTTTGTGATGATAGGATTGTATATCCTTTTTGAACATGTGATGATGATGATTTCTATTTCCTGCCTCTCCAGGGTTGGTCAGGGTTGTTACGAACTCAAGTCTTGCAGGATCCTTATAACCTTTTTAGAAGCAAGGATGATGATATCTTACTCATTCCTTTTGAATTTCTGTTGTCCAAATATTAACTTTGTTTTGGGATAAGAGGAATAACTTTCTCAGCAACAATGAATGGTGAAAAACAAAAATCTTACAGCATTTTTAGGAGTAAGAGGTTTTATGTGGAAAAAGCTTTGGTAAATCACAGTCTGCTTTACAGTCCAAGAAAGTTTATGCCAAATGAAATTGAGATGCCACAAGACTCTGATGTTTTTTCTGTAACAGATTATCAAACCAACTAACCCACACACCCTACCTAGTTGTTGTTGTTAGTTATCCTTTGCTGCAGTAGATTTTGGGATGACTTGATCTTGAATAAGCAATTTACAAAAGATTTTATCTTGGTAGCTATGAATGTTGATTAACAACCAGTTTATTGAAATGAATCAGCACAGCTGCCTGCTTTTGAGCTCTCCTTGTAGCCATGAAAACTGTCATGATGAGTTTCTGCACTTTAAAATTTACCACTACATTTCTGGTGACCATAATTTCAATTAAGGGTCTGAGAAACTTCAATTAAGACTGAGAAACTTCTGGTGCCTCTGTCTTTCACAGCATGCATCAATTTTACTGATTTTTTAAATAGTAGTTATAGAAGTTATTGTTTTAATTTTTATTATAATAACAATGATTAATGTCGGGGGGGGGGGGGAGAACAGGAATGTAACTAATAATGGCAAACTTCCTCTGAACAAATCTTGCCAAGAAAGCCCCATGATAGGTTCGCCTTTTGGTCGCCATAAATCAGAAATGACTTGAAGGCACACAACAATTTTAAAAAGCCTTTCTATAGACATATAGGGGCTAAACAGGCAAAAAGAGATGCTTTCAGGCTGGCTTGAAGGCATAGCATTTAGATGACACATGCCTTGAAGCCAGCAGGAAAGTGCCCTCTAGGCACCTTATGCAGAGAAAAGCCATTTGAAAAAGAAGCAGCTCTTTTCTGCTTCTTCCTGGCTTGAAGCCATGTCACATGGTCATGACATGAGCACTCCAGCTGCCTTGGGAGCCGGCAGTGCGGTTGGTGGGTTTTCAGTGTGGCTTCAGAAAAGGCAGCTTCAAGCCACTTTTTCCTGCCCATCCCTTTAGCCCCAAAGACATCTGGAATTGCTTCAGACAATACGTTTCTTCCAGTATTTTGTGTGTGTATGCATGTGTTCTTGAGCATTTTAAAGCTGGGGGAATATGTCCATAAGCAGGTTGTTCCTAAAGTAATTTTCTTCTTGACTGGTTGGAACTCTTCTTGTGTTTTTAGAAATGAGATTTCTGATTCTCTTAGTGGATAACTACCATTTTCTTTTCTAGGGTTGGTTTGTCAGAAAATAGCACTAGCCAAACTTCAGCAAGAGGAGAAACCGTCTGTCATGAAATTGACCCAGGAGATGTAAGTTCAAAACTAATGCAGGGGTAGGAACTGTGGCCTTCCATCTTTCCTCACTGTCTGTTCTGGCTAGAGCTGATGGGAACTGTAGTCCAGAACATCTGCTTGGGCCATAATTCCAGAGTGAGCTGAAAGTCAGGATGGTCAAGAGATTGCCAGTTGCTTCTGTTTCCTCAAGTGTTTGGTGGTTTATATCTTGGAAGAGCAATCTGTCCAAATAGATGGTCCTGATTTCTTGGGAAAGTATTTTAGGCCTTGTGCATTTGTTACATTTATCCTTCTTTGCCTCATCCACCAAAAAAAAAAAAAAAAAAGTAATTAAGGCATGCTTCAGAGGCACATTTGGAAAAAAAGACATTACATAATTACTTCTGTACTTCTCATCTACTTCTTTCCCAGGATCCAGCCATCTTATGAAGACCTAAAAGCTGAATTACAGATGCTCCATGAAGAACGAGACCAACTTTCAATGGAGCTTAAACGTGGGGCTCAACTCATAGAGAGGAAGATGGCTGAAGCAAGAGAAAAAGGTGGCCATCTTTACCTCTAATTCCCATTCAAGTGACATAACTATTCCTGTACTACTTCAGACTGCAGATGGGTGCTAGTGTGAATTAATTAATTCTCCATACAAAATAGGATTTTCTGCACACAGAAGGATAGTAAGTTGAAAATAGTGATTTTTATCCTGTTCTTCGTTTAGCCTCTAGGTCAATGATTGCTTGTCTAGCTTTTGCTTACTCAGTGAGAAAGAACTGATGGTATTCCAGCATTGCAACTGCAGTGCCAGGTTCCTTGTTGAAAGAAGTTAATAGAAGGCTGTGATGTAACTCCCTTCAGTCTTTGGCAGATACTAAACAGGCTTATCTTTTTCATGATCTGCTAGGTTTGTTTTTTTTTCAATGTACAAGGGGATTTTGTTTTTTTGTGGAGAAGTCTGTACAATGTAGCATGACTTGAATGTAGAGCAAGGCTCTGGTCTCTCCCTAGTGCTACACACAAATTCAGTGTAGAAATCCCGAGCTTTCCCCAATCCTCTAGGGAACTGATTAGGAGAGAATTTTTTCATACAAAAATGTAGCCAAAGCAGGAATACAGTTACATTTTGAAATACATACTTTTTCAAAATGTTCAAATCCATCAATTGCAAATCACACACATATGCATATACTAGTAAAATATGCATGCTGGGAAAAATGTGGGTAGAATTAGAGTGCCTTTATTGCATGGCAGGAAATACTTACATTTTAGGAAACTGGATTAAAAAAGCATACATTTGGAAAATCACATATGAAAAATGCACATATTTCAAGAAATGTGCATGGAAAGTACATCTGATGAGACAGAACAGACGATTCTGGGAATCTAGTTGACTGTCCCAAAATGAACTTGACAGTTTTCCTCATCTCTAGCAGATAGTGTTTTTGCTATGTGTTGTCCCATCTCTTGACTGTTTCTCTTCCTTTCCACAGTTGAGTCTGACCTCCAGGAATTGAGGGAGAAATCATGGAGCCTGCAGGAGGCACTGGAGGCAAAAGCAGTAGTGGAGAAGGCCCTGAGGCAACAGCAGGAAGACACAGAGAGGCAGCTGGACAAGGTGTGCCAAGAGCTGCAGAAGAGTGAGGAAGCTGCAGAGAATTTGAAACATGAGCTGGGACAAATGAGAGAGGAATATGAGAAAGGTATGCGAGGACCGTTTCAATTTTGGGGGGGGCAGGAGGAATTAATCTCAGTACTGAGCAGGGAGTGCTTTTAAATCAGGGATAGGGAATCTTTGGTCATCCCAATGTTTTATACTTCATTTCCCACATTCCCATATTGTCAGCTACACTGACGGGAAGATGTATGTCAGAACACCTGAAGGGCTCAACATTCCTTGTGCCTGTATTTAAAACTTGCTCCTGGGTTTTTTCTTTCTGCTGTATGACCACCAGGGCGAAAAAAAAATCTCAATTGGACACACACAGCGCAGTTGCAGCACACATGTAGCAATATATATCTGCTTAAATAGAAAACAGGTATTTAATTGCAGTGACAAAGGTTGTGTGTCACTGACTTCTATTACAATGGGGGAGATAGCTTTGAGGAATTGCTTTGACTGGCAGAAATAAGTAAATTAGGCTTGAAGTGCACTCCCTAGTGGAGGAACAATCTACTTCCAGTTTCATTCCTGCCTATGTCTAAAGAGATTATTGTACATCTCTTTTTGCATGATCTGGGCATAGGTCGGACACAGACTTAAATGGATCTTATTGCACACCTCTGTGCCCATCTTTGCCACATTGAGTACCTGATCCAAACTCCTGGTGTACTTTTAAAACATCAGGAAATATCATTCTTCAAAAGTATGCCAGAAGTCCAGATTTGTGTACATGATGCAGCTGAGTTGGGCACAGAGGCATGTGATAAGATCTTTTTAAGCCCATACCCAGCCTGTGCCTGGATCAGGTGAAAAAAGGTGTACGATAATCTCCTGTGTCAGTTATTTGTACAACTGTTGGTTTCTCTAACAGGGATATCCTGGGAGTAAACAAAAAGACACCTCCCTCCCAATTTTATTTTATTTTGTTTTTGCACCACCAAATGGAGGCTATTTCCACCACTTTTAGAGGCACCCTGGTAAATGCATTCTTTTCCCAAAAATTCAGAATTTGCCCCCAAATGCCTTCCTTACACTGACCCCTAGTGTGATAGAGTGGCCATAACAGGCAGATGTCAATATGCCTGAAGGAGGCCCAGATCTGAGGTGATAGAGATAGGTGGGCAGGTTGAGAGTTACCAGCATGGTTTAGTGCTTTGAACATTGGCTTATGACTCTGGAGACCAGCGTTCGACTCCCAGCTCAGCCATGTAATCCCACTGGGTGACCTTGGGCAAGTCATACTCAGCATCAGAGGATGATAATGGCAATGGCAAATTCTCTCTGATGAAACCTGCTAAGAAAACTCCATGACAGGTTTGTCTTAGGGTCACAAATGACTCGAAGGCACACAGCAACAACGACTGCCCTCTCCATCAAGGCAGAAACCTCTGTTGTGGAGTTTTGTATAACTAGATATGTCAAATGGTGACAAAAGTGCTGGAATAAGTGTTTGGCATCCCTGCAATTCAGCCCAGTGACAGGTAGTTCCTCCACACACCCTAGCTTCTCTCTGCAGCAGGAAATAAGGGGACCCAAATTCAGCTCTGTAAAGAGGAAATGTAGGAAACCTGTCCTTTTCAGTTAAGGTGCACAACTTTAGCGTTTAGCATTCAAGGAATATTCTCCTCCATTCTCCTTTTTTCAATGTTGAACCATTCAGATGCTTATAAAAATTGTGCAGTTTTAGTTAGTACAGCTGTGCAACTTTGTCTTAGAAAGTTGCACTTTATTCCAATTGTATATCAAAGGCTGCATAAAGTTAACAAAGTTGTGTTGTTTTGCTGTGCTGAGAACCTAAAAAAGTCCCCCACAAGTTGTAGGAACTTACCCAGTGTTGTTAACTTGTTAAATTGATAACATGCTTTTTGTTTGTCTGAGTTATTTTTATTATTTTAAATTTTAATT
The DNA here is from genome assembly GCA_034509955.1 of Urosaurus nigricauda. NCBI lineage: Eukaryota > Metazoa > Chordata > Lepidosauria > Squamata > Phrynosomatidae > Urosaurus > Urosaurus nigricauda. The sequence goes on from JAOEGL010000002.1 coordinate 312,041,163, forward strand.
TGCTTTAAGTTGCTTACACTGACTTTATTTCTGTTGGCCTGAGATCCTAGGACTGAGTGTGATGTAAATATATTGATAAAATAATGTAAGAAAAAGATCGGTCACACCAGCAAACTAAGTACATAAAGTCAACATTTTGCTGAGTTATGAGGCTTCTGTTGTACTGTAGGAAAATATCGACTTATTACATGTAGAGTCCTGCCATCTCTGCCAATACTGTAGTACCATATTGTTAAAGATAGTATATGACAGATGAGCTGCATTTGGCTAGCCCATTCACAACTTGGGCAGGCCTAATTGGCAGTGATCAGTTGAATGTGGACATGACACTTCCTTTTAAGCAGAGGCTGGATGGCCATCTGTCAGGGATGCTATGATTGGGAGTTCCTGCATGGCAGGGGGTTGGACTGGATGGCCCTTGTGGTCTCTTCCAACTCTAAGTTTCTATGATTCTCTGATTCAAGATCAGTAACCACTAGAACTCAACTTACTATCTAGAAAGAGAGAGTCAGAGCTGGCATGGGATGTAAGAGAAGCCAGACATCCAGATGTGGTGTGTGGATCACTTTTTTAGTGCTACAAAGAACTTCATGAGGAATACTTTTTCTTTGCAGCCCTGCAGGAGAAGGTGACTGAAGTTGAAACGCAGCTGCGCAAAGATCTGTCAGAAATGGAAAAATGTCTCAACGAAGCACGGAGGGAGCATACTAAGGCAGGTGTGTGACATAATGTCTGAAATGTTGGCATTTGTGGCAATAAAATCTAGACGATCTCCCTAGAGCTTGACAAAAGTACTATTTTGGGTGCTTTGGTATAAAAGGTTCATGTTTGATCTATTAAAAGTACAGTTGATTCCAAATCTAATTCCAAATTGAACTTACTTTTATATTTATTTATTTATTTATTTATTTTTACAACTAGAGCTACAGGCTCCTGAATTGTAAAGAATGCCTGAACAAAACGGAACATCATCGGTTTTGACAGAAGAACAGGCAATCTCCACGCCCCCCCCCCCCCCCCCAGATTAACAAAGGAAATCCATCAGTATTAGTAAAACAGAAAATGCAGCCGGAGAGTAAATATCTTGCATAAACATTATATTCATCATTTTAAAATAAAATATTTCATTTTCCATTTTTTCAGTTTTCTTCAGAAAATAACTTTCCCTCCAAATATTGATTTTTTTTCTTTTCAGGCCTTCACATCTCTAGTCAGCACCAAGGGCCACAGCTCAGTGGCAAAATAAATACTTTCAGACAGAAAGCTTCAAGTTTGGTCCCCTTGTTATTCTCGTTTGAAAAAGCAGCAGGGCTGGAAAAGATCACTTCATAGCCTACCATACTGCAGCCTTGTGCTACTTGCTTTTAACTCATTTTGTTAGATTTTTTTTCCTCACTCCTCCTCAATTCATTCTACAGTGGTTGCCCTACGCCAGGCTGAGCGACAGGCAGTGAGAGACAAGGCTCGCAGCGAGGAGCTGGCCAAGCTGCAAGAATCTGCTACACAGCAGGAAATCGCACGGCTTGAAAAGCGCATGCAGGAGCTTGAGAGGGATAAGAACCTGCTGATGGTATGTTCGTAGAATAAAAGTGTAGCTTCCTCAGTGGTGACTGCTGTATGCACCAAGGTCTGTCTCCTTTTTTTGTCCAGGCCACCTTGAAACAGGAGGGGCTGTTGGCTCAGCATAAGCAAAATCGACGGCTAGCAATTCGGGGTCCAGAAGAATCAACTGAGAGGACAGAGGCTAAGCCTCCATCTAAAGGTTAAAAAAAACCCAAAAACTTCCCCCCAGATTCCTTTGCTGTTGATGCTTCAAGAAACAAGTTTGGATTCTTTTTTTTACCATCTTCATGTGCACTATTTCTCTTCCTTCTTACTGCCTTCTACTTTGGCATTCTAGATTTTTCTTTTCCTGTTCCTTGGGTTGCTCTTCTCCCTGCCTCAGCAGACTCTAATCTGAAGGAGCCATTATTGGCATAGAATCATAGAGTTGGAAGAGACCACAAGGGCCATCCAGTCCAACCCCCCTGTCATGCAGGAACTCCCAATCAAAGCATCCCCGACAGATGGCCGCTCTGCTTAAAGACCTCCAAAGAAGGAGACTCCACCACTGTCCGAGGGAGTGTGTTCCACTGTCGAACAGCCCTTACTGTCAGGAAGTTCCTCCTAATGTTGAGGTGTTATCTCTTTTCCTGGAGTTTGCATCCATTGTTCTGGTCCTAGTCTCTGGAGCAACAGAAAACAAGTTTGCTCCCTCCTCAATATGACATCCCTTCAAATATTTTAACAAAACTATCATATCACCTCTTAGCCTTCTCTTCTCCAGGCTAAACATCTCCAGCTCCTTAAGTTGTTCCTCATAGGGCATGGCTTCCAGACCCTTCACCATTTTAGTCGCCCTTCTTTGGACACACTCCAGTTTCTCCACATACTTTTTAAATTATGGTGCCCAGAACTGGACACAATATTCCAGGTGGGGCCTGACCAAAGCAGTATAGAGTGGCACTATTACTTCTCTGCTATTGCTTGTTCCATGCCTTCACATATGTCTCTCCCCATTTTTTTCACAGAATCGCTGTTTGCTGTGCTGGATGATCTGCAGGTTCTGGGTGCTGCTATCTTAAGAGAAGAGGAGGTAGACAAAGATGGAAGCACCAGTGCTGATACATAGGAGTGTTTTTTGAAGAAAATAATGTACTTGTGGATTGTTTGAATGTGGTAATGGAAATGGTTAGATTGATATTTGTAAATAAAAATTATTTTAAGTAGCCACCACAGGCGTATATTTGAAGTGCCCTGCTTTTTGAATACTTGAGTTTGCTTCTCTGGTCTATCATTTATTTTCTTTTTCAAAAGCCAAGTCAAGTGATACTGTAGTGTAGCCTGCCTATAACCCCAGACATGATACATGTTAACAGTGCATATAAGGAATTGTCCTTAACACAGGAGGACTGAAAGATTTGTGTCTGCAGAACCGATTTGGTAGAATCCACAGTGTAGTGGTAAATGCTGAAGTGCAGTTGGTTACCATGACAGCCCCCATAGGCTATGTGACCAAGAAAAGTCTGCAAAAAGAAGTGATTTGTTGATCCATATAAACAAACTAGTTCTAGCAATCTTTATCACCCCTAGGAGTGGTGGATGGCTTGTAATCGTCTGTTCAAGATCCTACCAGCCAAAACACTTTCCATTATAACAGTGTCAGCTGACAACTGTATAGATAAGACCAGTTGAGATAGATGCCCGGTTCTTCCTTGCCTGTGGAGTCAGAGACTTGCAGAGGGAACAACTCTGGGTGTCATGGGCTTCACCCAAGCAAATGAGGCACTTCTTGTGTGGGTCCTTCTGAAGACCTTCGCCCCACAAACAACACAGTTCTTAAACGGAGCCAGAGGCAGAGGGCAACTAAGATGGTGAAGGGCCTGGAAACCATGCCCTGTGAGGAACGCCTTAGGGAGCTGGGGATGTTTAGCCTGGAGAAGAGAAGGTTAAGAGGTGATATGATAGCCCTGTTCAAATATTTGAAGGGATGTCATATTGAGGAAGGAGCAAGCTTGCTCCGTCTGGGGTCTCTTCCAACTCTGTGATCCTGTGATTCTCCCTCAACTCAAGCCCATTGCCTCACACATTTGCTGTTCCCTTCAGACTCAAAAACGCACCCTTCTCTGCTGCTCACAGCGAATGGCACCAGCAACTCCGTCACTACAAATATCCAAGTCTCAAAAGTCATGTCGGCATGGGTCATTTTTTGCCTAGTCAAATCACTGAGTCTGATTTAAGTCCATCTCAATTGTCTCACGTCTACCTTATTATTAGTTGTTGTAGTATTAACATTTATTTATAGAGCACCGTAAGGTTTGCACAGTTTGCATAGAGCACTGTAAAGTTTGCATAGTAAGGATCAAATGACGTAATAAAAGAAAAAAGGAATAAAATCCTGCCACGCGGCATACAATCTAAAACAACATTACACGATTAAAATATATTGATATAGATATATTCAAATATATTTTAGTTGTGTAAGCCGCCTTGATTGCTGCAGCAGAAAGGCGGGGTATAAGAATAAAGTTTATTTATTTATTTATTAACATATATCTAAAATGAAACAAATAATCAGTGTACAATAAAAAACAAAACAAAAGTAAAGCAGCAGCAGATGAAGAACTAAGAACCAGTACAGTAATTTAGAATGTAAGGAGCAGTGCCCTAGTACCAGGAAAAGCCGGTAGGGGGCGCGCCAACTGGGGAACCAATTGCGCACGCGTGCCGACGAGTCCACCTCCCTGCCTTTTCTCTTCCCTTCCCTGTTCTTCTGAGCATGCGCGGCTGCCTGGGCGCCACTCCTGTCAAGACTGAGCCCGCCCGCCGCCCACCAATCAGGCGCGTTCCCAGTCCTGGCTCCCTCGCGCGCTCCTCGCCCAGCCAGAGTGAGTCCCAGCCAATCAGAGGGGAGGTCTTGTCTCCGAGAGGCCAATAGGAACCCGAGCTCTGCCCCCACCCTTGTCTTCTCGTGCCGCGCCTGGTCCAATCACCGGGCAGCGCGCGCCGCTCAGAGCCCGGGCAGTGCTGCTCTGCAGCTGCATTGGGGCATCAGCAGCAGTGGCTGGAGGCTGCAGAACCAGAGAAGTCTCTGTCTCCAGGCTGGCCCTGCTGCTGTTCCTCCGCCCCAAGGCTCTGCTGCTGCTGCTGCTGCTCAGGCCCTGGGCTTGCACTCTTTCCCTGTCTATGGGTGCAGGTGTGTATAACAACAACAACTGTATGTGTATATATATATATATAATATCTCTCTCTGTGTGTGTGTATGTATATATATATATATATATAATATACAGTACTATATATATTTATATATATATAAAATCTGTGTGTATATATGTGTGTGTGTGTGTATATATATATATATATATATAATATACTGTACTATATATATATATAAAATCTGTGTGTATATATGTGTGTGTATATATATATATATAATCTTTGTGTATATATGTGTATATATATATATATAATATGCTGTACTATATATATATATAAAATCTATGTGTGTGTGTATACTGTATATATAAAATATACAGTACTATATGTATAATCTATGTGTGTGTGTGTATATATATATATTTAATATACAGTACTATATGTATATATAAAATCTCTCTCTCTCTCTGTGTATATATGTATATATATATACACACACGCAGACACAAGTGTGTGTATAATATATACAGTACTATATTGCTCTCTATGTGTATAATGTATACTATATGTGTGTATGTGAGTGTGTGTGTATATATATATATATATGAGTGTGTATATAATATATACTATATTGCTTTCTTTCTATATAATATGTAGTATATTTGTGTGTGTACAATATATATGATATTGCTCTCATTCTGTATAATATATATACTATATTTCTGTGTGTGTTTAGATAGATAGACTGTGGGTATAATATATACTATATTGCTCTCATTTTTGTATAATATATATACTGTGTGCATGTGTGTACTATATCGCTCTCCTGCATAATATATACTATATATATTTATATATATGTGTGTGTGTAATATATACTATATCTCTCAGTGTCTATAATATATACCATCTGTCTCGCTGTGTATAAAATATACTATGTATCTGTGTCTCTGTGTGTGCCATATATGCTATATATGTGTGTATAATATATACTATATTACTCTTTCTGTGTGTGTGTGTGTGTATATATATATATATATATGAATATGTGTGTATAATACATATATATATATGTATATATAAAACAGCATGTGTATAATATATATATAATATACATGAGTGTGTGTGTATGTGTATAATATATACTATATATGAGTGTGTGTATAATATATACTACATATGCATATATATGTAATATATACTGTTTGTGTGTATAATATATACTATATATGTATATAATACCTGTACAGCTATATATATTGAGTTTGTGTGTGTATAATATATACAGTACTACGCTCGCCCTCCACATTGGCTGGGGCACAAGACCCCAGTGAATATGGAAAAATCGCAAATAACAAAAACACTATGTTTTTACCTGAGAGGACACCTCTCTAGGAGGCTCCGGGTCCTTCAGTGCAACTCTGTGGTCAACATCTGCCAAAGATTGACCATAGAGTTGCGCTGGAGGAGCTACAAATGCCAAGTGGAGTGTTCTCTCTAGGAATCTCTAGGTCCTTCAGTGTGACTTTTGGACCATAGAGTTGCGCTGGAGGACCTCTAGATATTCCTCGATATTTACTAATAAAATCAATGAATAATCAAAGCCACAAAAGTCAAAGCAGCAAATGTGGTGGGACAAGTGTATATATATATATATATATTTGAGTTTGTGTGTATGCTTATAATATATACTATATATGGATGTGAATAATATATACTGTGTGTGTATACCTTACTAAACACTCATCCCTCCACATTTGAGGCTTTGACTTTTGCAGATTTGATTATTCACAGATTCTATTGAGATGAACTTCTAGGAAAATCTAGGTCCTCCAGCGCAAGTCTGTGGTCAACTTTAACCAAAAGTCACACTGCACCTTATCAAATGTCAGAAATTGGAAGTATAATCCAATGGCAATCTGAACGCAATCATGGGGTTTCACATTATTGCGAATTAAAGTATCCCACACAATTTTGGGTAATGGGAAGTCATTCCAAACGCAATCATAGGTTTTACCTTATTGCGAATTAAAGCTTCTCACACATTTTTGGGCAATGGGGGTCATTTTCGGGTAATGGGAAGTCATTCTGAACACATTCCGAACGTAATAGGAATTCACGTGAATTTGCTAAACTAGCGAATTCACGTGAATTCGAATTGGCTCCATTCGCAATAAAGAGAAATTCCTCCCGTGTGATAAGGTCCACTGAAGGACCTAGAGATTCCTAGAGAGAACACTCCTCTAGGCATTTGCAACTCCTCCAGTGCAATTCTGTGGTCAATGTCTGGCAAATGTTGACCACAGAGTTGCACTGGAGGACCTAGAGATTCCTAGAAATGTGTCCTCTCTGGTAAAAACATAGTGTTTTTATTATTTGCGATTTTTCCATATTCACAGGGGTCTTGTGTCCCTAACCCCAGCCAACGTGGAGGGCGAGTGTATATATTTGAGTGTGTGTATAATGTATACTATATCTCGGTGGGTGTAATATATACCATATATGTGTGTGCATTTGCGTGTGTGTATAATATATATAACATCTGTGTGTGTGTGTAATCTGTGTATACATGCTGCATTGCTGTTGGTATGTGAGAACTGCAAGAAGTGATGAGGGGACAAAGGTAACCTCTGCTCTTTTACTTAGCAGAAGAGCTCCAGAGTCGTCATCCATCATTGCACTTGCTAGCGGTGAGAAAGACAGAGAGGAAGAGGTTTTGAGAGCACCCAGAGGAAACTAAGCAAGCTTGGGTCTCCAGGGAACTTGCAAAGGATCAGCTTGAAGGACTCCCGACTGAATTGCACTTGAAGGACCTCTGAAGCTGCACTTGTGGTTGTTCAAGGAGATTAAGGAAGGGCATCCTAGATTTTCACAGCAAGAAAGGGGTTAAAGGGGAGTGAAAAGGAGAGTTTTTTTCCTTGTGCAATAAAACTAATCAGGATAGCAGTTAATTTAATGTGAATGGTTTATGTTGATGAAAGGATCCTACCCCAGTTTCTCTCCAAGTGTGTGTTCTTGGACAACCAATTAAGCAATATTTTCTTGGAGCAATTCCAGTTTGCACTGCTGACTGTTTTTCTTTTGCACTTGATGCTGCTATATTTTCTATAAATGTTAGGTACCTTTTTAAAAAGTTCCAGCATCACAGCTAGATTAAGAGGCTTGCTGCATAAACAGTGAAACTTGCCTGTCCTCTAGTTATCTGAATATCCATCACTGCCACTGAAGTTTCATTTCAGTCTGTTAAACCTGTATCCAGACGTTCCTCCTGAGTGAAGTAAGGAGCTGTGACAGCTATTCCTCTTTTGTTAACCGGAAGCCAGCCATGCTTTCAGAGGCCCTACCCTGTTTCCAATTACTCCGGATGGGCCCAGCTTCTCCAGGGGATGCGCCCAATCGGGATCTCTATACCTTCCGACCTTCCAGGCCCAGCTGCACCTATCGACTGGGTCGCCGAGCTGAAGTCTGTGATGTTGTTCTAGTGTCAGAGCAAAATCCAACCTTGATCTCGCGGATCCATGCGGAGGTACATGCCGAGAGGGATGCTGACAGCACAGCTGGGGAGTGGCGGGTTAGCCTAGTAGACTACAGCACTCATGGTGAGTCCTTGGAAATCTGCCCTGAAAGGATGGGAGTGAATTCTTGTCCAGCAATTGCAAGGGCAGTGAAGGCACCTAAGCCTGTGATGTTGAATGTTTGCAGGACTGGGTTTGCATGGTGTGTAGTGAAAGAGTGGGAAGGGCTTCACATCTGTTAGGAGAAATCAGTCAGAAATTAAAAGGTGAAAAGTTATTGCTAGTACTAGCATGGCTAGTATTTGTAGAAGCAGTTCCAGGCATTTTGCAAAATGAGGAATTTTCAAATTTGCTCCTGAAAAAAGAAACTCAGTATTCTGAAACACGTGAAGTTTTAGTAAATTGTAGCTGAGAATTTTGAGAAATAGTTTCTTCTTTTTACATTCTTTCTGATTTCTCTGTCTCTTTCTTTCTCCCTGTCTTGGGAGATAGCTTGCCTTGATTCTGCACATTGTTCCATGGAGAGTCAACTAGTGCATTTTTAGATGAAACCTCATGTTGTCCTCCCCCCCCCCCCATGCAGAGAACTTTGCTCCAGCTGCAATATTCTCAGCATGATGGGACAAGAACAGTGCATATATAAATATTACCTAACAGGAATGATGATTTGCACTTCCTCCTTCTGTTATCCATTTATGCTTTCATAAAGGAAGAATCTGAACAACTTCTGTTCCTGGCTGGAGTTGTATGAAGGCACCATATGAATCTTGTAAGAAAATGTTCACTTCAACTAATTCATGAAGTGTCATCCTCTGTTGGCACAAAAAAAGTATATAGGAGGAAAAAGTGTTAAACAGTGGAGCCAGACGGCACTGAAATGCAAGAGGTTTACTCTGTGGAAAGCTTAGGTGAATTTTTGGCTTTGCTGTTCACATGTTTCATCTCTTAATCCAAGTGTGTGTGTGTGTTTTCTAACAACTCAGGATAACGCCCTTTACACACAAACACACACTACCGACCTATTTTAATGAAAGGCATTTTGCTAAAGCAGAGGTAGGTATCACTGGCTCTGCTGGCTGGAGGTGATGGAAATTCAAATCCAACAACATCCTGGAGACTGCAGTTATCCATACCAGTCTAAAGTGTGTTGTTTTATTTTTCAATTTTTCCTTCAGGTACTTATGTCAATGCCATTCGAATACCCCACAGTCAGCCTGTGGATTTGAATGATGGGGATCTTCTGACCTTTGGCCACCCCAACCCAGTGCCTGAAGGCTGTGCCCTGCCACCCCCTCACAGCAGCTCCGAGTTCTACTTCCTTTTCCAAAAGGTCCATGTCCGACCTCAAGACTTTGCTGCTATTACAGAGCCCAAAGCTCCCTGGGCTTCTTCCAGTGGCTTCCGTCCAGTGCTGCCCTCCGGCAACCACCGCATCCGTCCACTTTCCCGTCACTCACCTACCTCCCTTTCCTGCCGCTCCAAAGCCACCCTTATCCTCAGCTCCATCGGCAGTCTCAGTAAACTAAAGCCTCAGCCATTCACCTTCTCTGTGGACAGGGGGCGGCGCACAGAACCCCCTGCCCAGCCAAAACCGTCTCGGAATCGACGAAAATCAGCTCACACGGTGTTGCCTGAACTGGAGGATGAAATCACGCGGCTAGAAGAGGAACAGCCGCTGCTAGACAAGGAGCAGCGATTGGGGAGAAGTTACACCCACTGCCACAACAGCCCCTTGCGGCTCCAGCCCAGAGGAGTGCCAGAAGGAAGCAAGAACCTTCAGGAGGATCTACGGCCAAAGCTACACATTGTGCCCAATGTGTGAGTCCCATCTATATCTGCATTATATTTAACATAGCCTCATATCAAGCAGCATCATCACAGTGTTCAAGTTCTTGGAGTGTTTTAACCCCTGTCCCCACAATGTACAGTATAAGATAGTTCAGGGATTTTCTTACACCTTTAAACTTGTTAAGGCTCCAGTTCTCATGAGAGTGAGGGAAACATCTTCTGTAATAACATTCTACGCTAAGACAGCCCTCAAAATGGGCTTAGGTCAGAGGTACAGTGCAGAAGGTTCAAGGTTTAATTCTCTTTGTGTCTGGTTAAAAGGAATAGCTAGGCAGAGAAAGACCTCTTTCTTAGATCTTGAAGGGTGATTGCTCCCAAGAGTACTTGGGTTAAATGGACCCATGTTTTAATGTCATAAAACAGACGTTTTTACAGTCAAATCAAACTAGATATGGATGGAACTTCTAGTAGTAAGAAGCTGAGATTTCTTTGTTCAGCACAGCTAGCAAGCCTTCTTCCCTTCTTCTGGCACCATCCCTTATAAAGCCATAACTCCCTCACCTAAAGATTTTGGAAACATTTCTTTTTGGTCTGCAGCTCCCATTGGCCATTGCTGGCTGGGCGTTCCGGGAACTGTAGTCCTCCCCAAATCTTTCCCAAGTTCTGACCTGCAGCTTCAGAATTGTCATGCCTTCCAAATGTGCATATCTGTTCTGAACAAGTAGAAATTCATAAAAGTTGCTGCCATGTCAGAAATGTAAACTTACCTACCTTTGTTTTTGTTTTAGTATTCTAACTTATCACATGAGGATTTTACCCCAAACCAATGTGGTGACAGGAACAAGATTTGGAATGCATAAACACATATTGTGGTGTATATATGGATGAAAGAGTAAGATAGGACTTCACAAGGGAAGGCATAGGGAGCCTTTCAGAATAGCATTGAGGAACATAGGCCCTTTCAGTGCTGTTGGACTGCAACTCCTATAATCTCCTTAGCAAGCATAGGCAGTAGTGAGGGATTCTGGGAGTTGTGGTACAGTGCCATTTAATGTGATAAAACAGAGGTAGGGATAGTATGCCTTAATAGGTGACCGGTCACTCACAGTATTATGAGGATAACAATTTTGTGGCAGAAGGCAGTGGAGAGCCATGTCAGGAACTATGGTGAAGTCCCTTTTAGGATGGTGAACTTATCCATGAGAGAGACCAATTGATGTGGGAAATGGTATGGCTGGGCAATGGGCAGATGAAGAAGGAAGCCAAGTATGGGCCCGAACAGAAAAGCAAAAATAAAGCTGCTTCAGGACACTTTGGAGGTATGCTGTTTAAATGATGCACACATCTTAAGAGCCAAAAGCTGCACCAAAGCTGCACTCCATTCCTTAGGACTGGCTTCTGACCTTTTAGGACGCATGCATCATTTAAACAGCATACCTCCAAAGTGACCTGAAGCAGCTTTATTTTGGCCTGTCTGTTCAGGCCCTATACTTCTAAAAACACATTTTCTTAGAGGTGACATTGCAAAATTCACATTATAAAGTCTTCTAAATATTGAATGTTTATCTTTCCAACCTGAACTGTTAATGAAACTTGAAGTAAATATAGCCACAGAAAGGGCATGCTAGTAAATACAAATTAGTATGTACAGGTATACCTCAGTTTTAAAAAATTAATACAGAAGCTCTTTTCTTTTTGCAGCTCCAGTCTTGCTTTTGCTCCTCATCTTCTGTCTAACTGGAAACTTTATTGCAGTGTCAAAATTGGGAGAATAGTGAAGCAGGGCTGGAGAGACACAGACTTTTAGTGTGGGGTTGCAGCAGCCATTCTGTGATAAACAGTGCACTAAACAAATGCACATAAGTTTGAGTTGGGAAAATGCAGGATTCTATTCTAGACTAGGTGTAGGTGTGTGTATCTGCATACAACAGACAAGGTAAATATCAGCTACCTCCAGAATCCCTTACTGAGCATGTGTGGACAGCAAAACAAAGAGAAAAGTAGCGAGCAGGGCAGGCAAGGCTGCTTCACCAGCTACCACCAGTTTCTTTAAAAAGCATAAATCTGGGAAACGTAAGAAAGTGAAGGCTGGATCCATTTTGGAAGAAGCCTTTGAGTGAACTCTAGAAGGTTGAAAATCCTTACTGGAGCTAGTAGTTTCATTTAACCTGGGCATATTGTTAGTTTTGGACAAGAGCTTGCTGGAACATGTTGAATTGCTCTTCTCTTTTGTGGTGTAGGACACTAAGAAGTAATGTGCAGGAACACATTGACTTCATTTACCTGTATCCTTTTCTGTGCCCCTGCAGGAAACGGCGTGGTCGACCCCGGAAGAATCCTCTGGGAGGAACATGCCAAGTTTTCTCCCAGACCCTCTCTTCATCAGAGCCCTGTGCAGCACCCCAGTGCCACCTTCCCCAGGATGAGATGGTGGCCTGGGTCCAGTGCGATGGCTGTGATGCCTGGTTCCATGTTGCCTGTGTAGGCTGCAGCTATAATGCTGTCAAAGAGGAAGATTTTCGCTGCTCTACTTGCCGCTCGTCATAGAAGATGGCATGACAGAGTGGGCTCCCCTTAGATAAGGAGTAACATCCATGACCCAAATGGAATGTGCACATGTGCAGATATGCAGGTGAACATTTAAATGAAAGTGCAAGGTGTGGATGCACAAGGACGAGTTAAAATTTGCACAGATTCTGTACTTTCAGGGACAAGACAGAAAAAAAGAGATGAGTGGCAGTGTAAACAAGGGATTGGTTTTTTTTTAAAAAAGCCTGTGAGTGTGGGGGTGTCTCAGGGGGAACTGTGGGAAGGCTTACTCAGCAATAAGCCAGATACTGCCTTTCCTTTTGGTTTTCTTTCTCTCTTGTGTAAAGCTGATCATACTCTACCGGTGTCAACTCCATCTGTTTTGAAGATTATTTCACTGTTGAAGACATGCAACTGACTCCTAGATCCATGGAAGTCATTAGGAAGAAGTCAACGTAAGCATAAATGTAGTTGTGAGGGACAAACGATACAAGCGTGCACACCACCATTGTGTCTTTCAGGGCTGAAAACCTGTACAGGTTTTGCAGTGCAGAACAGGCTTGTCTGCACACAAGCTGACTGTGAAGAGCACTATATGAAAACATGAATGCATTAACTTGGATTGATGCAAGCATGCCAGCTTTCTGACCAAAGTAGTTTGTGTAAATTATTGCTTTGAGCTTGTCGCTTAAGAGTAATAGCTTGATTGCCTGGGAAACCAGCCCACCAACAGTCTTTCTGCTTTTGCTGATCAGTCCAGCTTAGAGAAATGCCTCACAGTCTCATGCTCCAGAAGTGAATTTGTGAGGATGCAGTTTAGCCATTGCAACTCCATAATGCTGTCTGAACTTAACACTTTATTAGGTTTGTATGAAGCGACAAGACAGTGGGACAGTCATCAAAAGAAAAGGGTGCTGTTACACCTGATGAAAATCATTGAGTCCTCTCACACTTTAATATGGAAAAGTGGATAAGGGGTAAATAAATATGAAGAAATAAGTGGGAATCTAGGCCACAGAATTCCAGAAAGGCAGCTTTAATTGGGATGAAGAGTCAGCCACAATTAGTGTTCATATCTAATGTGTGTGTATGTGATTTATTGAGAATACTATGAGAAGAACTCCCTTTTTATCCCAACATACTCTTGCTTTCATTTCTATTGCTTTAATACTGGGATGAAATAATGCCACTCTGTGTTGGCTTGCATAAATAAATGGAACAGAAACAAACATTTGCAGCAACTTTCCACTCCATTAATGTAGCCCTTAATCTTGTACAGCCCAAGCAACTATTTTCTAGCATCTTGGAAGGTATCCATACTGCACAGTAATTGCAGTTTGACGCCACATTAATTGCCATGGCTCTGTCCTATAGAATTCTGGGGTTTGTAGTTTGAGGAGGTACATAGAGCTCTATAGCCCTAGAGCTGTCTGGCAGAGAATTCTTAAGACTTCACCAAATGACAGGTCCCAGGATTCTATGGGATGTAGCCATGGCAGTTAAAGCAGGCAGAAAGTACTATAGCAGTGCAGTGTGGATATACTCTTAAAGGCTAACAGATGGATTGAGGTTGAGGTTTTTTTTAGGGCTCAGATGCCAGAAGCATTTTCATTTGTGATGTATGCATACCCAGTTCTAGAGGGAAACATGTTTGACAGTGAGGGCAAAATCAGTGACATTTAAAGCAAAGCAGAGCTTTCTTATCTGCCAGTAGAAAGACCAAATCTAATGCACAAGGGGTGGGCAATGTGAGCTGCAGGCGGCCCCATACTTTCCAGCACTCCCTGTGCCTTCCTGTTTCATGGGTTGGGTGGGAAGGTGAAGTTAAAACTTTAAAGGATGAGCTACACCCTGTCATGCATCAAAGTGTCCCATAGCCCCAATCCCAAGGAATGGGAAAGTGTGTCCCCACTCTAGTGTGCACCTTTAGGGATTCATCTTAATATCGCAAAGGAGTCTACCTGCTTTTGTGCCCTCTGCTGCTTGAAGGGTAGTATTACATTTGCTGACTTTAAAAAGTGCTAAATCGTAAATAAGCTGCACCTGTATGTATGTAAGGAACTATCTACAACAAGCAAGTAATATAACTGAAGATTCATAAATATTAGGGAATGATAATAGGTTTTATTTCTGCACACATCTTGTAATAGATTGCTTTTTATCTTTGGAGAAGTGAGGTTTATACTTTCCTTGCAGTAGCCCACCATATTGTTTGGCAACAGCCATGGTTGCAGTTAATAAACCCACACTACAAATGGAGTATTCTGTGCACATAATTTCATTAATCATGTTGACCCTGCCTCATTTTCTTCATGGACCGATCCAATAATGTTGGGGATCTGAGTTATTAAATCAGAGGTGGGTGATGTGTATCCCTCCAGATGTTGCAGTGCAATTCCCATTAGCCTTAACAAGCGTAAGCAATAAGAGCTTCTGGAAATACATTCATTGCCACATCTGAATTTCAGGATGGTCAAGAATCTAAAGCCTTCCTTTTTAATAATTATTTTCTGTTGTGATCTGAAGAATCCTAGTCCACCATAGAAACCCTCAGTATACATAGACAAATTTTTGATATTTGACAGTTTCCTTGTCATTCTGATCGTCCTGTTCATTGCAGAGAACTTTTGGGGAGCTAGGAGCCAGGCAAGACTGCATCCTTTCACACTATCTGTTCAACTTGTATGCAGAAAATATACAAAGATGTGCCTGTGCCCGTCTGGACACAGAAAGAGGAGGAGTGAAGACAGGAATATCAATTATCTGAGATATGCAGATGCACCATACTACTAGCAGAAAATATCACAGACCTGGAATTACTAAGATCAAAGAAGAAAGTGTAAAGGCAGGCTTACTGCTCAACACAAAGAAAACAAAAATAATGACCACAGATACAACCTAGACAATGAGGGTCAAACACTGATCAGAATAGGGACTGCAGTCAAGAAATAAGACTAGGAATGGGGAGGGCAGCTATGGAAGAATTAGAAAAGATTCTAAAATGTAAAGATGTACAACTGAGCATGAAAATTAGAATTGTACAAGCCATTGTATACTCTTATTACCATAAATGGATGTGAGAGCTACACAGTGAGGAAAGCAGATGGGAGGAAAATGAACTCATTTGAGATTTGGCGCTAGAGAGACAAACAAATGGGTCCTAGAACAAATCAGGCCTGAAATCTCCATAGGAGCTGAGATGATAAAGTTGAGGTGGTCTTACTTTGGTCACATGAGAAGGCAAAATTCATTAGAAAAAATATTAGTGAAAGTAGTAGGATGAGAGGAAGATTGCAGGCTAGATGGACGGAAAAATATTAAGGAGATCATGGGCATGAATTTACAGAACCTAATCAGAGCAGTGGAAGATGGAATCTTGAAGATGTCTCATCCACAGGGCTGCCATGAGTCTGGACCGAGTGGTTAACCAAAAAAAGGAAAGGAAAAACAAACAGTGGGTGACCCTGACCAAGTCACACTCTCTTAGCTTCAGAGGACAACTCCCTCTGAAGAAACTTGCCAAGAAAGCCCTGTGATAGGTTGGCCTTAGGGGTACCTTAAGTCAGAAATGACAACAACCTAAAGTGGTCTCTTTGTGGAGCTTTCGGGCTATGTGGCCATGTTCTAGAAGAGTTCCTGACGTTTCGCCAGCATCTGTGGCTGGTATCTTCAGAGAAAAGTGGGCCAGGAAAACCCCAAAACTTGGTGAGAATGACTCCCATGTCCCTTAGACGGTGTTTGGGCTGATGGGAGCTCCTGTCCAGTATCATCCACAGGACAAAGCTTTGCCAGCCCTGTTCAAAATCTTTAACAGAGCTATTTCCTGCGATCCACTAGGTCAGAGGAGGATCGAAGGGTATGTTTCCAATGTTTTAGACCACATCTTCCATTACTGTCCAAGCTGTCTGGACATATGAGGGTTGTAGCCCTAAAACCTCTGGGTGGTGGTAAACCTTACACAAGCCACTTTGAATTCCATTTTTGCAGAAAGGATAGAAATCTTAAAAATAAAATGAATAAATACACAAGATTGTCATTCAAATAGCTACCTCTAGTTTTCTGTTCATATGATGTGTAAAACTGCTTTAATTGCCACTCATCTCCCAGGCAAAGGCAACAGCAAAAGATGACAAGTATCCTATTATCTCTATAAATATAAAGCAGCACACAGAATTCTTCTTTGGGTGAAATAATTCTCACATCCGATGGACGAGTTCACCGAAATTCAGTGAGACACAGGTAGCTGATCATCAGACGTGTTAAAACTGTGGAGAATGGGCTCCTCCAGCCAGTGCCAAATGGAAACACATTTTCCAAACTGACTATTGCTTACCTCTCTACACCCTATAATAAGTCTTTCACCTTAAGCAAGACTGCTTTTACCTTTCTTTAGAAAGTGGCAACTATGGAACTTTAAAAAATTAACTTTTTGGACTATAGTGCACTCACAGTTGCCCAGCTAGCATGGCTACTAAAAGGGTATTTTTTTCTTGGTTGTTCTGTAGCATTGGCAAACATCTTCTCCTTGCCCACTCTTGGTTAGCAGGCCCTGCATGTCAGCAAAGTAACTGAGGAGAAAGCAAAGGGCAAAGTTACAAAAATGTCAGCCGTCATGACAGAAGTTCAGAGGTGCAGATGCTGAAAACAACAGGAGATGGAGCCATGAGATACACAAATAGCTAAGCTGTTTAGTGGTTCACAACAGCTTAGCTATTTGTGTATATCATGGCTCCATCTCCTGTTGTTTTCAGTGTATGTCCTTTCCTGGTTCCCTGCCCCCCCCCCCCCCCCCAAAAAAAGACACTGATACACACAGCATGCTTAGCAATCTTTATTAAGGGTCTCTGATCAAAACATGTCATGCAAAAAATTACAAGTCCCAGGAGCACATTATAAAACATAAGTACAGAAATCAAGTAGCTATCGTTCAAAATCTTTTAAAAACCCCACACAATTTTTCTCCCACACCCAAGCAAATAGTTAACAGAAAAGGGCAAAAAAAAAGGGGGGGGGGAGGAAGGAAAGGAGAAGATCTTAAATTGCTCCTTCTCAGTTTCATTTTGTTTTTTTGTTTCTTAAAAGGATCATTTCAACACAGCAAGGGAAAGGAGGAAGTTCAAATATCATGCTAAACCCACGGGGGAAGGTGCTATATAAATATCTCACATCACACAATTTAGGAGGGGCTACAGATATGTTACAGCCCCAAATTTTGAATTTTCAAGATGCAGGGAGAGACAAATCTATATATCCCGCTCCCGTCTCTCCACAAACACCACACTGGGTTTTAAAACTAACTTTGTATATCTTTTTCATTGTGGCCCAAGAAAGTCAGCACATACAACAAGTGGTGCAAACCTGTGGATCTCCACAATGTTGGACCAGAACTCCAGTTATCCCTGACCACTGGCCAGGCTAGCTGGGTCTGATGAGAAGTATGAAGCCAACATTTTCTGGAGGACCAGAGGTGCCCCATCCGTGATCTGGAATGAAAGCTATTCTGAGGAACAGTCAAGGTTTAAAAGATTAAACAATTTCTGGAGGTATTGCTTCTCAAAGACACAGTATTCCTCCAGTCGCTGCTTTTAAAACTTCACAGATGAGTGAGATAGGCAAAGCTGCAAGGCAAGATAACCAATGAAAAATGGGTGAAGTCCTACCATCACACTAATTCACACATTCTAAAAACTACCCTTGGAACACTTCTGTGTATTTCCTGAAGGTTTCTCTACACACAGATCTTGTTGGCAGCACACACTTGCGCACTCTAGGATTAGGCAACACAGGTTCTTTTATGTTCGTTGCACAAGAAGGAATCCAGGACCTCCTTCCTCCTTATATATTATATCCACACACTCTACACCACCACAATGCACATTTTTTTTCTTCCTGGCTGCAGAACTGCATCCAGACACTAGTCCGATGTATACAGGCTCTGCATACTTCTCCCACTAAATGGCCACTGAGACACAATCTGGCACTGATAAGCTTCCTTCAACAGAACAAGCAGAAGTGGTCACCCACCAAAGCTGCACAGGCAGGATATTATGCTCTGTCTGCATAACATGGAATCAAGTCAGAAAATGCCAGGCAGAAGAGAAGGAAGCTCTGACTTAGTTTATATTTTTGTTTCACAGAGAAGCAATCTGAAGCAATTGATTCCCAGCCTTTGATTCTCCAGATGATTTGGACTTTAGCTCCTGTAATTCCTGACTGTCAGCCAAGTTGGCTGAGGCCTCTGGGAGCTGAAGTCCAAAACATAAGAGGACCAAAGTTTTGGAAACTCAAAGCAGTCTGATTTTGCGTATCTGCATGCATTTTGCATCTGGTAAGGACATCCCAACGGCAAAGAATTTTTGAGGCTTTCAGTGTTACTTTCGAGTGCACAACAGCCTCCCCCAACCTGATACCTCCCAGATGTGTTTAATTACAACTCCCATCACCACCAAGTTAGCAAGGGAATTGTAGTCCAACACATCTTGAGAGTGCCAGATTGGGGAAGGTTGGCTTAATCAAAGGCACATTAATTTCACTCTTAAAAACAATAGATTCTTCCATTTTTTGAGAGGAGGGCAAAGACCACAGTACAGAAAAGCCATATCAGGATTCATTTTTCCTTAATTTATATTATTGCTAATGTAATGGTTGACCACACAAATCAAGGGCTCTAAGACAATAAAAAGCTCATAGATATTTTTAAAATGGCTGAAAGTTCTTGAAGCACCTTTCACTTTGGGAACTTAATAAGAAATCAATTTAAAATCATGATAACACATCTTTATATCTAACAAAGGTGAGGCTGATTAACCTGAAGAAGACCCACATCCCTGATTAATATTTAAAAAGAGACCCAATAGCCCCTACTCCTTCCCCTCATCAAGGTTACCCCCATTCCTTAAAAAAGTGGCTGGAGGACCATCCCTTTCCTTGACCTTTCAGAGGGAGGGGCTTGTTAACAGAGCCCTTCAGCTAGAATGCATGGGGTGGCCCATAACTGCAGAGCCAGAGGTAGCTGGGACAAAGTGGTCCCCCTCATGTAATCCGGGCAGATAGAAGGCAGCAAAAGTAGGTGCACTGAAGCTCTGGGGTGGTGGGGCCAGCTGGTGATGAGCTGGGCCAAGCCCCAGGGACGGAGCCTGGAGTGAGCCATGGGCAGCAAAAGGATCACATTCATTCCGAGGGCCAGGTCCATTGCTGCGCTTGCCCTTCTGGCGACGATTGCAGAACCAGACACGGACAACCTAAAAGGAAACAAACAAGTGGAGAGACACAGATTATTATCAAAGCAACTTCCTTTATATCAGTCCCTAGGTTTGGGTGCTAAATATGCTGCATTCTGTCTTACCTTCACTTCCCCATTTTAGAACCCATCCCCGCCCCCAAGAAAATTCTGCAAACCATTTCCTGAGGTGTGGAGGCTTTGCACCAGTGGCAGGGTGTCTGTGATACAAAGGCCCTCCATTTCTTGGAATCCCTGCATCTAGAGATGCCCAGTGGCTAGCCTGAGGAAGCCACCACTCCAACCTCAGTTCCCATCTCCAAAACAGGAATAAGGGACTTTGCATTTGCCATGTATCCTTTTATGTTAAATGTAGGCACTGCACATCACTTTAGAGAGCCAGCATGGTGTAGTGGTTTGAGTGTCAGACCAGGACTCTGTGAGCCCAGGGTTCAAATCCCCACTCAGCCTTTGGGCGAGTCACACTCTCTCAGCCTTAGAGCAAAGTAATGGCAAACCTCCCCTGAAGATATCTTGGCAAGAAAGCCCTGTGATTAAGTCAGAAACAACTTGAAGGTACACCATCATCACCAGGGCTGATTTAAAACAGGACATTTTATAAAATGACAATAGGGTAATATGGTTGGATGATTTTAGAAAAATAACACTAGGACTTTGGCTTCATCCTGTGACAGTAGAGAACTGTGTTGATACAAACAAATCAAAGGAAACGTGGAGTCAAGATTCTTAAAGCCAGAAATTTGCTGCCACACATATTGTCTACAGCATCCATCTGTGTAAATGGATTGTGTAGAGCTGAGGCCCACAATTCCTTTTTACCTTGATTATTAAACCTGTCACAGCAGCTGCTATGCAACATGTGCTGCTTTCAAGCATGGAGGCTTTGCTTTGAGAAGTGGCAAGGTGTGTGTATGTGAGTGTGTATGTGTGTAGGCAGGCAGTGCTGCCTGGGGAGATGGAGGAAGATGGGGTCACTCACATCTTTCTCCAAGCCAAGTTCATCAGCAATCTGAACCATCTGCTGGAGGGTGGGCTTGGAGCAGCGTCGGAAGTACGCTTCAAGGTTACCTCGCACGGAGTTCTCTATGCTGGTACGCTTGCGCTTCCGAGCCTGGATCATGGCCGACTCCATGGTGCATAGCTGCTGCACAGAGAGGAAAGCTATGTTGGGTGATGCTATTGGAATATCGCATCATACAATGTCCCCCCACCCCTTTATTAGCCTGACATAGCTTCCCACCTTTATAGCTGCACTGAACTATAGTTATATTGGAGAATACTAGATGTATTGCATGTGACTATACATCTCTTTCATTGGTCAAGTTGTCAGGTTCATGGGCATCACTGGTAGTGTACAAACCTATCAAAACTTGAGACATACCTGTATTAAGTCTGTAGAATCAGTATGTAGAGAGATCTTGTAGCACCTTTGAGACTCTCTGAAAGAAAGAAGGTGGCAGCATGAGCTCCTGAGGAAGTAGACTGAAGTCTACAAAAGCTCATACTGCCAACTTCTTTCCTTCAGTGAGTCTCAAGGTGCTACAAGATCTCTCTACATGCTATCAAACCTGAGTTAGTCAAATTTCTTCCATCTCTACCTCAAAGCTCCTTCTTCTGACTCATCAAATGAGAATTTCTCCTCCTCTACTCAGACATATACTTTTGTGCATTTGTGCGCATCTCTCAAGTTTACATTTTTCCTCCTATTGCCTAAAATATGTTTGTGGATATTTTATTTATCCCATTCTTGTTGTATGTATTTCAAATGTTTCTTTTGTTGGGCAGACTGCATCACAAGCTGAGACATGTACAAATTTCTGATTGTGAATTAAATCCAGGTTCCCCATTTGGGCTCTTGGGGGAAAGTGCTAGTTGGGTGTGTTCATATGTATTTTTGAACCCAACAGATGTCCCACACTTCCCTATCCAAGCAATAATAAGGGCACCAGTTTAGGGAAGGACTCTGCCATCTTTGCTGTTCACAGTAGACACAAGGAGGCAGCAGAAGTCTCAATAATAATCCCAGGTCTTTCGAATGGATCATTCCTGAGACTTCAAATGACTCCAAAAGCATATTCTGCTGTTCCTTTAGCCAACAAGCAATAACCCCCTGAACTTTTAGTTTCCAACAGTGTATTCTCTAAACTTTTATACAGGTTGAATCTCTCTTATTTGGGATTCCAAAATCATAAATATTCCAAAAACAAAACAAAAACCCAAATCTTTTTTCATGGGTGGCTGAGATCGTGACACTTTTGCTTTTTTGATAGTTCAATCTACACAAACTTTTGTTTCATGCAAAAAAAGTTATTAAAGACATTGTATAAAATTACCTTCAGATTACGTGTATAAAGTGTATATGAAACAAATTAATTTTATGTTTAGACTTGGTTTCCATCTCCAAGATATCTCATTATCCGTGTATGTGCGTGTTGAGTTGTATGCCCTCCAGTTGTTTCCGACTTAATGGTGACCGTAAAGAAAAACTATCATGGGTTTTTCTTGGCAAGATTTCTTTAGAGGAGGTTTACCATTGCCTTCCCCTGAGGCTGAGAACATGTAACTTGCCCAACATCACTGTGGGTTTCATGACTGAGCTGGGAATTAAGCTCTGGTCTCCAGAGTCCTAGTGCAACACTCAAACCATTACACTATGATGGCTCTCATCTCATTATGTACATATATGCAAATGCAGGTATTCCAAAAATAAAATAAAATAAAATCCAGAATCCCAATACCTCTGGTCCCAAGAATTTCAGATAATAATAATAATGTTTATTTATAACCCACTCCTCTAATGAAATACTCAGAGTGGGGTACAACAAAATTAAAAAATACAAGGTAAAACAGCAGCCTGTACTCTATCCAGACCTTCTTCTCTATTTTCCCTTTTTCACCTAAAACAAAACAAAACCCTTTCTAGATATTGGAGCGAATGCCTCATTTTCTCTACCTCTTTTGCCAATTTTGTTCGTTCCAGAGAATAGAAATAATATCTTTTTTAAAACATGCGTTAATTCATTGGAGATTTTTGAATTACACAGTGAAATGGCTTCACTGAGTTTGCTTTTAAATTAATGAAGCCCAAACATTTTAATTCCTGGCTTACCAAAAGTAGACTCACTATTCTACTGCCCTTATCTACAATCTGTGATTAGAGAGATTGGAGTCTGTCTGTCTGTCTTTATCTGGTTTATCACACTAGGGGGCAAACAGGATTTAAACAGGAATTAAACAGGAAATGTCCTATGTTAAACATAAGGCATTTCCTGTTTAATTCCTGTTTGCCTCCTAGTGTGATAAACCTCCAAGGTTTAAGAAACCTCTTCCAGCCCATCATCCGCACTTGCTCCTCCATGCCTTCAGATCTGCACAATTCCGCCCTTAAACAGCCAGACCACACCTGATCTCATCTGATTTTGGAAGTTAAGGATGCATCTACACTACAGAATTAATGCAGTTTGACACTGCTTTAACCGCCATGGGTCAATGCAATGGAATCTTGGGTTTTGTACGTTTTGTGAGATATTTGTCAGAGAGATCAGGCACCACAACAAACTACAAATCCCAGCATTCCATAGGATGGATACCATTACAGTGGTATCAAACTGCATTTATTCTGCAATATGCCAGCAGCCTAAGGCAGGCTGGGCTTTGTTAGTACTTAAGAGGGAGGACCACCAGGGAACACCAGATAATCATACCAGAAGATGGCTAGGAAAGAATCCTTTCTGAACCGCTGGGCTGGTGGAAGTTTTGATGGGCTGGTGGAAGGGTTGCCCATCCAAGATTGTGCCAGGCCCAAGGTTTGCAAGACAAAACCTGAAACCTAGGGACAGCCCCTGGTGATGCCATTAAGCATTATGCATTAAGTACCAACCACAGTTGCTCAGAGGTTGTTATTCAAACACACAAGACACATCACATTTTCATGTTTGGGAATTAAAAGACAGAAGGGGCTATTCTGAGATCAAGATGAAATGAGGGGATTATTCCTTCTCACTTATTAAGGGGCAGGGACCCCACCCCAAACCTTATGGGTTTTCAGGGACAGAAATGTCTCTCCCTTTAGATTATTTCAGGGGGAAATAGTGGCAGAGTGTGTGTCCTGAAAGCCTGCTTTGATGCATGCCATCTTGAGCATGGATAGTGTCTTACTGACAACAGCAAGACTAGTACTGCAGAACTGAGATCACTACATTACATATGATTACTTGTCTGCATTTGATTTTAATTACAGAATAGTGGAATATATGTGACCAAATAAGATGCTTAAGACAAAATCTATTTCTTTCCCAGACTTCTTTTTCCCAGTCCCTCTCTCTGTCTGTTGATAACATCAGTATTGGACCTGCTAATCAGAAACATAGCCTTTGCTTCATGCACTTTCATTCATGTCATACCTTCTCCCTCTGTCCAGTACTGCAGAAATCTCACACATCCCTTTATTCTGTCCTTGCAGCTAAAACTCTGCTTCACACTCTGATGCAGCCTTGCACACTCATATTATTCTACCAACTCCTGATCCTTATTCATAAAAACATAAAACTGTAGGCTCCAGCCTCTTGTTACTTCACCCATGACTTCTCCTCCACTAAGTCTACCCTTCTCATCTTACCTGTTCCCTTAAGCATCTCCAGACATTCCCATCTGCTGGGAATTCCATCAGAATCTATGTGTGGTTTCACCTGCCTCCTTTCCTGGCCCCATTCAAACACTATCTCAAAATCTACTCATTCTTCATGGCCTTTGCCCTGTCCCCTATCCCTAAAGCACTCAGATCACACCTGTCCCATCTGATTTGATAAGCTATGTACATCTGGGCCTGATACGTACAGGTATACCTCAGTTAACAAATCTTATGACAAAGAAGCTCCTTTTTACAGTCTTTTTATGCCCACTCAGCCACTCCTTCTTCTTTTTGCTTTCTGTCTAGTTGGAGGTTTGGGTTGTTGTTTTTAAACAACAGCACCATGTCTGCAGTAAACAATGCAATAAAACTTGAGCTGGGAAAGAATAGGATTCTTCTCAAGCCAATACTACTGTAGCTGTGTGCCTGTCTACAAGAGGCAAGGTAAACTGCATTGGCTGCCCAAATCCTGTACTAAGCATCAGTGAACAACAATACAGAGAGAAACTGAGAGAGCAGGTAAGCCAGACTCACCAGCTTTCCCCAACATGTTTTTTTTTTTTTTTAGAAAGCACACATTTATAAGTCTGGCCACCAAAATGAAAATCATAAGAAAAGTGGAAGCCAGTGAAAGAAAGAAAGAAAGAAAGAAAGAAAGAAAGAAAGAAACCCTGGTTACATTTTGGAAGAAGTTTTGAAGTGGTCTCTAGAAGGTTCAATGTGTTTTAATTTACTTATGCAAGTGTTTATCTGATCTGGTTGTTTCATTTCACATGTGCAGCTTGTTAGTTTTAGATAAAATGTTTGCCAAATCCTTTTGAATTGCTCTTCTTTTACGTGGTACATGAACCTATTGCTACCCTTTCCATGTTATTTCTGTTTCTGTTAAAGTAGTAATGCCCAGGAACACTCCAGGTAGACTTTGGAAATAATCCTGCCTGAAACCTTGGTGAACTCTGGTGGCAAAATGGAGGGTTGCCATTGACAGAGGGAGATAGGAAAAGCTTGCAGAGGGAAGGGGAACATATCACTCAGCATTTCAAACCAGCTCCGACCTCCAAACCTCCCAGGCTGGAGCCGGGAGGCGGGATGGAGGCGGGAATTATTGCACACTAAATCACTGCCAAACCACTGGCCACCATCAGCCCGGGTCCCAGCCACGTTCTGCCGGCACTTTTAGAAGTCAGAAAGCGTTCCAACTTCTGTGCGGCTGGAAGTGGAGCTGATGGCATCCAGTGATTTGGAGGTAATTTAGTGTGCAATAATGCCAGCCTCAACCTAGAAGGCTGGAGCTGGTTTAAAATGCTAAAGTAATAAGCTCCAGGGAAATGATGGTTTAGAGATAGGGGAAAGATTGCAGAAGGAGATGGGAAAGATTAATAGAGATGGGAAAAACTGTAGAGAGACAGGGAAAGGATGGTTTAGAGACAAAGGAAATAATTCAGAGACAGTACCAATGATGGTACTATACAGTGAAAGAAGAAAGACTGCAGAGAGACAGGGGAAAAGATAGTTTAGAGACAGGGAAAGACTGCAGAGAGGTGGAAAAGATGGTATAGAGGAAAAGGAAAGACTGCAGAGAGACAGTGGAGATGGTACAGAGATAGGGGAAAGATTGCAGAGACAGGCAGGGCAATGAGATAGAGATAGGGGAAAGATTACACAGGTAGGGAGAAGATGATAACAGAGACAAGACAGTCAGTCAGAACAAAGAACTGAATATGGTTTGGGGGAGCTGTGAATGACTGAGTAGTTTAGGGTTTAATGTGTTATCAAAATGTGTATTAATTAACTTTCTGCTTATTTTTTAACAACTGTTTTCATCTGTGCCTATTAATTTGTGGAGAGTCATGAAATCATAGAATTATACAGTGGAAAGAGACCACAAGGGCCATCATGTCCAATCCCCTGCCATGCAGGAACTCTCCATCAAAGCATCCCCGACAGATGGCCATCCAGCCTCTGCTTAAAGACCTCCAAGGAAGGAGACTCCACCACCCTCCAAGGGAGTGTGTTCCACTGTCAAACAGCCCTTACTGTCAGGAAGTTCCTCCTAATGTTGAGGTGGAATCTCTTTTCTTGTAGCTTGCATCCATTGGTCCTGCTCTCTGGAGCCGCAGAAAACAAGCTTGCTCCCTCCTCAATATGACATCCCTTCAAGTATTTAAACAAGGATATCTTCTTCTTCGTGGTCTCTGCGAATCATACAAATGGGTTCTCTGCGCCTGCGCAGTCGAATTCGGAACTTTCTGGAATCACTGGGCAGAAAAGCGGCTTGCAACTTTTTGCAACTTTTTGGCGGTAGCCCCTCCCCTCCTCTATATAAGCCCTGTTCCCGCTCTTTTCCTCAGTTCCTTTTTTTCCGCCGCGTAGGCTACTCGAAAGGAACAGTGTGGAATCGCTTGGCTTGTCTCTCTTGGTTTTCTCGATCTTCGGCTTGCTTCTCGACTACTCTCCCTCGTCTGTGACTCGGCTATTGTTTGACCTCTCGGCTTGATTGACTTCGATTTTGGATCCCGATTTGGACTTGATGTCTCCGGCTCCATTTAAACACTGCACTGTTTGTGGGGCCAAGGTCCCTCACACGGACCCCCACTCCAAGTGCTTGATCTGCCTGGGCGAGGCCCACGACACCCAGAGCTGTGCCCTCTGCAGATCATTGACTTCGCAGGCGAGGAAGAACCGTGCCTCTCGGCTGAAATCCTACCTTCTCGATCGGGCTTTGGCCCCTCAGGAGATCCTGCCTTCGGCTTCGGTTCCGGCTTTGGTTTCTAAAGCACCCGTTCCGGCCTCCAAGATGTCTCAGGAGAAGGTGACTGTTGTTTCCCCTGTTGGTCCCTCCAAGTCCTCCCGGGATGCGGAGACTCACCCCGCCGAGAAATCGGCTAAGAAGACGGGTGAGAAGTCTAAGTCCTCCAAGAAGGACAAGCCCAGGCAGGGCAAGGACCACAGGGATGAGAATCGGAGAAAGAAGGTGAAAACTCCTTCTCAGGGCGTGGCAGATGGCTCTTCCTCTCTGAAGGAATCCACTTCTAAAGCCTCTGCCAAGAGGAAGCATTCTACCGAAGGGGAATCCCTCCGGAAAAAGCGCTCCTCTGAGGGTGAGACCCTCCAGAAGAAGGCCCGCTCCGATTCCGACGTGGGAACCGAGCTGCCACGTGCGTCGACACCGAGGGATGTTCCCGCCACGGAAATTCCCGCTGTCGAAAGGCCCGCCTCCGTACCGACCGCCTCCGTACCGACAGAGGTGTCGCCTCACTCCCAGGCTGCCCGTCGCGAGACATCGGTGCCACGCAGCCTGACACCCGCCCAGCGCTCCCCACAGCTGAGCCAGAGGTCTCGTAGGTCGCCGACTCCTATGGCTGAGACCGAGGACGAGCCGGAATACTATTATGATAGCGAGTCCGGCAAGTACTTTGTGGCGGTCGACCCTTCTACTCTAGACAGACCACGAGGCAAGCGCTGGCGCCCGCTGGATGTGTCTGTCAGAGTGGGCGACGAGGTCCAGGGTTCTGCACCGTTGAAGGTCGTTGAGGAGGCTTTGACATCGGCCACCCTCAGGCGGGAGGACGCCGTTCGCGGATAGGCAGCAACCCAGACGGCCTACTCCCCTTCCAGTGCGGTACTCTGTGGAGAGCCCAGCTCCGACTCGGACGTGGAGTTCGACACCGAAGGTTCGGTCCCATCTCCGATCGATACCGACACCGAGGAAAAGGGGCCGGTTCGGCAGGCCTTTTACCAACCAGGTCCAGTGTCCCCTACTGATAACGTGCACACCTTTGGGGAGCACGTTATCAAGATGGCGAATGCTTTGGAGCTCCAGGTGTCTCGGTCCGAGGAGGAGGCCCTCGACCCGGTCGAGAAACGAGTTCAGGGCTCGGCACCAACATTGGCAGCCATCCCGTTTCTGCCGTCTTTGGAGAAGATTGCCAAGAGGTCGTGGCAGAATCCAGCATCCATCCCGTCGACCTCGAGGAAGATCGACTCCATTTACAAGATCTCTCCATCATCGGCAGAGTGGCTCCATTCGCACCCGCCTCAGAATTCGGCGATTGTCGAGGGGTCACAGAAGGTCTTCACCCCAAAGACCTCCCCATCTCCTTCGGACCGCGAGGGCAAGAAGATAGACGGGATTTCTAAGAAGATCTTCGAGGCCTCAGCCCTGGGACTGCGGGTGTCGAACTATAATGCCTGCATGGGGGCCTACATCCAATACCTGGCGGAGAGGATGTCACCCCTGCTGGCTGACCTCCCTCAGGAGAAGGCTCCAGCTGCAAACCAGCTCCGGGAGGAGGTGCACTCGGTTGCAGGCCTTCTCATTACCTCGGCTCGACACACGGCGGACTGTTCGGCCAAGTCCATGGCTTCCAGTGTGGCCCTCCGGAGACATGCCTGGCTTCGGGCTTCAGATCTAACCCCGCAGGCGAAAGCCGCCATAGAGGACATGCCGTTCGATGGCGAAGGGCTCTTTGCTAAGGACACCGACGAGCGGCTGAACTTCAAGTACCGCATGAAGTCAGCCACAAAGAAGCACGGCATGTCCGCTCCCCAGCAGGCCTTCTCCAGGAGGCGCTTCGGAGCCAGACCATCCTTCGGACAGTCGCAGAGGCCATTTGAGCAGGAGAGACAGTACCGTCGCCAGGACACCAGGCAGAGGTTCTCCTCTCCCTCCTCATCTTCATCGGGAAGACGTCTTCAGTCCCGTTACCGAAGACCGCTTCCGAGGAAGCCGGGATCTGATTCGGGTAAGAAGGGACAATGAAGGTCTCCAGCGTACTCCGTTGTCTCCCCTTCTCGTCCCTTCTTTTTGGATCTGTTGAGGCCTTTCTATAACATCTGGGCCCAAATCACCACCGACTCCTGGGCGCTGACTATTATATCCAAAGGATATGCCCTCGAGTTCGAAGAACTCCCGCCTACGGGAGCCCTCCTTTCTACGGATCCCTCACCTTCCCTCCTCGACGAAGTACGCACTCTGTTGGACAAGGGGGCCATCTCCCCCCTGGATCCGGACCTGGCCCACCGGGCGTTCTTTTCTAGATACTTTACGGTACCGAAACCGGATGGAGGCCTCCGTCCCATACTGGACCTTCGGGACCTTAACAGTTTTTTGGTTTACAAGAAGTTCCGGATGGTAACTCTTGCTTCCATTTTGCCATTGTTGTCGCAGGGACTTTGGTTTGCGACGCTGGACCTCAAGGACGCCTACTTCCAGGTCGCCATTCGAGAGGGACACAGACGGTTCCTTTCCTTTGCCATCGGGACGGAGTTGTACCACTACAACGTCCTGCCCTTCGGACTCGCCACGGCGCCGAGAGTCTTCACCAAGTGCATGGCTCCGGTAGTCGCCTATCTGCACCAGCGAGGGTCAAGAGTCTTCCCCTACCTAGACAATTGGCTCTTCGCGGCAGACTCCAAAGAGGGCCTTTGCCAGGACATCTCCTTCGCCGTCTCCCTGCTCCAGTCTCTCGGCCTGGTACTGAACCTCGAGAAGTCCCACTTGACCCCCGTCACCAGGATCAAGTTCATCGGGGCTATCCTCGACTCAGAAAGTTGCATCGCATCCCTGCCCGAGGACCGTTTCCTGTCCCTCTCCAAGGCCGTCCGGCATTGCTGTGCCAACAGACGGGTGCGGGCTCGAGAAGTCCAGGTAGCGCTGGGCCATATGGCCTCGACCACCTTCGTCACCCCGTGGTCCAGGCTCCGGTTTCGGCCCCTACAGTCGTGGTTCCTCTCCGTCTTCGACCCGTTGGCCGATCCTGCAAGCAAGTGGCTCACGGTACTGAGGCCTGTCGCTCATTCCCTGTCCTGGTGGCTAGACTCCCAGAACGTCTGCGCCGGCATGCCGTTCGTCTCTCCGGACCCGCAGGTGGTCCTCACCACAGACGCATCCATGGACGGTTGGGGAGCCCACACTATGGGTCTCACCATAAGGGACAAGTGGCAAGCGCGTCACCAAGATCTCCACATCAACGCCCTGGAGATGCTAGCCGTCGAGAAGGCCTTGAAGGCTTTTGAATCCGAGCTTCGCGGAAGGGTAGTGCAGCTCCTGACGGACAACACCACTGTCATGTACTACCTGAACAAGCAGGGCGGAACCAGATCTCCAACCTTGCTGGAGATAACTCTTCGGATTTGGCACTGGTGCATCCCGAGAAACATCTTCCTGCAAGCAGTGCATCTTCCCGGGGAGGAGAACGTCTTGGCGGACCAGCTCAGCAGGTCAGATTCGCAGTGCCACGAGTGGACTCTCCACCCCGACGTGGTCGCGAACCTTTTCTCCAGATGGGGCACCCCGCAGATAGACCTCTTCGCGTCGGAGACCAACG
Source organism: Urosaurus nigricauda (assembly GCA_034509955.1). Taxonomy (NCBI): domain Eukaryota; kingdom Metazoa; phylum Chordata; class Lepidosauria; order Squamata; family Phrynosomatidae; genus Urosaurus; species Urosaurus nigricauda. The sequence goes on from JAOEGL010000002.1 coordinate 312,071,892, forward strand.
CACACTGCAGCCGGTTTTGCTCCCGGGATCGGTCCCGACGCTCGCTCGGGGATGCCTTTCTACACAGCTGGACGGGGGAATTTCTGTATGCCTTCCCTCCGTTCCCGCTCATCACGAGGGTCGTCTCCAAGATGTCGAGAGACCAGACGGACGCCATCCTGATCACCCCTTGGTGGCCCAGGCAGCCGTGGTTTCCGTCCCTTCTTCACCTGTCGCGGAACCGGTTCTTCAGGATCGAGCCCAGACCAGACCTGCTCACTCTACAGGAGGGTCGAGTTCGTCATCCGGACATCGAGGACCTTCCTCTCGTAGCGTGGCGACTCCGGCCTTAGCGGACCTTCCGGCGGCGGTGAGGCGGGTGATCCTGGCGGCCCACAAACCGGCAACCAAGAGGTCCTACTCCTGCAAGTGGCAGAGATTCCTCCGCTTCCTGGATTCGAGAGGCCTGTCTCCATCCAGGGTATCGACACCGATGGTGCTGGAGTTCCTGATGACGCTGGTGGAGTCGGGGCTGTGCCTTAACTCCATCAAGTGTTATTTGTCTGCTATTTGTTCCCATTTCCAGTTTGATGGGAAACCTTCCTTTTTCAAGGACCCCTTGGTGAAGGGGTTTTTGAAGGGCTTTAACAACCTCCATCCGCCGGCCTCGGTACCGGCACCGGCGTGGAGCCTTGAGGTTGTTTTGTCTCGTCTTGGTACCAAGCCCTTCGAACCCATGGCTACCACTGACCTGAGGCTGCTGACTTGGAAAACAGCCTTTCTGGTAGCCATTACCTCTGCCCGCCGTGCTGGCGAGCTCTGTGCCTTACGGAGGGACCAACCTTTCCTTCGGTTCCACAAGGATAAGGTGGTCCTCCGTACCGACATTACCTTTTTGCCTAAGGTAGTGTCTGCTTTCCACATGTGCCAAGACATTGTGCTCCCGACCCTGGCCCCGAACCCGACCACCGACACCGAACGCCGTTTGCACCTGTTGGACGTTCGGAGGGCTTTGGCCTTCTATCTGGACAGAACTTCGGGTTCGAGCCGCTCTGACAGACTGTTCCAGTGCTACTCAGAGCCCAAGAGGGGACTACCTGTGACTGCTCAGAGGTTTTCTAAATGGGTGGCTGGTACCATCCACCTCTGTTATGAACTGTCGGGTAGAACTCTTCCAGCCAGGGTCAGGGCACATGCAACTAGGGCCGTAGCGACATCCTCCGCTTTTTTGACTGGGATTCCGCTGGAGGATGTCTGTAAGGCTGCTGTCTGGTCCCAACCTATGACTTTTATAAAACATTACCGGTTGGACACCAGGGCAAGGACAGATGCAGCCTTTAGCAGAGCAGTGCTACTGTCTGGTTTACACTAATGTCAAGTTCTGTACTATGCCATGTTGTGTACTATGCCATGTTGATTTTACATTGCATTGTTGCTGCATATGACACATTGCACTAACTGTTGCACTGTTTGCCTTATTACTTGATTTCCTTTGCATCCAGGATTGGGTGTTGTGCTGTCTTTCTGATTGCATTTATACACCATGTACATAGTTTACTCTCTGAGTATTTGGTTTATGTTCTGCTCTGTGAGCAGCATTGCACTATTGTTGTCTTGTTCTATAATTCAGACAAGAATCTCACAAGGGTTAGTTCAATTTGACAATTTTTATTGTGAATCAATAAATGTTTTTTGGTTCACTTCACAACTGTTGTCATGACACTCCCTCCGCCGCTTACCTAAGCTTGTTAGTCTAACCCATTTGTATGATTCGCAGAGACCACGAAGGAGGAGGACAGGTTGCTTACCTGTAACAGTATTTCTTCGAGTGGTCATCTGCGAATGCATACAAATCCCACCCTTCCTCCCCTCAGTGTCCTGCTCAACATTGTTCTGCTCCTCCGTCGCTTGCGGCGGAAAAATTTCGGAACTGAGGAAAAGAGCGGGAACAGGGCTTATATAGAGGAGGGGAGGGGCTACCGCCAAAAAGTTGCAAAAAGTTGCAAGCCGCTTTTCTGCCCAGTGATTCCAGAAAGTTCCGAATTCGACTGCGCAGGCGCAGAGAACCCATTTGTATGTATTCGCAGATGACCACTCGAAGAAATACTGTTACAGGTAAGCAACCTGTCCATATCACTTCCTAACCTTCTCTTCTCTTCTCCAGGCTAAATATGCCCAGCTCCCTAAGTTGTTCCTCATAGGACATGGTTCCCAGGCCCTTCACCATTTTAGTTGCCCTCCTTTGGAAACTCACCAGTTTCTCCACATCCTTTTTAAATTGTGGTGCCCAGAACTGGACACAGTATTCCAGATGGGGCCTGACCAAAGCAGAATAGAGTGGCACTATTACTTCCCTTGATCTAGACGCTATACTTCTATTGATGCAGCCTAAAATTGCATTGGCCTTTTTAGCTGCTGCATCACACTGACTCATGTTCAACTTGTGGTCCACTTGGACTCCTAGATCCCTTTCACATGTAGTCTCGTTCAGCCAGATGTCCCCCATCCTATATCTGTGAATTTTATTTTTCCACCCTAAGTGCAGAACCTTACATATCTCTGTGTTGAATTTCATTTTGTTAGCTTTGGCCCAGCATTCTAGTCTATTCAGGTCATTTTGAATTTTGATCCTGTCTTCTGGAGTATTGGCTACTCCTCCTAATTTGGTGCCGTCTGCAAATTTGATAACTAGGCTCTCAATACTGTCATCCAACTCATTAATAAAGATATAGAATAGCACTGGGCCCAGGACAGAACCCTGTGGCACCCCACTTGTCACTTCTCTCCAGGATGAAAAGGAACCATTGTAGAGCACCCTTTGGGTGCGGCCAGTCGACCAATTATAAATCCATGTAACAATTACCTTGTCTGTCCCTTGTCTAGTTATGCTTACCACCGTGAACCCTCCAAAACAGCACAGCCACTGCCCCACACAGGGGGCCACCTTGAGGCTCAAGTACCCAGCCCAGGAAGGCACTAAGAGGGAAAAGGGGGCAAGGATGGAGTCCAAGGGTTGGAGCCTGGAAAGGGGAGCCATCACACTTTGTCTTTACCCTAATCTTTCCAACTTCCTAAAGTTTCTTGGTTTTTAATTTTGTCATTAGGGCTTTGGCAATTTACTGCTATCTGTTTTGTTTTTTATGACTGCACTTATTTGCAAACAATTTCATGGCTCTCAGGAGAGGTGTGTTACTGAAGGGTAGTTTATACACTAAATAAATAACATTTTGGAACCTAAATACCCTGAAGGCACCAGATCCTATCTGATCTTAGAAACTCAGCATGGTTAGCCCTGGTTAGTACTTGGATGGGAGACTGCCAACAAATACTAGGTACTGTTGTAGGCTATATTTCAAAGGAAGGAACTGACAAAACTACCTCTTGAGTATTCCTTGCCTAAGAAAACCCAATGAAATTCATGGAACCACCTTAAATCAACAGGCAACTTGAAGGCATGCTCATGCAGGGTTTCCAGACTAAGAACTGGAGAGGACTCCTGTACCTTTAATGGTTGTGTAGAAAAGAGGATTTCAGCAAGTATTGCTTTCTACCTGTTTGTGTGACAAGCAACATCTGCCCAAATTCCATTCCAAATTCCACAATGAGTATCAGGTGTTGTAGGCTGTATTGCAGGGGAAGGAACTGGCAAAACCACCTCTGGGTACTCCCATGGGGTCACCAGAAGTCAACAGGCAACTTGAAGGCACACACAAATACATGAATACTTGATTCCAGGGAGTGGAAGTTATACCCTCCCCCCCCATTCCCCATCCCAGGACTTTACCTCTTGCAAGTTATGGTTGCTGTCAGCTTCCAGCAGCCAACGCTGGAGAAGTGGCTTCAGCTTGAGCATGTTCTTGAAGCTAAGCTGCAAAGCCTCAAAGCGACAGATGGTAGTCTGACTAAACATCTTCCCTGCAGGAAGAAGAAAAGGGTTCAGGGGGTAGGGAAAAGGGGCAAGAAATAGGTTGGAATTTCAAGAAAAGAATCTGGCAACTGTGAAACAGAAAGGCCCCAGTCCCAACTAGAGAACCACTTGGGTCAATGGGAATTGGGTACATCAACCTCTCTCAGATTTCTAGAATCTGGGAGCAGCTATGCAGTTAGCACTCTTTATCAATGGATTCAAGCATCTATGGTTTGAAAATATTTTTTAAAAGTATAAATTCCAGAGAGCAAACTTTATTTTTCCTTTTTATATAAGGGACACTGTTTTGCTGTGCATTATATTTAATGGGACTTGAGCATCCACAGATTTTGTTATCCATGGAGGCTCCTGGAACAAAAACCCCAGCGGATAACAAGGACCCACTGGATTGGCTTCAGACCAAAGTAAGTAGTCAAAGAATAACATCACAGCCCTGTCAGAGGAAGAGATGGGTGAAATGTGTCAAGATGAATTGGATTCTCAATTTCCATTTGATCCATTATGGTTCTGGTTTTTTGTTATTGTTTTACTGAGCTTGCACACAAATACACACACAAATACACACACACACACACACCCCTGCATTTATTTAAATGGGCATTTTGTACATATGTTTAAAATGCACACATTAGTATAAGTTATCAATGAAAAGACATAGTGTAAGTTATCTTTTCATTGACTAAGGGGAGTCTGTGCACATTTCCTCAACTATTCAACAATGTGTGCATGTTTTGGGGGACTAGTAATATTTCAAATGCATGTATTTTTGATACTTTTTCTGTAATGTGCAAGTACATATTTATGGTCTAGTTTGTTTTCTGGTTAAAGAAATACAAATTGTGGACATTTGCGTTGAAATTTGACCCAAATAAATTTTCTTATTTGTTTAAATACCCATTGCTTTTTATGACTGTTTTAAGATGAGCTTCTCAAGGCATCTAGAAATGAACCCTGAGTTACTCAGCTTAACAAAATCATAAAAGGCACTGGATATTTGATCAGAGGTTATTTAGTATTATAGTTGGCCCACCTTATCCGTGGATTCTGCATCCACAAATTCAACCATTCACTGCTTGAAAATATATTTTCATTAGATTCCAAAAAGCAAACCTTGATTTTGCCATTTTATATAAAGGAGACCATTTTATTATGCCACTGTATTAAATGGGACCTGAGCATCCATGGATATCGGTATCGATGGGGGGTCCTAAAACCAACCCTCAGCAGATACCAAGGGTCCACTGTACCTATTTCTTTTGCTTTATAATTACAATCAAATAATTGTAAATCTGGGGAGTTATCTAAGTTCAACTCCTACTAACTGCTTCCAGTTCTGTTCATATCCCTCCCCCCAAATACGTATGCTCACAAATGAGCAAGTACAAAAGTATATCCTTTTATCTCCATTCCCTATGCAAATACTAGAGCAAAAGATTAAATTACGCATGTCCTCAGCATGTGATACTCTACAGACAATTTAGAGTTACAGAATTTAATCAATCAACAAAAAAGGTGTTGATCAGACAGATAATTTTAATATAAAAGCTGAAGATAACTGATAAAATTCTTAACAGAAGCATTCTACTCTTCTCCTCTAGGAAGATGCCTATAACATACTCTCCAACATTTTACAAAAGAAAACCAGGACATATGTGGCCAAGCAACAGCAGAATATAGCCAAGGTGGCAAGGGTTATTTGGAACTTGAAGACCCTTATTTAAGATTTGGTGTGGCTACATCCACACTGCAGAAATAATCCAGTTTGACACCACTTTAACTGGCATGGCTCAGTGCTATGGAATTGTGGGAACTGCAGTTCATTGTGGCACCAGAGCTCGCTGACAGAGAAGACTAAATGTCTCACAAAACTATAGCTCCCAGAATTACATAGCATGGAGCCATGGCAGTCAAAGTGGTGTCAAATTGGATTATTTCTGCAGTGCAGATGCAGGCTATGTTACATTTGTATGATAAAGTCAAAGTACATGCTGAATTTTTTAAAAATCGCTGTATTAGAAAGCCTCTCCTACAAGGTTCATATAAGTATAAACAAATATTTTTTCGTAAGATAATATTAGCCTCACTGCAAGAAGCCTTTTTAAAAAGAAAATAATAGGTTTAAAAATTGGAAATGGTTACTATACATTTTTTATGATAAAGTCAAAGTACCTGAATTTTAAAAAATCACTGTATTATAAAAAGGCTGTCCTACAAGGTTGCTATAAATATAAACAAAGATGTTTTTATAAGATAGTATTAGCTACCTCACTGCAAGAAGCCTTTTTTTTTTTTAAGGAGAGAATAAATAGGTTAAAAATTGGAAATGGTTACTCTACAATCTTTTGTATTGAACAGAACAGCTAGAAGCTCAAATCACAGACGATTCCTAAGGAAGGGCCCTCCCTTCAACCACCATCTTGAGGGGAGAGAAAGGCAGGCCACCTCCTGCTGGAAGCAAGAAGAGCCCTCCCTTCAACCACCATCTTGAGGGGAGAGAAAGGCAGGCCACCTCCTGCTGGAAGCAAGAAGAGCCCTCCCTTCAACCACCATCTTGAGGGGAGAGAAAGGCAGGCCACCTCCTGCTGGAAGCAAGAAGAGCCCTCCCTTCAACCACCATCTTGAGGGGAGAGAAAGGCAGGCCACCTCCTGCTGGAAGCAAGAAGAGCCCTCCCTTCAACCACCATCTTGAGGGGAGAGAGATGCAGGCCACCTCCTGCTGGAAGCAAGAAGAGCCCTCCCTTCAACCACCATCTTGAGGGGAGAGAAAGGCAGGCCACCTCCTGCTGGAAGCAAGAAGAGCCCTCCCTTCAACCACCATCTTGAGGGGAGAGAGATGCAGGCCACCTCCTGCTGGAAGCAAGAAGAGCCCTCCCTTCAACCACCATCTTGAGGGGAGAGAAAGGCAGGCCACCTCCTGCTGGAAGCAAGAAGAGCCCTCCCTTCAACCACCATCTTGAGGGGAGAGAAAGGCAGGCCACCTCCTGCTGGAAGCAAGAAGAGCCCTCCCTTCAACCACCATCTTGAGGGGAGAGAGATGCAGGCCACCTCCTGCTGGAAGCAAGAAGAGCCCTCCCTTCAACCACCATCTTGAGGGGAGAGAAAGGCAGGCCACCTCCTGCTGGAAGCAAGAAGAGCCCTCCCTTCAACCACCATCTTGAGGGGAGAGAGATGCAGGCCACCTCCTGCTGGAAGCAAGAAGAGCCCTCCCTTCAACCACCATCTTGAGGGGAGAGAAAGGCAGGCCACCTCCTGCTGGAAGCAAGAAGAGCCCTCCCTTCAACCACCATCTTGAGGGGAGAGAAAGGCAGGCCACCTCCTGCTGGAAGCAAGAAGAGCCCTCCCTTCAACCACCATCTTGAGGGGAGAGAGATGCAGGCCACCTCCTGCTGGAAGCAAGAAGAGCCCTCCCTTCAACCACCATCTTGAGGGGAGAGAAAGGCAGGCCACCTCCTGCTGGAAGCAAGAAGAGCCCTCCCTTCAACCACCATCTTGAGGGGAGAGAGATGCAGGCCACCTCCTGCTGGAAGCAAGAAGAGCCCTCCCTTCAACCACCATCTTGAGGGGAGAGAAAGGCAGGCCACCTCCTGCTGGAAGCAAGAAGAGCCCTCCCTTCAACCACCATCTTGAGGGGAGAGAAAGGCAGGCCACCTCCTGCTGGAAGCAAGAAGAGCCCTCCCTTCAACCACCATCTTGAGGGGAGAGAAAGGCAGGCCACCTCCTGCTGGAAGCAAGAAGAGCCCTCCCTTCAACCACCATCTTGAGGGGAGAGAAAGGCAGGCCACCTCCTGCTGGAAGCAAGAAGAGCCCTCCCTTCAACCACCATCTTGAGGGGACTTAATTGTCTAATTAACAAATTGTAAGCCGCTCTGATAGCTTTGGCTGAAGAGCGGGGTATAAATAAAATGTATTATTATTATTATTATAAGGGCAAATTTAATCAGGCAAAAGAAATGCAGCCATGGAAGTTAGCGAAAATGAGTTTTATTTAGAGTTATGTAAAGACGATGACCTTGTAATTTAAAAAGTTTAGAAATGAATTCCCATATATCACTGAATGTCATGGCAACAGTTGCCACATAAACAGTGAACAAAATCAAAATTAGACCTTTAAATTACAGCATCATACGCACAGACTAAGAGTATTTCCATATACATAGTTTCATGTGATTAAAGTGAAAATTTGGTAAAATGGGATTTAAAAAAATTAAACAGAATATTATTTTTTTAAAATTAAATTTTAACATGGTAGAACTGGCCATGGAAGAATGGCCAGTTGCTGAGTGAGCTCAATTTACCCAGTTAGCATAAGTTCTAAAGGATAAGGCTTTTTTGAAATATTAGAAAACTTTTATGGATTTTTTGAGCAATAAGAAATCTAACAATGTAATATGGTATAGTTTTTAGTAATGTTATTGTAATGAATCTGTAATAGCAGAATAATGTTTCATTTTTTTTCTTTTACTTTTCTTTGCATTACAGTTTGGATTTGGGCACAGACCCCTATTTATATTAGTTTAATGGGTTTTTTTTCCTTTTTCTTTTTTCTCTAGTTTTTTCTCTTTGTCTTTTTCTGAAGGTATATTATAGTACTTTGGTTGCAAATTAGATTGTTTGTGTTAAAACCATATCAATCTCAATGACTCTAGGTGCTCTCTTCCACCTCTTATGATTCTATGATTCAATGTGGTCTCTTCAAACCCTAATTTTATGAAATTTAACAAAACCTGCTGGGAAGAGCAAAATTCCACCTGCTCTTCTTTGTTCCCTTCTGCTGAGTTAATTAGTGTAAATTACTTTTGCACTTTGTACTTTGTACTCAATTTGCAACAATTGAAGTAAGCTGAGGACAAAGGGACAAGGAGAGAAAATGGGACAGTTTAAAAGCAGCTGGAAAAGTGGGACAACAGAGGATTAATGAGGACTGTTACTGCTAAATTGGAGGGTATGTTACGCAAACACACAGAAACACACATGCATGTACAGTATCACTTCAAGAATTCCAATGCTATGGGATTTTGGGATTTGTAGTTCATTGTTGTAGCAGAACTCCCTGAGAGAGAAGGCTAAATAGCTCACAAAACTACAAATGCTGGAATTCCATAGCAGTGAGACGCGGAAATTAAAGTGGTTTCAAATTGCATTATTTCTGCCGTACAGATACAAGCCGGATTTGGGTCTTAGGGTGATTTCAGGTGACACTTTTGTGAAGCAGTTTTATGGGGTTCCGGGCAACTACAAATCCCAGAATTCCATAGCATTAAGCCATGAAAATTAAAGCATTGTCAAATTGCATTAATTCTGTCTGCAGTGCAGAAAACTGCAGAATTACCCAGTGTTAGAAAATTATCGCATTACTAATAAACCTGATTTACCTCTTCTGAGTTACATTCAAATTCGGGATGCAGCACGGCATTATTGCATGGATTTTGCCACCACTGCCATCTCCCGGCTGCATCCAAGCAAACATCTGGCTAAAATCCACCCTCATCTGGCAGATTTGCAAAACCATGATGCTTCAGAAAGTGAAAAGCCCTGGCTGAGGTTGGATTTTAGCCAGATTTTTGCCTTGATGCAATTGGGAGGTGGCAAAGGCGGCAAAATCCATTAAAATAATACCCAGTTGAATCCTGAATTTGAATGTAACTCAGAAGAGGTAAATCAGGTTTATTAGTAATGCAATAAGCTTGTTAGAGAGAGCTAGTCTTCAAACTCGGGACTATCCAAATCACAGTTTAAATTCTGTCAGACATTATGTGGCTGCTTCTTCCCCCCCCCCCAAAAAAAAGAAAAAAAACCCATCAATTCCAAACTCCCCCTTTGTCATACCCACCATACAACAATCCTAGGGCAATTCCCACATCTGCCTGGGTGAATCCCAGCGTGATCCTTTTGTGCTTCAGCTCCTTGGCAAATTGTTCCATTTCTGCAGAGGATGTGTTCTCCTAAGGGGGGCAAAATAGGGGAAAAGACAGGTTTATGAAAAAAATCCAGTATCTCTGTGGAGAAAACACATCAATAACATCCCGCACCACATACTTCTTTCCTTTCCCAGAGAGCCGGGCAATTTATAGCTTTCTCTAACACCTCAGATATCCATAACCCCAAGGCATTACTCCTTTTTTCCCACCTAACTCCTCCTTAGGTTGCCAACTATTTGCATTTTATTAGTCAAATGAGAAGATAAGTATTCTGACAGTAAAAACCAGGTTCTGATTAGCTTAGCCACTGGTCAGCTACTATCAATGATGGGAAATAGTTTCTGCAGATTAGAAATCTTTTTTGTAAATCAGTACACTGGTGATGCAACAGGCAAGACAAAGTGTTTTAGTAATATATATTGTGGTGATGGAAGCCAGCGTAAATCACTGAAATATCTCATATTTGATTTTGTTATACCTTGCGTATGTGTATGCGTTTCCAAGTCACCTGTCTTATGGCAACCACATGAATGTCATATGGTTTTCTTAAGCAAGAAATATTCACTCAATGTCCTGATGGGCATTTACTGGTCATTGCGTTGTCTTTAGAATTCTTTTTGTACATTGAAGCCCAAAGCTATTTCAGTCCTTAAAGACTAAAAATGATGTGAAAAATGGCTTATGTTATAAGCTGCCTGAAGTCCTGTTTAGAAATTTTCAAATAAGAAAACCAGATCCCATGCCACAATGGAGTTCTGGACCAACATTTCCACAGTCACAAGTAGAATTGTTTCAAGAAGACATATAGACAAGCAAGAAAGAGGGGAAACAAGATCTCCTCACACACACAGCAGTAAGCCCTGTCAGCATTACTTAGTTATTTTCCAAAATGCGGTTTGAAAAACAACTTATCTATGACTTTCTGCACAGATTAAGTTTAGTCTCAGCAACCACCCAAACTCAGAGAATAAAGATCAGAAAAGAAAAAGAAAAGAAATTAGAGCTTATAAGCATTCTACCCAAATGTGGTATCTCCCTTCTCTCTATTTCAAATCTGTGGAAACAAAACATGGTGCTTTCCCCCATACAGACCGGATCTAAAACTAGATAACAATGTCAACTGGCACAGTGAGTCTCAAGCTATTTGATGTTGGGAGTTCAGCAATTTTTCTCCAGTGTGCCAGGGACATGCACCATGCTTGTCATCATTGGCTACAATTGTTTCTTTCTTTCCTGGAAACTTTTTAAGGACCAACAGCTGATGGCTCCCAGTCTGGCCCCAGTCCATGGACCCCTACATTGAACACCACTCATTCAAAGGACAAAGTCACTACTAACTACTCATAAATACTATATGCATCTGAGGAAGTAGACTGAAGCCTACGAAAGCTCATACTGCCAACTTCTTTCTTTCTGTTAGTCTCAAAGGTGCAACAAGATCTCTCTACATACTCCTAAATACTATGAAGGCTACTTCATAGCTGCTAAAATATTAGGTCTGAGCTGCCTGCCCTCACACAAATTGATCGTTCTTGGCCTTGAAAGCCGCAATTGATCAGAGTAGGTCTAACATGCAGGCATCTGCAGGCACACAGACAGCATATTTGCAAATGGCCAATGGGAACTGGTACCAGTGGTGGATTCTGGAAGTTGTTACTCTGAAGAAGTAACTTTTCCAAGTTCTGGAAACCATGCCCTATGAGGACAGACTTAGGGAGCTGGGTATGTTTAGCCTGGGGAAGAGAAGGTTAAGAGGTGATATGAGAGCCCTCTTTAAATATTTGAAGGGATGTCATATTGAGGAGGGAGCAAGCTTGTTTTCTGCTGCTTCAGAGAAAAGGACCCGGAACAATGGATGCAAGCTGCAGGAAAAGAGATTCCACCTCAACCTTAGGAGGAACTTCCTGAGAGTAAGGGCTGTTCAACAGTGGAACACACTTCCTCAGAGAGTGGTAGAGTCTCCTTTGACAGTTTTTAAACAGAAGCTGGATGGCCATCTATCGGGGTACTTTGATTTTGTCTTCCTGCATGGCAGATTGGGGTTTGACTGGTTTGCTTTTGTGGTCTCTTCCAGTTCTATGATAGGGTTGCCATAAATCTTGAAGGCACACAACAACAACAAAATCTTTAACAACTACAAAGCTTGCAAAGTCCTAGACAAATCTGCTCCATGCTGCCCTTGAACTGTCACTCTTCTAATCTGTTAGATCTTTCCTGCAGACTAATGCCATCCTGCAAATACACAAACTCTATGGCTCTCTGGAGTTTGCCATGAAATCATCCCTGATAAGGAAACGGGCAAACAAGTGCCTATTGTTGTTTTTGCCTTTGGCAAGCTACCACCAGATACCTTCAGTTAAAAGTAACTAGGATGATCCTGTCCCAGACAGATGGCCCATCAGAGAGCTTAACCATTTCCTTTAAATTTAAAGGAATTTCTTTAAAATGATGTGAGGCAGGTGGAGAAGGAGCCACCAGGAATGCAGGTCTTTGTATACTGGTGGTTTTTTTTTTAATTAAAGACTTAATATTCTTTAAACACTTCTGATTTTTCTCTCTTGAAAAATTCTTGTTTCTAGAAATTATGATACCACATCCATCATTGTTATGTGGCTCCAAGTTGGCTCTGACTTATGGTGAGACTATCTTAGGGATTTGTAAAGGTAAAGTAAAGGTATTCCCCTTTGACAAGGTTGTCAAGGTTATGTCTGACAGTAGGAGGTAGTGCTCATCACTATTACTAGGCCTAAGAGCAATGAAGTGGTACATATTTATCTACTTGCATTTTCACATGCTTTCAAATTGCTAGGTTGGTAGAAGCTGGGATTAGTGACAGGAGCTAATTTATTCCACGGAGATCTGCCATTGCCGTCCTCTAAGACTGAGGGAACATATCATGCCCAGTGGGTTTCCATGGGTGAGTAGGGATTTGCACCCTGGTCTCCCAGAGTCCTAGTCCAACACGCAAACCAGTAGAATAGGCTGGTTCCTATTCATCACTTAACCCAGGTTGAAATGTTAACCCTTTCTTGCACTCTAGGCACAGGCTTCATAAGTATATGGGGACTAGTTGTAATGCAGAGCACCACATGCATCTCATTGTCTTCTGGAGAAGATGGGGAAGACAAGGTTTTTGTAATCTAGGGATACATGCTATGCTGTGTATTGTGGACCTGTATTCCACAGAGCCCTGGAAAACTCCAGAGAGGCTTTCATATGCTGGACAACCAATTTTTATTAATAGTAAAGTGGCTTAGAGATGACATCACCACATGGGCTCTGGTCCACAAAAGTTTACAAGACAATAAATTCATCAGTCTTTTAAAATATCACATAGATTGTTTGTTACCTTGGCTCCATGGCTATCCTTTTGAAAGCTTTTAATTGAGACATGCAGCCACAGACAGCTGAGCATGTTCTATGATGGATGTGCCAGCCAAGGACACAAAGCAACTGTCACACACAAAAACCTCATACAAACCATGCCTGAAGCCTAGAACACACCACTGTCCTAAACATGCCTCTGAGGTTGCCTTGGGCAAGTCACACTGTCTCAGCTCCAGACTTCTGAACAAATCTTGCCAAGCTAGGTTTGCCTTAGAGTCACCATAAGTTGGAAACAATTTGAAGACAATGTTCCCTATTTCCATACTGAGATTGTTCAATACTTAGAATCACAGAATCGAAATTGACCACAGGGCCAGCCAGTTCAACCCATGCCATGCAAGAACTCACAGTCAAAGTACTCCTGAGAGATGGTAATCCAGCCTTTGTTTAAAAATCTCAAAAGGAGACTCCGCCACACTCCAAGGCAGTATGTCACACTGTCTCAACAGCTCTTACTATCAGGAAGTTCTTCCTAATGTCTGGGTGCAATCTCTTTTCCTGCAGTTACTTGAAGGTACACAACAACATAATCTGCATGTTCTTATCAGATGTGATAGAAGGTCCTGAAGAGTTAAAATAGGACTCAGCAAGGGTCCTTTGGCAGGACACAATTATAACACTATGGCTGTGATTCCAATTTGATTCCAATCCTGTGGAATCCTGGGGTTTGTAGTTTGGTGGGCCACTAGAGCTCCCTGGCTGAGAATACTGAATGTCCCCTCCTAAAATGCATATCCAATGATCCCATAAGATGGAACCATGGCAGTTAAACTGGAATCATAGGGCTATAACTTTGTAGGGTTGAGGAGTCCCAAGTGATTCAAATGTAATGTTTTAACCCTCCACAATTCCAACATTTGCTTGCAATGAGGAAAAAACAATAGCTTTGATTCTTCAATTTGAAAATACAATTAAACAAGTTCAAGAGTGCTGTAATTGTACCCTGTAGTATCATATTGATCACAAGACAGGACAGCAATTAAGCATTGAGACAGATGCCTCAGGCAGATGATTTCAAGTGTCAGGAAAAGGGCAACAAATGGTTATTTAATTGCTGTGGTGGTATTCTTCAAGCTTGTAGGACTCACGGTCTCTGATGCCAAAATGTTTTAGCTGGCCTTAAGTAGCTGGCTCCCCAATTTTCTGTTCCACCTCAAGAAGCAAAAATGTCAAACAACTTAATACCCTTCAGTGTCCAGCTTGGAAATGTGTATTAACACATTGCTTGAGAGTATAGATCCGAATGCTACGAAAAGCTCCTATTTCAAACTTAGTTCATCCTTGAGATGAAGATAAAGTAAGCCCTACTATCTGAAAAGGCAAAGCTGGGAAATGTAACTTTTTGAGACCACAATGCCCACAATCCTCCAACTAACATTCTGGCTGAGGGATCCTGGAATTGTAGTTCTAAAGACTAACTTTGCCCATCTCTGCTAAAAGCAGTGGATTGGATCCAGAGTTCCCACAACATGATGAACCCTTTTAATCCACAGAGATGATTCCAACTACTGGGAGGCTGCTTTGAGGGGGATGGTTTTTATCTCTCTCCTCTCCATACCCTCCAGCAATGTCAACCCCATATTTTTTCCTGACAGTGAACCTGAAACCACTAAGACACATGGTAGGTGGTGCAAGGGGTTATGGGGGGAGGAGAAGGCAAAATTTGGCTCAAATTTGCAATCCGTCAGAGTCTGAAATGACAGGCAGACTGGGTGACAGGATTACACTACTATGATTCAGTTCCCCTGCCAGTGCTAACAAAGTCTGCTCTTGTTGTTTGTTTGTGCATGAAATATTTACTACTTACTTTTTAAAAATCAATATTATTGATATTTAACAATAGCACAATCTCAGTATTACAATTTCCTTCCCTTTGTTACCAACAATCCACCCTCTTCCCATCCTTTCCCTAATTCATAGTACATAATAGAGATACAGTACCGCTCTGTCAAACCTCTTATCTGCAATTTCCATTCTACTCCTTTAGATATTATCATAGTCACACATATCTAATTATAAACCCCAAATTCAACTTGGTTGTTCAGTCATTTAAATTCACCATTGCTTTGACACATAAAAGTAACAAATGACTTCCACAGCTGCTACCATGCTGCAGCATTAGTGCAGTTTGACACCACTTTAACTGTCATGGTTCCATCCTATGGAATCCTGGGATTTGTCGTTTGTTGTTGCACCATGGCTCTCTGATAGAGAAGGCTAAATAGCTCACAGAACTACAAATCCCAGGTTTCCACAGCATTGAGCTATGGTAGTTAAAGCAGTGTCAAACTGCATTAATGCTGCAGTGTTGATGCATGCCATGTGATACCAAAAAAGGGGTCTTCTTTTATATCTCCTTTTGCTAGCCTTACTTTATAAGTTAACTTCTCTGAAAGTGGTTCCACACACAGAAAACTATGCAGCACTTAAACGTGCCTTGCACAGTAGTAATACAGAACAGAAGTACTGTAGTTTGTATGCAACTCAGCAAGAGGGAGGGGTGGAAGTGTACCCTTCTTAGTGGGCTCAGGCAAAATCAAACTTTTGCTGCCTCTTCTAGCTTGACTAGAAATCATGCCCTATGAGGAGTGGCCCAGGTATGTTTAGCTTGGAAAGAGAAGATTAAGAGGTGACATGACTGCCTTGTTTAAATATTTGAAGGGATGTCATACTGAAGATGCAGAAAGCTTGTTTTCTGCTCCTCCAGAGAATAGGACATGAGCAATAGATGCAAACTACCAGAAAAGAGATTCTATCGAAACACTTGGAAGAACTTCCTGACAGTAAGAGCTGTTGGGAAAGCTGAACATACTGCTTTGGAGTGTGGTGGAGTCTGCTTCTTTGGAGGTTTCCAAACAGAGTCTGGATGGCCATCTGTCAGGGGTGCTTTGATTCTGTGTTCCTGCATGGCAGAGGGTTGGACTGGATGGTCCTTGGGGTCTCTTCCAACTCTATGACTCTATGATTCTTCTTCATTGATAACGTTTGCCATCTTGACACACTCTGAATGTTGCTTGCCCAGTGGAGCATTTCTTAGAAAATGGAAAATGCACTGTAAATATAGATCTGTATTAGATCTGCAGCTAGGATCATAGAATCATAGTTTGGAAGAGCTACATTTCTATTTCTTTCCAGATGATTTGACTTGCCTTCACCAGTTTACAACCAATTATGCACCCTATGCAGAACTCCTGGCATTGGGAAGGCTAAACATCCACATCCAAATTACTTGTCCGGACAATTCTTAGAATCTTCCAGCCATCAGGAAGATTCTGATTGCTATAGACCAAAAAGCAGCTTTTCAAAATTCTGGTGTACTTTACAATCACACTACCTCAGTCTGTACAGCATGGGTGCAACATACACCATCCTTAACCAGTGGCAATGCTGGCGAGGGATGATTGGAATGGCAGTCTAACATCATCCAGAGGGCCACAGGTTTCCCCCTGTTTATGTATTTTATTTATTCATTTTACTTGATTTATATCTCACCTCACACCCCCCACCCCCATGGCATTCAAGGCGGTTTGTTGGGAAGAAAGTATTGCCAGCTCCTCCACATGCTGGGGAATGAACAGAGAGAGCTTGCAGACAGACTGAAGCCTCACCATTTAATTTTCTCAACACCCTTAGATGATCTAGCACAAGAAGAGAAAACTCAATCCTCTGTTCTTTCCAATTACAAGCATCTGCTTCTGATACCAAGATATCAAGGACAGAAAAGGGTGGGTTAGATTAGGAAAGAGATTCCTCTCTGAAATTCAAACAGAGGAATCCACTGCTCAAGAAGGCTTTCAGAAAATGCCTCTATAAAATGCCCCCTTTTTTATTGCACAACCTTGAAACTTCTGTGGTGATAGCTTCTCTTCTTTGGGCAAGTCTGGAGTCTGATTCTCATTGTCCTCTTTTGTGCTTATCCCAGACCCTTTTTGCATTTGAAAAGGATACTAGATTTCTCAGTGCTTAGAAAAAAGATAACTGTGCCTATACTGGACTTTGTTGTTATTGTGTGCCTTCAAGTAGTTTCAATTTATGGTGACCCTAAGGCGAAACTATCATGGGGTTTTCTGGGGCTGAGAGGGTGTGACTATCATAAGGTCACTCAGCAGGTTTCCCTTACCAAGTGGGGAATTTGACCATGACCAAATGCTACAAGAATGTGCAAACTTTGAATTTCTCCCGACCAATAAATTCACTGGGCTAGCTAGACAGAACAAAATGAAATGGGGAAAGCAAATAGGACAAACCAAGAATTGGGACACGTGTTGTGGTCATGAAGTCTGAGACAAACTCTAAGGGGACACCTGAAGTTGCTTTAAACTTTTACCTAGATTTACCTAGGTAGATTTCCGGCTTTGTAACCAGGATTTATTTTATTTTCTTGCCCAGACTGTGCAGTCGTCAAACCCAGGGCCATTGCAAAGTTTTCCAACAGTTTAGGAAGGCAAGTCATAGGATTACAGAACAAGGTGGCTCTGAGAACATTTTCCTTGTGGTCTGAAGACACCTGCCAAGAAAACCCTATGACAGTTTGCATTAGGGTCACCATAGGTCAAAAATGACTTGGAGGTACACAGTAACAACTAAAGCCCAGAATTATCAAAACTGAAAATTATCAACATTGATAATGGTAACTATGGTCCAACGGCATCTGGAGAGCCACAAGTTTCCCACTCCTGAAATTGGAAAATGGGGCACTCATACTTAAATAAATTAATACCCATATATCTAACCTGTAGATTCTCGTGATGAAGAAAAGGATGCATAAATGCACATATCTGTCAAAGAGAAAAGTGTGCCATCTGGTTGTGGACCAACCATAATGTTTCTAATATACACAGAACTTGGGTTTTTTGGGAAAACCTTTAACCCGTCAGATCTAATCTTTCTCTCCAGAGCAGCAGAGAAAAAGTTTCAACATGTTCTTTCTAATCTTTTGAGCAAAACCTGCCCTCCTAGAAACTTAACACCATTAGATCTAGTCCTGCCCTTAGGGCAGCAGAGATTAAGTCTTTGTCCTCTTCCATGTAACTACACTTTAGGTTTCTGAAGAGTGATATTTCTTCTCCTTTCTTCTCATGACCACATATATCCATTTCTTTCAACTTCCAGACTTCTCAAGAGACTACTGTATGTCTGTGCCAAAATCTTTGCTGTCCTCCTCTGAGTTCAGCCCCATTACATTATTTTTAAAGTGTGCCAACCAGAAATGGACACAACACTCCAGATCAGATACAAAATAGTATGGAACCTCAACCTAAAAATCTATGGTTCGCATAAGTCAAAAACTGCATTCATCTTTCTTGCTAAATGCAACACTAAAAGCCACACTTCGATTTAGGTTTCTGAAAGACTGCAGTCCTGAGAAGCTATTCAATCATACCTACCAGCTAAACCTCATATCATATCCGTGCATTTATGTTCCCCTTCTCTAACTTCCCCCTTTTCTCTAAACATAACATCTTTACATTTTTCAGTTTTAGAGCTTTGGACAGTTAATTTTAGACAACTCCCAGAATCTCCCAACCAGCAATGGCAACTGTTTACACTGTCTGGAGATTCCAAGAGCTGCAATAAAAACATTTTTACAATTCCAAGTTCTTTTTTAAATAATGATTTCATGGCAGGAGGTGGCCAGTTTTCTGTTGTCTGGAGGTCATTTTAAATGTTAGCCCTGTCTTCCGAGGTTTGGGTCAACACCAACATTTTGTGAAACCCACAAATTTGAGAAGGATTTCCTCCTTTCCTTCATTTAAGTGGCCAATGCAAATGGGGAAGAGTACTGACAGGTTCACTTTGAGGTTGCCATAAGTCAGAAACAGCCTGAAGACACACAACAACTGAGAGCCCCAGGATAGAGCCCTGAGGTCCCCCAATTCAGAGCTTCCTTAGAGTTTGATGGGCAAGCACTTATGAGCTCTCTGAATACTGTCTTCTAACCTGCAGTAAATCCATTGAGCCTGCATTTAATCAGTTTGCTACGCAAAGGGGACCACTGTCAGATGCTTTTCTGAAATCAAAATACATTATGATCATGGTATGCTCAAGATCCACTAACACTGGAGGAGTGGACACATGGTAGATGAGGAAGTATTCGCAAACATCAGGGTGATTTGCAGTAGATCTGCAAGAGCGGCTACACAATGGTTTAACAAGTGATGACAGATTGACTTTTGCCTCCTAAACTGGGGTGCTGTAATGAAAAAACATTTGGGCTAATCAGGAATATGATTTTTGTGTCAAACATCTTAGTTCAGTTCTGAATGCTGAAAACCAATTCTTAGGTAGGTTCAGAATATACTCAAAGGGACTTGGTCTTCAATTCTATGTGTGTATCTCTGACTCCAGTAGGTTAATCTTGGAGTTCACTTTTTTTTTAAATCCACACAGGAGTAAATCTGCTAAACCTGAAGTTTATAATAAATTTAAACTGACAGGATAATAAATCCTTGTAGACTACTAGAAATCAAATCTACCACCAATTACCTACAACCTTTCACAGATAAAAAGTGGGACATGTATGACCAAACATCAGAATGGAGCCAAGATGGCAAAAGTTACTAATGACTACACAGTACTAGCTAGGAGAGGCTGCAGCAGTTTGCAATAATAATAATAATAATAATAATAATAATAATAATATTTTATTTATAGCCCGCTCCTCTGTCAACCAACCGGAGCGAGTTACAACAATTACAAATACATGAGCCTAATGGGAAGGGCACGATTTTGTCTCTTCCCCTCCTCTCCCCCTGGCTGAACTGACTGAGTACAGATTCCTTTTGGACTTTCAACTCAGTATGCAAGCAACTGATGTAAGGTGAGGACAAAGAGGGAAAGTGGGAGAAGACAACAGGAACAGGGACAGTTTAAATGTTGTTGAAAAAGTCCCTGCCAAATTAAAAGATCTGGATGGAGCCAATGCTACAAAATGGTTGCTTACAAATGGCTTATCAGCTTCTTTATAGTTACGGAAGCCAACTCCCCCGCCTGTAGTTGCCCAGATCTTCCTCCTCTGCTCCCATTGAAAGAACTGCTCAAGAGTCTTGTGACAAATGCCAGAGTGTTAGATGCTGCAAGATTCAGCAGTATCACAGTGACAATGACATTCCTCAGGGGATGTGTCAGCATGAGAGGTCAAACATCAAGGTAGCAGTCCTTGATGCTTGACCTATCTCCGCTTTTGGTCCAGCCACCATCATAGGCTCCCTTGGGGAGGACATGAGAGTGAGAGCCTTCTCAGTAGAGGCTCCAACCCTCTGAACCTCCTTCCATGGGAGGCTATGGAGGCTGGCCACTTCCCTGCTCTCCTTCGGCCAGCAGGCAAAAACTTTTTTATTTAAGCAATCTTGATATCTAACTGTACCCAGGGAGACTTCTTACTGGAATGCTTGTTGTTGTATGTTTTAATGGTTTTATATTTTTAACTTGTTTTATTAATGTGATGTTTTGTAGTTGTGATTTAAGATTGTATTGTTTTTATAGTTGTTGCTTTTAGGTATCTTTTGTAACCCACCTTCGGTCCAGTTTGGGAGATGAAACACCCAAGCAAACTCACCCTTAGCTCTCACTCACTCATAGATCTAAACAAAGAATGCTTGCAAAACAGGATTTTTTTAAAAAAATCACAGAAGGTTCCTAAAGCCAAGATGTATTCACATGTTATCCACAGCTTCAACCCTCCCCCCCAACATACACATGCAGAACCTGCAGACCCTCTCTTCACCTCCATCACAATTCTTGCTTTTCCATACCATGAGATAGTGTTCAGGAATCCCAGGAGATTTAGCACTGAACTCCCATAAGACAGACTACTCATGTATTGTGCTCAGAATGAAAGAGAAAGAGATAAGCCTAAGGAATTGACTGATGGTGCTCAAGTTAGCCTGAAAGCTAAGCTTTTTTTTTTCCTTTTGGGAACAACCAATATGAGAAAAGTGGATCATGCGTGATCTTGGAAGCTAAACTCTTCCTTGCTCAGATGTGCAATTATAATTAAACCTTTTGAATTTGCTGTCCAAGGATATAGTAAGGACTACTGAGATAGATGGCTTGAAAGAGGGATTTGACAACTGAGTGAAAGATGATCTATTTCTTCCCTAGGATAGCCAGGTAAAGCCTACCTATAGGGAAAGCGGACTGCTTTTGAATACTAGTTGCTGCAAGGGGTGAGGAGAGACAAAAGAAGGCAGCTGGTTTCACACCCATCTTGTAAGCTTCCATTGCCTGGTCAGTATGGGCAGCATGGTATAGTAGTTAGAGTGTGGAGACCAGGACCAGGGAGACTCAGGTTCAAAGGCCCACTTGACCATAAACTGAAGTTGATCTGATGGCAAACAGCAGTGACAAACACAACAATAAAGCCCAGGTTCAAATTGCAGTAGTACTGTAGTTTTCTTAGTCTAAAAACTAAGGATGAAAAAAAAACAACCTCACAGGGCTGCCTCTTTCACAATTAGATACCATAATGCATTTGCCCCTCTAAAATACAGAAACTAAACAAAGTCAGAAATAATAGCTGTTACATAAGACTTTAAATTTTTCTTATTACCCTTGTTTAATCTCTCTCACTCAACTTCTCTCTCCTCCTGCTTCTCTCTCTCCTCCTACTATGCAGATCTGAAACCTGCTGTGCTGTCTGTAAACCCTATCCCCCTTTTTAAAATGTTGCCAATTAATCTGCAAAAAGTGTATTGCAAATCAGTGATGCTGTAAATCATAATGACAAAAGAGGCAGGTAATTAAAGAAATAAGGCACGTGTGTCATTAATGTAAGGAACTGGCAAATCAGAGAGTAACAGACACACAAGTTGCCACTTTAACATTAGGAAGCTGCCATAATTTGTTTTCAGTCATTATCATTTTACAATCAACCTGTACAGGGAGTGGTTTACAGTTGTAAGCAGTATATAAACAAAGCTGCTATATTGCTGTTGCTGTCCACACTGCAGAATTAAAGCAGTCTGACACCACTTTAACTGCCATGTCTCTTATCTTAGGACCTTATCAGACGTCGGAAATTGGAAGTATAATCCAATGGCAATCCGAACGCAATCATGGGGTTTCATGTTATTGTGAATTAAAGTATCTCACGCAATTTTGGGCAATGGGAAGTCATTCTGAACATAATCATGGGGTTTCACGTAATTGCGTATTAGAGTATCTCATGCAATTTCGGGCAATGGGCATTCCAAACACAATAGGAATTCACGTGAATTTGCTAAACTAGCGAATTCACGTGAATTCGAAGTGGTTCCATTTGCAATAAAGATAAATTCCTCCCATCTGATAAGGTCCTTAGAGAAACCTGGCCTTTGAGGCTAACTGTTGAGATTGCATTTTGAGCCTGTTTCATTTGGCTAAGAGAATGGTTGATTTTGGAAAAGAATAAATTGTTAAGGCTAGAAAGCTCTGGCCTCAGATTTGAATGGCATGCTTTTTTTTTGTTTTATGATAAGGTGAAGGCCAATTGTGACTTTAATAACTATTTTATTAGAGCATCTTTATTTCATATTTGGAACAAACACATGTCTAGAATATACACAAAATTTCCATTTTGGCTTTCATCCTACAATTATATTATTTAGATCTGAAAACAGATGAGGTCTGGATAAAATATAAAATGCTCCTGGACAGCAAATTAAAGATAAAATTACAAAATACCTTAAAAACAGAGGGATGGTCCGTAAACTGGTTCTTATATCAACAGTTGAAAGAAAGATTCATATCAGCAACAAGCCAAAGAAGGAAACTATCAGGGGGTTTTCTGGGTAAGTTTCTGCACAGCTTGCCACTTGCCTTCCCTTGAGGCTAAGAGAGTGTGACTTGCCCAAGATCACCCAGTGGGTTTCTAGGCTGAGCGGGGAATTGAACTCTGTGTAGCTCAAACCACTACACCACACTGGTTCTTGCACTTTTGGAGTATCAGATACAACTAAACCCGAACAGCAACAACAGAGGAAAAGAGATGACCCAATGCCCTGCTTGTCAACTTTCCACAGGCATATGTCTATCTAAAGTTGAAGGCAATATATGACTTATGCACTCCTCAACAAGGTAGCTCTGTACATTCTGGTAGGCTCCAAATCAATCAAAATGGTGCCTCAAAGGTGTGTGATCACAATTTGTCCCATTTTATCCTCCCTGGCCATGCAAACTCCCTTGTTTTGGGGACAGATCTGAACTCAGGTCTCCTGGGTATAAACCAAACATCCCTTTTTCAACCTTGCGCTACTCCAAAGTTTGCCAGAGCCAGATACCTTATCACTAGGGCTTGAAACCAAACAGATTAGGCAGAATCCACAGGTTTTACATAAGTATGCCATAAGGGGAACATCCCCCCTACATATTCATAGAGCATAAGGACATCAGTGTGTATTTCCCGGCCGGAAGGCATTTTAGCACAAACAGACCCACTGTAGGAATGAATATGCAAAGGGGTCTTGCAGCCCCTTTGAGACTTAACTGAAACATAGAGGTTAGTAGCATTGGTAGACTTGAGCCTACTTCCTCACTCAGATGCATGTGGATATAGGCTCAAGTCTATGAAAACTCATGCTACCAACTTCTGTGTTTCAGTAAGTCTCAAAGGGGATGAATGATTGATCCCATTGCATACTGATTTTCCAGACTAATAAGGCAAGGTCTTTGAGTTCTACTGTAGGACTCTCCTTGAAGAATCTCTTTCCTTTACCTTGATAACTAACAAGGCGCATTATGAAAATACAGTATAGGTTGCAGTCCATGAACAGGGAGGCCAAAGAAACTGCATGAAGTCTAACAATTCCTGATAGAAAGATATATAGATATATATTGCAACAGATTTAACACTATTGTTGTTTTCACTGTGTGCCTTCAAGTCATTTCCAACTTATGTCAACCCTATGGTGAACCTATCATGGGGTTTTCTTGGCAAGTTTCTTCCAAGGTGGTTTTCCATGACCATTCTCTGAGGCTGAGAGAGTGTGACTTGCCCAAGGTCACCCAGTGGGTTTACATGGCTGACATCGGGATTCGAACCATGGTCACCACAGAGTCACAGTCTCAAACCGCTACACTACGCTTGCTCTTGTGTAACAGCATTTTAAATGTGGCCTGTTTTAAAATGCGTCTGTCTTATCTGCTCTTTTCAACTGTTGCGTGTTTTAATTAACGTGTTTTAATTAATTTGTTATTGTGAGAAGAGGTGGGTAACTGTTGTAGTAATTTAATTCCATTTTAATATATTATTTTGATATGTTTTTAACCACATGGTGGTTTTTTTAATGTTATAAGCTGCCCTGAGTCCCGGCCTTGCGGGATATTAATATTGATGATGATGATGGTATGTTTATTATTTCAAGGTATATTTTAATCTGTAAATTGTTTAATTGTATTTTGGGGTGGGTGGGTTATTGGGATATGGGATTGTATATTTTAATGTGTAAGAACTGTATATTTTAATGTGTGCACATATTAAAATATGTGTACATATTTTAATGTACAAGATTGCATATTTTAATGTGTATTAAATTAATGTGTATTTCGTACCCACCTCTCATGGATGATGGCAGGGAGCAAGAACAAGTCCACAATGGACAACATCAATTAAAACACATTAATTAAAACGTGCAACAGTTTTAAAAGGACAGATAAGACACACACAATTTAAAACAGTCCACATTTAATATCCCAGCATCTAAATTCACAATTGGACCTAAAGTTTTTCTTAGAGCCAGTGTGGCCTAGTGTTGGACTAGGTTAGACCTGGGTTCAATTCCCTATGGACATATTGGAAACCCACTCACTGGGTGACCTTGGGCAAGTCACACACTCTCAGCCCCAGGGGAAAAAACTCTCATAGGGCAACCTTAGTAAGCCAGAAACAGCTTGAAGGCACCCAACAACAACAACTACAGAGCTTTCCTGACCAACTGAGCCAAGCAGGACAAAATGGAGGGCCCTGAAGAAAAACATGGAGGAGGCTACAAAACAAAAGCTTGAAAACAACACTCCTAGAAATGTGAACCCTGCTTCTCAGGCCTGCTCCAAAACGGAGGACCAAATTTGGGGGATTCCTCCTGGGCAGGAAATTAAAGGTAAAAAGCTAAGAAACACTCATGGAAATAGCATATTTTATGCTTCTCAGTGATGCTCCACATGGGAATCCCTCCTGTGCAGAAGACTGGAATGGAAGGTGTCCTGGAAAAGGAGGACGTGCCTGGATAGGATCCTGGATAGGAGGGCATTCAAGGAAAATGTAGGACAGGACCAAGGAAAAGCTCCATTAACTCTCACAGCCATGGAAATGCATCATACTCCTTAACACTCAGGCTCCCCAGTGGAGGACGTCCTGGACAAGGAGGACGTGCCTGGCCACCCTTCCAGAAGAAGAAGGTTGGCCATGCCCAAAGAAAAGCTCAACAAACACTCACAGCCACGCAAAAGTCAGAGGGAGGACGCTTTGGAGGACGCGTCCGGGAAAAAGAGGACGCGTCCGGCAAACCTCCCACGGCCAAATAAAAGCTTAGGGCCCTCACAGAAACGTAAAGGCATGCTCCTCAGCTCATGGGAACAATAGAGGACGCGTCCTACAAAAAGAGGACACGTCCTCCAAAGGGAGGGCATCCCCCCCCCCCAAGTGGCTTACCTCCTCCTCTCCGCTGCCTCGGTCTTCTTCTTGGCCTCCTTCTGCTCCTGCAGGGAGCTCCTCTGCAGCAGGGCTCTGGCTGCCTTGGCTGTGGGGGCTCCCACTGGCAGCAGCAGGGCTGGCTCCTTCTGGGGGGGCTTGGTTGTTGATGATGGGGCTGCTGGGGGGCAGGTGGCCCTGGGGAGAGGAGGAGGAGGAGGAAGAGGAGGAGGCTGCCCCCCCAGTGTCATCAGGGGTGACCCTGGCAGGGGCAGGGGCCAGATAGTAGCCCTGGGCATAGAGCTGGGGGTCATAGTCAGGCTCCACCTTGACCTCTGGCTGCTTGGCCAAGGCCTGGCCTGGCTGAGGAGGAGGAGGGAGCCCATAGCAGGCCCCAAGGCTAGGACCCCCAGGGTAGGGCCAGGCCTCCCCCCCAGGAGGGAAGGGGCAGAAGCTCCTGGGCAGCTCGCCCCCCTGGGCTTCCACTAGCCCACCTGGGCCAGGCCCATAGTCTGGCTTGAACCCAAAGGCCTGGCCAGCTGTGACCCCACTGTAAGGGTCTGGCAAGAAGCCCCCTGCCGCAGCAGCAGCAGCAGCCGCCTCAGGATGGGGGGCAATGGGCAGGTGGGGGCTGCTGAGGCGACTCTGGGGAGAGAAAGGATACTGGGGACCCACTTCTCCTCCTCGGCCCAAATGCCCAGCCATTTGGAGAAGGTTGGCGCTCAGGTTTGGAGAAGGAGGACCCTCAAGGATCTGGAGGAGACCCCCTCAAAAGTCCTGGGCCCTTGGAAGAACCTTTCTCAATGACCAAGGATGCTGAGGTGGGATCTCCAAGCAGGCAAGGGAAGGGGACCAAAGATAGCCAATCTTCTTCTTCTACTACTTCTACTTCTCAAAAAGTTTGCTCTTCCAAGCTTCTTCAGGATCTCGCAGGTGCCCAAAACTCAAGGCAGAGGTTCTTACTCTGAAAGCCAACTTTTAGTCTTTTGGTCAAGGGAGAGGTTCTTAAACTGGAAGCCAAGTTTTGGTCAAGGCAGAAGTTCTTAAACTGGAAGCCAAGTTTTGGTCAAGGCAGAGGTTCTTAATTTGGAAGCCAACTTTTGTTCAAGGCAGAGGTTCTTAAACTGGAAGCCAATATTTGATCAAGGGAGAGGTTCTTGAACTGGAAGCCAACTTTTGGTCAAGGCAGACTTGGAATCTAACTTTTGGTCAAAGCAGAGGTTCTTAATCTGGAAGCCAACTTTTGGTCTTTCCTGTAGCTGTGGATGAGCAATGAATAGACTTTTCCTTGCTTCTTCAGGGTCTGGCCAATGCCCCCCCCCCAAAAGATCCGCCACTCAACAACAACAACAACAAATTAAAGGTCAAAGTTCTAACCTGGGAGCCAACTTGAGTCTTTCTGCAGCTTTGGAGGAAGATTGAGTGGGGTGAGGAGGAAAGCAAGGTTGGAAGAGGCCTCTTCTTCTTCCTCAGATCCTCAAAGACGTTGGCAGGAGATCCAGTTGGCTTAAGACAGGGCCTTCTAAGTTTTCCCTATAAGAGCTGTCTTTTCTTTAAAAGTAAAAGAAAGAAAGAAAGAAAGGTAGGTAGGTGATGGGTGGATCCAAGAAGATGCGGCTCTGAAAGGATCCAGGAGAACCTGAGGCAGGATGCTAAAGAAGGAGGCAGGTGAAGTCAATGGGCTTAGCTTCCAAGGGCCAAGGTGGGTTTGCCAGCTGCAGATGATGAGCCCAAATGGCAGGAATGGAGGAGAAAGGAGGTCTTCAGGAGCCAGGAGAAAGAAGAGGTGGCCAAGCCAGAATGGGGGCTCTTGAACCCATCCTAAGGCTGACCCACCCTCCAGCTTAAAGGAGTCCCAGGACTCCTCCTCTCTTGCAGGTACAGGTCAAAGAGGAGGGGGCCTTGAGGGGCTGTCCCTCATCTCTTCCTCCTCCCCATTCCCAAGCTTCAAAGCCCAGTCAAGGTTGGGTTTCCAAAAGAGGCTTTTCCACAGCTCCTCCCCACCCCCAAAGCCATGGTCCATCAGCTCAGCAGGTCTGGGAGAGGCCCATTGAGGCCTAGACAATAGGCTTCTCAGACCTTAGCCTGGGGGAAGGAAAGAGGCTGGAGATGGTGTGTGTGATGGCTGAGTTGGATTTGGACTAGTGATAGAGGGCTTCAAAGCCTATGTGGAAGTGAGGGAGGAGATCTGAAACCTCCAAAGAGTGGGGGACAAGATCCCCTGGTGGATGGGTGGATCCATTGCTAACAAGAGACTTGGGGTCTCATGGGGGGGGACTGTTGGTTAGGTGGTGAAAAGACTGGGGATGTTGGGTTCTGGAGTATGAAAGCCAGTGTGGTGTAGTACAGTGGGGACCAGGGTTCAGCCATGGAAAGCCACTGGTAACTTTAGATGAATCACACACTCTCAGCCCCATCAAACCCCCATATTGTGGTGGTGTGCCTTCAAGTCATTCCCAACCTATGACTACCATAAGATGAACCTGTCATAGGATTTTCTTGGCAAGATTTTGTTTAGAGGAGGTTTGCCATTGCCTTAACCTGACTTCCCCAACAAGGTCATCCAGTGAGTTTCATGGTCCAGCTGGAAACTGAACCCTGGGCTCCAGAGTTGTGGTCCAACATTCAAGGCACTACATCACTTTGGCTCTAGGGAAACAACTTGAAGGCACACAACAAAAACAAGAGGATGGGAAAGGTGGCCAC
The DNA here is from genome assembly GCA_034509955.1 of Urosaurus nigricauda. Classification (NCBI taxonomy): domain Eukaryota; kingdom Metazoa; phylum Chordata; class Lepidosauria; order Squamata; family Phrynosomatidae; genus Urosaurus; species Urosaurus nigricauda. The sequence continues at coordinate 312,100,417 of JAOEGL010000002.1, forward strand.
TAATAATTAACAATGGGCATCAACAGTAGTTAGCACTTGGCTTTTGACTTCTTCAAGGACCATCCCCTTATCTCAGTAATGCCATCATTTTTTTGGGTTCCTTGGCACCAAAAGCTGGCTAGACTTCCATTCTATACAAACAGCAACATCTGTTGGGTGCCTGCCCATCATCCAGCTTTTAAAAGACACCTCTTTTTGTTTGTCTCATGCATGATTTTGTGCATGTTGATCAAGAGGTGAGCACCACTTTGTGTTCAGTGGGTTTAATCCCAATGAGGTAATCATGACAGCAGCCTTTCCGCTGTTTCTCACACAGGTCTCCTCAAAAGTAAGACCCATTAAATTTAAGGAAACTTACTCCCAGGTAAGTGTGTGGAGCAGCATTTCTTAGCCATTTTACACTGGAAAACACTTGAAATAATTCTCAGGAGCGGAGGAGCCTCTGCATTAAATTATTACATCTGCAGCTTATGCAGAGTTGGAAGAAAAATTGTTGTTTTTCAGTCACGATCCCTTGTTGAACCCCAGTTCATAAACCCCTGGCTTTCCACTCCACCAGATGCATCTGAGGAAGTATACTGAAGTCTATGAAAGCTCATGCTGCCAACATCTTTCTTTCAGTTAGTCTCAAAAGTGCTACAAGATCTCTCTACATCGCTGTATAGAAAGTGCTGCAATCTGATTTCTTAAGAAACTGGTTTTGGTTTGTAGTTTATACAGTTGGCCTTCCACATCCATGGATTTTTTTTTTAATCCATGGATTCAAGCATCCATGGCTTGAGATATTCCAAAGAAATATAAATTCCAAACAACAAACTTTGATTTTGTCATTTTAAATAAGGGACACAATTTAACTATGTTATTGTATATAATGGTACTGAGTATCCACGGATTTTGGTATCCCATGCGGTGTATGTCCTGGAACAAACCCCAGTGGATACCAAGGGCCCACTGTATTTGGCCCTCTTTTTTCCTTTCAATACAAAACCCAAAACAACTAGCCAGACCTTGCCTAATCATATACAGTGGTGTTTTTAAGAACATAATGCTATACTTTTAAGCTGTTCAGTGCCTTAGAGGGAAAAATAGACTTGATTTATTAACATTAAAGTCTATGAGCTTCGATGTAGAAACATTTCAGCTATAGTTGTGAAGCCCAATCTCACATGTGTATGTGTGTGGATTCAGGTCTTTCCAATTTATTGCAACCCTATGGAGTTCATAGGGTTTTCTTGGCAAGATTTCTTCAGAGGAGGTTTGCCATTGCTTTTCCCTGAGGCTGAGAGTGTGTGACTTGCCCAAGGACACTCAGTGGGTATCATGGGCGAACTGGGGATCGAATGTCTCCAGTCATAGTCCAACACTCAAACCACTACCCTGGGTCTCATGATAGTTACTGAAAAATAAACCCATTGAATTCAGTGACCCATTGTTGTTGTTCTTGTTGCTGCTGTGTGCCTTCAAGCCATTTCTGACTTATGGCAACCCTAAGGCAAACTTATCATGGGGTTTTCTTGGCAAGATTTCATTCAGAGGAGGCTTGCCATTGCCTTCACCTGAGGCTGAGAGAGTGTGACTTGCCTGAGGTCACTCAGTGCGTTTCATGGCTGTGATCCTTACTCCCAGGTTTAAGCATTGCAGCTTTATTCCTTAGCAAATGGGTCTGGATTTCAATGCATTGCTTTTCATGTTTGTGCCCTCTTTACTGCTTTCCAAAAGGAAGCCCAAAGCAACATGCCAAATTTTGATTAATTAATTTATTTTATATCCTGCTTTTCTCCTGACATGGAATCCAAAGTAGTTTACAGCTAGGATAAAGAAAAAGCTAGAAACCCTGAAGATATAAACATTTTAAATTTTTTAAAAAATGCCATATTAAAATGTCATTAACTTGAAGCTATAATGGGGTTTTCTTGGGAAGTTCCTTCAGAGGGGGTTTGCCATTGCCATCCTCTGAGGCTGAGAGAGTGTGACTTGCCTAAACTCACCCAGTGGGTTTTTATACTTGAGGAGGGAATTGAACTCTGCTCTTTAGGGTTGTAGCCTAGCTCAAACCACTACACTGTGCTGACTACAACAAAAACTTGCAGAAGCTTTGGTTGATTGGGGGATTTGAGGATTCATAGGCTGCTACCACACTGCAAAAATAAAACTGTTTAATACTACTTTAACCTCCATGACTTTATATTTTGGAAATCTGGGATTTGTAGTTTGGTGGGGCACCAGATCTCTTGATAGGGAACATTAAATATCTCACAAAACTACAAATTCCAGAATTCCATAGCATTGGGTCATGTATATTAAACTGCATTAATTCAAACTGCATTAATTCTGCATTGTGGAGGAGACACCTCCCTGGAGGCACTCCTTTCCAAAAAAGTGTGTAAAGCAGCATTAACTTTTTTTTTTCTTGGGCTGTATATATACAAATTTTATACATGGGTTCCCTGAGATTTGAAAATTGTTTAAAGGGTTCCTCCAATCAAGAAGGCTGAAAAAGGCTGGCAAAGAGCACTGGACAATTTTCGAAATCAGATGACCCTCCCAGTCATTTGTGCTCTAAAGTTCCACTGGACTTCTACACTATAGAAATAATGCAGTTTGACACCATTTTAACTGCCATGGCTCCAGCTTACAGAATCCTGTGATTTATAGTTTTGTGAAATACCAGCACTTTGGCAGAGAAGGCTAAAGACCTTGTAAAACTACAAATCACAGGGTTCAGTAGGTTTAAGTGCTGTAGCACTTAAAGTGCTTACAATTTTCTCTGCAGAAACCTGCTGCAGCACTTAAAGTGGTGTTGAACTTAATTATTTCTACAGTGTAGATGCACCCTGAGTCAGGTAACAGTTCATCTGAGTGAATAAAATCTTCCTTATATTGTAGAAAAGGACACAGTGTAATTTAATAGAAAAACACTTGATGAAGCAATGGTACAAGCTTTCCCAAATTATATAGGAAGGGAAGAGAGGTGACTTGTATTTAAAAAAAAAAACCTTTCTGATAATATGAGATTTTGGGGGTATTGTTATAGGGGTGCTGTATCTTTTACTATGTTTTGTGTGTGTTTGAAGTGTTTTAATTTAATATATGAATCATTGTTTTTAAAAAACACTTTTACACTAGGTATTGTTTAAGCTGTATTTTGGTTTAATTTATATTGTAAGCCGCTTTGGATAATATGTGAGAAAGATAGGAGGTGAGTAAAATAAATAAATTTTCCCTGCAGAAACCTGTATTTACAGCACAATCCTATGCATGTCTGTTCAGTAGTAAATCACTCCAGTGGAGCTTAACCTTATGCCCAAAAAGTGTGTGTAGCATTTCAGCCTTAGAAACAATTTGCACTGCTTGAATGAATCAGACTGATGTACTGATCTGAGTGTAAAGCTAGGACTCTAGAAATGCAGGTGTTGTGTGCCTTCAAATATTGCGATAGACACCAAGGCAACAAAACCAAGGACAGATAACTAAATGGAGGCTATCGTACTGTGGACCTATCTCTAGACAGTGTGACTCATTGGAAAAGAATGATAATGCTTGGTACAATAGAAGGTGATAGGAAAAAAGGAAGGCCACACTGCAGGTGGGTTGATTCAATCAAAGAAGAAACAAACTTGAGCGTGCAAGATCTGGATTTTTTTAAACTTATTTTCTTATTGTTATTCTTATATATTTTATTTTATTTTTATTTTAATGTGTACACTAATAATTGTACATTTTATTTCTTGCCAGCCTCTCCTCAATGCTTGAAGCAGGGTACAACACATTAAAATATAAAACATAATTAAAAACATCTAAATCTACAGTTAAAGTACAACACTATACAATCATTAAAATACATTCAGAATATGTGTGTGTATATAATATACACACAAATACACACACACACATATATAATTTATATACATATTTAAAAGTGATGATTAAAATTGACTGTGTACGCCTGCTGGAAGAGAGATGTCTTTAATACTTTTTAAAAAGCAGTCAGGGTTTTCAGCTGTGGAATCTCTTCTGGCAAGTCCTTCTACAGTCTGGGGGCAGCAGATGAAAAAGCAGATGATTGATTTATATTAAATGCAAGCCTGGCTTTTCCACATTGTTTAGAAATTCCCTAATCCTCTCATGACCAATTTTAACAATCCTAACTGCTAGGTGTCATTGTCCATCAGACATTCTGATAACTGATCTGACTGGCATTTAGTGCTCATCAAGGCCTATAAAGTGATAAAAACTTAACTGAGGACTGAGAGATAAAGCCACAGGAGTCCCAAGTTCTCTCCCTCCTTTCTCAAGCCCTCCCTCCCTCTGCCCCCAAAAGTGTCAACAGCCCTGGGACCAGGACAATGTATCAAAGGGCCTTCAGTGCCCATTGTCTTGCTAAGAGAGCTGTCAAGTTATCAATGGTTCTTGCCAGGCCCTGGATGGCTCTCCTGTTGGGTTGGTTTCCTGGGCTGCCTTTCTCTCTGGTTTCAGGAGGCTGAAGCCCCCTCCCCACTGTTCACCTCCAAAAGGACCCATCAACTTCCCCCCCAGAAGGAGGCATTCACACCTTCCTACCCTCTGACAGTGCCCCCTCCCCAAATTTACCCCATTGTAGTTGTAAACAACCTCTTCCATCCCCTGTGCAGTGGAAATCAAGGTCAAATAATGCCCCAAAAGGAGCCTCTCCACTAATCCAAATGGTGTTGTTTTACATGCTTTCAAGCCATTTTTTAACTTATGGTGGCCCTATCTGGGTTTTCTTGGTAAGATTTCTTTAGGTGAAGTTTGCCATTGCCTTCTCGTGGTGCTGCAAGAGTGTGATTTGGAAATCACCCAGTGGATTTCCTTGGCCGAGCGGGTATTTGAACTCTGCTCTCACAGAATGGAAATCGAGGGAAGTAAATGGTAGTACTATTTGGCTGTGGTCAGGCCTCACTTGAAATAATGTGTCCAGTTCTGGGCACCACAGATCAAGAAAGCATGTTGACAAGCTGGAGTGTGTCCAGAGAAGGGCTGCCAAAATGGTGAGGGCTCTGGAAACCATGCCAAACACTTAGGAAGCTGGGGATGTTTAGCCTGGAGAAGAGAAGGTTAAGAGGTGATAGTCCTGTTTTACATTTTTGAAGGTGTGTCAGATTGAGGATGGAGCAAGCTTGTTTTCTGCTGCTCCAGAGAACAGGACCCAGAATAAAGTTTGCAAGCAACTAGAAAAGAGATTCCACCTCAACATTAGGAGGAACAGTAAGGGCTGTCCAACAGTGGAACAAACTCCCTCGGAGTGTAGTGGAGTCTCCTTCTTTGGAGGTTTTTAAATAGAGGCTGAATGGCCATCTGTCAGAAGTGCTTTGATCGTGAGTTCCTGCATGGCAGAGGGCTGGACTGGATGGCCCTTGTGGTCTCTTCTAATCTATGATTCTATGAAATCAGAAAAAGACTAGGAATGGGAAGTGTAGCTGTGAAAGAACTAGTCAAGATCCTAAACAGTAAAGATGTACAACTGAGCATTAAAGTTAAACTCATTCAAGCTATTATGTTCCCCAGGAAGATTTCTGGCTAGATCTGTTCTAGGAGCCATTTGTTTGTCTTTTGGGCTGTCCATAGTATGTATCCTCAGCACTCTTCTCCAGCACCACATCTCAAATGAATTAATTCTCTTCTTATCCATTTTCTTCACTGTCCACCTCTCACATCCATAAATGGTGATGGGGAATACAATGTCTTGGACAAGTCTAACTTTGGTGCTCAGTTGTATATCTTTACATTTTAAGGTCTTGTCAAGTTATTTCATTGCTGTCTTTCCCATTCCTATTCTTCTTCTGATTTCATGACTGCAGTCTCTGTTCTTATCAATGTTTGATTGAAGGTAGGGAAATCTTTTAACTATTTTGATTTCCTTGAAATAATGAAAAATAATAAAATAGTTAATTTGAAATTAGGGAGAACCTCCGTGGTCATTATTTTTGTTTTCTTTATGTTGAGCATTAAGCCTGCTTTTGCACTTTTCTCTTTGACTTTCCTTAGTAATTGTTCCAAGTATTTGATGTTTTCCATTGGTACAGTGGTTCCCAAACTTTGGTTCTCAAGATTTTTTGCACTCCAGCTCCCAAAACTCCTGACTGTTGGCCAAGCTGGACAGAGCTTCTAGGAGGTGAAATCCAAAACATCTGGAGAATCAATGTTTGGGAACCACTGCATTGGTAGTATGGAATCATCCACATATTGTTGATGTTCATTTCACCTATCTTCACACTTCCTTCTTCTTTCTATTCCAAACCCAATCTATGTAGGATATTTTCTGCACACAAGTTGAACAAGTAGGGTGATAAAATGCTGCTTTGCCTGATCCTTTTGCCAATTGGGAACCATTCTGTTTCTCCATGTTCTCTTCTAACAATAGCCTCTTGTCCTAAGTACAGATTTCTCATCTCTATCTATCAAATGTAGTGGCACTCCCATGTTTAAGAGCATTCCATAGCTTTATGTGGTACAGTTATCTATTTTTTAAAATGTGAGTTTCAAACAGAGGCTAAGATTATCATTTACAAAACTAGTTCAAATATAACCACTGCCACGCACATCTTAGAGGACATGAGTGCAATCCACATTCTCTCACACCTGGTTTCCATCTCACCCCATCTGCTATGTGGGTAGAATTGGGAAACTTTCTTTTGGGTAGTATGGTTTCCCAGCTAGTTGGGATGTTTTGGGATATGTATACCAAAGAAGTAACTCTTATGCCAGCAGGCCTTTGCAAATTAATAAGGGCTGTGAATGTTGTCCAAATGAAATTTTAACTCATAACTGTTTTAACTTTTTAAATGGTTTAATTGTACTGGCCATCACAACTCAAGAAGGATGTTGACAAGCTGAATTGTATCTACAGGAGGGCAACCAAAATGGTGAAGGGTCTGGAAACTATGTCTGTAAAGAGTGGCTTAGGGAGCAGGGCATGTTTAGCATGGGGAAGAGAAGATTAAAAAGTAACATAATAGCCAAGTTTAAATATTTGAAGATACTTGATGTCGCACTGAAGATGGAGCAAGTTTATTTTCTGCAGCTCCAGAGAACAGGATCTGGAGCAATGGGTTCAAAGTACAGGAAAAGAGATTCCACCTCAACATTAGGAAGGATTTCCTGATACTAAAAGCTGCTCGACAGTGAACACACTCCCTCGGAGTATGGTGGAGTCTCCTTTTTTGGAGGTTTTTAAACAGACGCTGGATAGCCATCTGTCAGGGGGTGCTTTGATTGTGTATTCCTGCATGGTAGGGGGTTGGATTGGACCTCTTGCAACACTAATTTTATGACTGCATTTGCATTGTAGAAATAATTCAGTTTGACATCACTTTAACTGCCATGGCTGAATGCTGTGGAATTCTGCCAACTGTAGTTTGTGAGAGAGTTAGCCTTCTCTGCTATAACAAATCACAATTCCCGTAAGTTCATATCACTGTGCCATGGCAGATGAAGTGGTGTCAAACTGAATTATTTCTGGAATGCAGATGCAGCCCATGAATGTCAAAATGATCAATAAATGGGTCCAAAAGCAAGCCAAGCCTGAATTCTTCCTAGAAGTCAAAATGACCAAACAAGCTGTCATGCCATGGGCATGTTTGAGACAATGGGGCTCATTGCATTAGCAAAAAAGGAAGGCCACATTGCAGATGTATTGACTCAATCAAGGAAACCACAGCCTAAGTTTCCAAGACCTAAGCTGGGCTGTTGATCACAGGGTATCCTGGAGGTTTCACGTTCATAGGTAAAAGATAAAAGCAGTTTCTAAATGCTTCTTGCTGATGTTGTTTGTGTTGCTGGTATGTTCTGCCATAGTGCTTGATGTTCAAGCAGAGCAATGGCAAGCTATCTTAGGGCTTCTTGTTGTGATGTGCTTCCAATTTGATTTCAATTTATGGAAATCCTATGAATGAGAGACTTCCAGTTCTTCCTGTTGTTAACCGCCCTGCTCAGATGTTGCAGACTGAGGGCTGTTGCTTCCTTTATTGAATCAATCCATCTGTAATGTGGTCTAATCTTTCTCCTAGCCCCTTCAGCTTTTCCAAGCATTATTGTAGGAGCCCTGGTGGTAGAATCACAGAGTTGGAAGAGACCACAAGGGCCATCCAGTCCAACCCCCTGCCATGCAGGAACTCCCAATCAAAGCATCCCCGACAGATGTCCATCCAGCCTCTGCTTAAAGACCTCTAAGGAAGGAGACTCCACCACCCTCCGAGGGAGTGTGTTCCATTGTCGAACAGCCCTTACTGTCAGGAAGTTCCTCCTAATGTTGAGGTGGAATCTCTTTTCCTGCAGCTTGCATCCATTGTTCCGCGTTCTAGTCTCTGCAGCAGCAGAAAACAAGCTTGCTCCCTCCTCAATATGACATCCTTTCAAATATTTGAACAGGGCTATCATATCACCTCTTAACCTTCTCTTCTCCAGGCTAAACATCCCCAGTTCCCTAAGGCGTTTCTCATAGGGCATGGTTTCCAGACCCTTCACCATCTTAGTTGCCCTCCTTTGGACCCGCTCCAGTTTCTCCACATCCTTTTTGAATTGTGGTGCCCAGAACTGGACACAGTATTCCAGGTGGGGCCTGACCAAAGCAGAATAGAGTGGCACTATTACTTCCCTTGATCTAGACGCTATACTTCTATTGATGCAGCCTAAAATTGCATTGGCCTTTTTAGCTGCTGCATCGCACTGTTGTGGTCTACTTGGACTCCTAGATCCCTTTCACACGTAGTTTCGTTCAGCCAGGTGTCCCCCATCCTATATCTGTGCATTTCATTTTTGCACCCTCAGTGCAGTACCTTACATTTCTCTGCATTGAATTTCATTTTGTTAGTGTTGGCCCAGCTTTCTAGTCTGTTCAGGTCATTTTGAATTTTGATCCTGTCTTCTGGAGTATTAGTACAATGGTTAAATGCCTGTACTGCAGCCACTCGCTCAAAACCATAAGGTGTTGAGTTCAATACCAGCAAAAGGGCTCAAGCTTGACTCAGGCTTGCATCCCCCCAGGGTTACTAAAATGAGTACCTAGATTGTTGAAGGCAAGTAGCTTACAGTTGTAAACTGCCTAGACACTCCTTAGGTGGCATGAAGCGGTATACAAATGAAGCTGTTTTGTTTGTTTTATTGTCTTTTGTTAGTGAATTATGTGTTTTTGCCAAACAGTTTCCATAGCACATCATATCATAGAATCAGAGTTGGATGGGGTCCTATGGGCCAACAGACTCTGTTTTAAAGCATTGCAGTTCTGAATGGTGACGCTGTGGGGTTGTTGCATGGAGATGAAGCAAGTCACTGGGTGACAATGCATATAAATTAATGTATGCCATTAGAATGTGGAAATGACACACTAGGCCAAGGGGCTGTGTTTGTGCTGCTGACAATTCTTTGGCTGAGCTCCAGACTTGCCAGCTTGGCTTCTCATAAGAGCAACATTTTGCTATGTCAAAAGGTTTCTTGAAGGAGTTTTAACATATTGAATTAGCTCAGTTGCCTATGAAAGAAGCAAGCACAGATTGTTTCATTAAAATTATGGCAGGAATTTTTTCTAAATTTCTTCTAACAGGAGACTGAAGCTTTTGCATTTCCATGCAGCCCAGTGCTGCTCTTGCTTACTAGGAGGGTTGTGTAGAGTTCACTTGTGGGCTCCCCAATTTCATGTCAGCTGGCACACCCCTTCTGGCTGGTGATGGGTGTAGCTATGTGGCTGCCCTGGGGTGACATTATAAAATAAATTAATGAAAAAGACTTCACCTGCCAGTCAAAGGACTGCACCATGTGGCCCTCCAGGTGTTGTTGTAACTCCCAGTATTCCTAACTCTTGTCTGTTCTGGCTAAGCCTGCTAGGAGTTGCTATCCAACAACATCTGGTGGGCTTCAAGATTCCCACACTTGGGCCTCCTTTGGAAGGGAATTCTGGACCCTCTGAGGGCAATACCTGGAAAAATTTATTTTGGGGGGGCCACAGCTCTCAGAATCTTCTAGTCAGCATTGCCACTGACCCCACTGTTTTGTGGATTCTGGGACCTGTAGTCTAAAAAAAATGTTTCTAAGCACAGGTGTGGTGGAATTGAGAAAATGGCCTCACCTGAAAATCTCAGCAAGCTGGCAGCCTGATACAGCTGAAAGTAATCTTTCAGATAGCTGGGACTCAAGTCATAGAGGTCAACATCATGATATTGTGCTTGAAAAGAAACTAGAAGACAGTGAAGCTATCATAAGGGTAGGCAAGAGGTGTCTGGAAGAAATCCTGTCTTCTGATCCAGAATGGGTTTGAGTGAGTGCCAGTCTTTCTGTTTTCTCAGGCAGGATCAGGCAACTTCCAGGGGTCTAAAAGCCACCAGAATCCCCCTACCCCACTCCACTCAATGGTGGCTGTATCCTGCTGTCACAGCACCTTGCCATTCCACCACATTTAGTGCCATGGTGCTGGCATTTCTTCTTAAAGACTGAATGGCATATAACAAAGCAAACTCATGCACCCAAAAGCCTTCAAGGGGGACAAATTTGGACCGATATAAGGCATGGGCTGCTTTCTTTCTTTCTTTCTTTCTTTCTTTCTTTCTTTCTTGTTTTATGTGTAACAGAGAACACAACAGCGATATGAAGGAAGACTACACAGGTCACAATAAGCACTAAACAGAAGCAGCAGCTTTTAAAATAATTTCGTAACACAGGCTTGCAAAATCGAGGATCACAGAAAGAAGGAGTGAAACTAGGAACCAGCAATCCAAGGCTTCTGTGCTTTTGGTCCCAAAGAACCAGTATTTTCAATTTCTCCCGAGGCTCAGTTCAACTCGCTCACTTTGGCGAAGCCTGCTGATGCTGCAGAGAAAGCAAAAAGATTGGCAGGAAAAACCTTCAGACTCAATAGGTCTGTTTTGAGCAATCTACTGAAGACTGCTTAGGAATGGGCTACAGTAAATAAAACATTAAACCTTATTGTCGCCTCCTCTTAATCTTAGATTTAATCAAAGCCCCGAAGAGCCTTGAGACACACCCAAGTCTCCAGGAGTATCGCTGGCACCTTCTTGGAATGCAGGGAGATGGGTGAAGAGACTGGTGTAAGTTCTACGACAGAGTTACGTGTGCTGCAGGGTATAGTTTGTGTGTGAGAGAGAGAAAGAGAGAAAGCAATCAAAATGAAGGCTGTGAGGTGAGGAAGGATAGGTAAAGACATCTTGTGGGAATTATGCATCCCCGAATCTTGGCCCGACCACCTGAATTGCTGCCATGCTGCTGAAATCTACCTTCTGCACCCCTGTTTGTTTTGTTGACTATTATATACTTTGTAGGGAAGCTGCCTTTGGCCAAAATGCAATATATAAATCTGCAAATAAGTAATCATTATTTTTGGTGGAATACAGACACATAGAAATTGTAGAGCTACAACCTTTCTGGCATGGAGACATAGCAGTGGGCAAAGCTATGCCTGCTTAATTTTTGTATATCAGGTCTGCATCAATGGTACGGAAGTAACAGGATAAGCAGGGGAGGTGGTAAGTCACCTTACGCCAACCAATATTTTGGGCATTGTTTTTATGTGCTATCAAGTTGGCTTCAACTTCAGGAAACCTACAAATGAGAGAGCTCTGAGCAGTCTTGTATTAAACAAGTCTTGCAAAGTAAATCTCCTGTAATCCCTGAAAATAGCTGTCTGTGCTGACTGGGAATAATGGTGGCTGTGGTTTGATACATCAAGACAGGCTAGGATTAGAAAAGTTCTAGGGCAGCTGCCACATGGTCAGAATTAGTGCACTTTAACACTGCTTTAGCTGTCATGTCTCCATCCTATGGAATCCTAGAACTTGTAGTTTGTTGTCAGAATGCTGACGAAAAGGCTAAATATTTTCACAAAATTACAAATCCCAGAATTCCATAGCATTAAGCCCTGGCAGTTCAAGCAGTGTCAAACTGCATTAATGCTGCAGTATAGATGCAGCCTATAGTAACTAGAACTGGTAGCCCACTTTCTGTCTCTTTTACATACACAGCCATTTAGGAATTAACAACAGAACACTTTTTCCTTTAAAATATCCCACTAACTAGAGTTGCTTACTTTTTAAAAACATGCACCTGTGCCTTTTAACAGCAGCACTGGCAGAAGGTCATATTTTGGTGACTGCCTTCATGGTTTAAGCCGGTTTTAAAACTACAAGAATAGACCAGCAAGCCAAGCTCCTTCCCATCTCTTGCCAATCCTAGAAAAAATTGACTGTAGGGATAACAGTATTTATCTTATGTTTTAATACATATTGAAACTGTGTTTCATTTTTAAATAGGATTGTCAAGTTTTCAACTTTTGTACAGGACATAGTTTTTTGTGGGTTTTTTGGGCTCTGTGACCATGTTCTAGAAGAGTTTATTCCTGATGTTTCGCCAGCATCTGTGGCTGGCATCTTCAAAGAAACATCAGGAGTAAGTTCTTCTAGGATATGGACGCATATTCTGAAAAACCCACAAAAAACTATGGATGCCTACCATGAAAGCCTTAGACGTCACATTTTGTACAGTACATTGTTTTCACTGCATTTTTTAAAACTTCACTATAAGATATCTTCGGTCTCATATTGAGAGAAGGCAGGATGTAAAATTATTTAAATAAATAAATTCCTCCTTCCCACAGTCGTGATCAACAAACACCTGGGCATGACCATTATTTGCCTTTCTCTTCTTTTTTCATCATTTATTTAAAGTTTTTGTTGAAACCAATGAACAAAGTCAGGTTTGGAGCAGCTGAAACAGGTTGAGAAAGAATGGTGGAAGGAGAAAGGAAGAGCTGGATGGCAAACTACAGAAAAAGGAATATTGTGGCTTCAAGGACAGATCTCTCTCTCTTACAAGCAAACACTTAAAACTCTCAAGATGTTAATGGCAAAGAATCTCATGACATCTTAAAGACCCGCAAATTTTATTAGGCATAAACCTTCATAGAAAACATCCCACTTCATCAGCTGTTCAAATTTGACAGGGATAGTTCTGATTAATCCTCTGCCATCCCATGTTTTAAGCTGGCTTTAAAAAATCCTGGGTCGTCTCTCTTTCTCCTACTTTCTCACTCTTTTTCAGTTTACTTAATTGCTACAAGCTGAGTTTAAAAGTGCAAAAGTGGTTTGCATTCATCTGACTCAGCAGGCGGAGAGAGGAAAAGATGGTTCAGACTGTTGGGCTTCCCAATAGGCTGTGTGTACTTCTCCATTAATACCTTCTGCCACATTTTGAAATTACTCGGCCTTATGTATCTTGGTTTTCATCTGTGAAATGTTGTGGGGAGGATATCATCAGTGTATGGAGTGTTACATACTATTCTCTATGCATCTGATGAGGTGGGATGAAGTTCCTTGTAATTTCTGCCAAATAAATGTTGTTACTCAAACTACCACAAAACTTTCCAGTTTTTTTACTGCAATGGACTAGCCTAACACACTCTCATTGGCACACATACACCAAGAAAGCCTTTAACATCTGAAAATAACCATCAGAGATGGATAGAAGCAGCATAGAAATATGACAGGGAGAAATACAGTGGCCTCCCTTTATTTGCACAATAGTTTGTTGCATGCTGTTGGCCTGAGAAATAGATTTTGATAATTATGTTTGACCAACACAGCTAACTTTCCCAATGGAGCATTTCTCTTTTGGCCTCACTTCTTCCCCTTAAATGAGGATATGAAAAGCATTGAAGGCACTGTCAACCTAACCCAGTCTGATTTGGGGACATGCATGGCTGGAATATAATTATTATTTGGGATTAATGTTCTGGAAAGTCGTGACAAAAGCACATGAGCACCAACAGCCACACCAGTTCCCACACATGCAGGAAACCTTAATGCTAGAAGGTGGGCAGGAGAGAGCAGATGTTGTGAAAACATGCACCAAACATGCTTGCCATGTATCAGAAACATAGGTGGTCATCACTACTACAGTTGGCTCTCCACATCTACGGATTCTGCCTTCATGGATTCAACCATCCACAGTCTGTTTGTTTTTTAAATCTAAAAGCAAACCTTGATTTTGCCATTTTAACATTGTATAAAATGAGACTTTTGTCCATGGATTTTGGCATCCATGGGGTGGTGGTGGTGGTGGTCCTGGAACAAAACCCCAGCAGATACCAAAGGCCCACTGTACTACACAAAGGCATGGCTTATCATGGCTGGTCCTGGTGGAGAAATGTAACTTAACATTTCACAGGTGAACAAAGGGCCACATTTCCTTGTCATACTTGGCAGTCTTCAGAAGAAACACAGCTTCCCAAGCTTCCTACCCTGCCAGCTATTCTGTAGTGCGGAAAGATCAACAGTGCCCTACACCATCAATCAATTGATCTTGATCAATTATAAATATACTCAGCGATCAATTGATCGCTGAGTATATTTACAGCGCTTTAGAAATAAAGTTTAATAATAATAATAATCTTATATATTGCTTTTTGTAACAAATATAGCTCTCCTCTTCCCTGCTTTAGCCTTCCAGCAATTCTGTTGTGAGGCTAGTCAAGCTGAAAGAGTATCACTGCCCCATACTCACAAAGTAGTGAGATTCATGTCCCAGTGGGGATAGGTTGCCAGATTGAAAACTGGAGAGGGCTGCTTTATCTTTAATGGTTGTATAGAAGAGATAATGTTAACAAGTGTTGCTACTACCTGGTTGCACAACAAGATGAAATTCCCTCTTCTCTCCACAACCATTAAAATAGTCATTTCCAGTTTTGATTCTGTGACAAGAACCTGGAATCTTCCAAGTTTCTGTCCAGCATTCTACACCACACTGCCTCTCCATCTCATCACATCCAAAATGCAGTCCTTTGCTTTGTATTAATTTAAAAGTGCACTCCCAAACCCTCAGTAGATTCCCATGCTGATTTTCATTTTGGTCATGCCAAAATTGCAAAACTCTGGAGAAAAATAGGGAATGCATTCCACCCTAATTCCCACAGCTATTCTTCAGGGATAATATTGAGAGGGAATTAGAGATGGAGACATTAGTTGCAATTGTTAAGTATGGGGAGAATTGGAGGAAAAAGAAGTAATAAGAAGGAAGAATGACTGGAGACTTGAGAAACTTTAGGTGAGGTGATAGAAAGGGAAGGTGATGGAAAAGCAAGATATGAACAAATTGGATTAGCAAATTGTAGAGATGGTTACGAAACTGGAAGGTTTAATAATATTGGTATATAAATATTTTATGAAGTGAATGGAATGCATGCTAATTGTTTTATATGTGTCACTTGATGTCTGACGTGTATAGATGTTTATGTTTTATATGTGTCTTATATGTGCATAGAAGTTTAATACAAATATTTTAAAAAACACAACTAGTCTTCACAGTATAACAAACCCTTATCTATAAAGGCAAAAGGCCAGCCTTAGGGTGCAGTCTCCTTATATGTTTAACTTGTTTCTTCTAATTAGGGCAATCTCTTGTTTCTGCATTGCATGGCAAAATTACTTTGGGGGCGGGCTAAAGTAACTTCTTTGAGGTTGATGCTGTTGATGCTGTATCTTTACCTCTGTTAATAAAGAAGGAGGAAGAATAACAAACAAACTCTATAGCCCAGTATTCTGGTACTCATTTTCAGCTGTTCCTTTGGTACCTTTCTTTCCCCATTTCCTTTGGTGAGTAGTAGTCCAATACAGCCAATAACTGGTGGTTGGAAAACAATTAAAAGACCTGTTGCAACTTCAAGGTGAAATAATTTATTTTAGCATGAATATTCCTGGACTTTGGATCCATAGAGTACAATTATATAATTCTGTTTGTTTTCTGGGACAGACTAAACAAACTGTTCCATGCACTCCATTTATCCCAGTTTGGCAGAGATGGTCCTGATTAATCCTCTGTTGTCCCACTTCTCCAACTGCCTTTAAAATGTCCCAGGTTCATTCTTCTTCCACTATCCCCATTTGTCCTCAGCTCTCTTCAATTCCTCCAACCTGAATTCAAAGTGCAAAGGTAGTTTGTACTCAACAAACTCAGGATCAGAGGACAGGAGGGAAGGATGGAATCTTGTCTTTCCCTTCCCAGGAGGCTCAGGCAAAAGCAAACTTCTGCAGCCTCACCTCGCTTGTCTGTTCTTCCTCATTCATAACCTTTGCCATCTTGACCACACTCTGATGTTACTTGGCCAAACATATTCCATTTTCATCTGTGAAATGTTGAAGGATATGATGTTGCTGTAAAATGGATGGGAAGACTGGTGGGGGATGCAGAGGTGAAAAAAGAAGCACAGATTGCTAGATTATCTGATGCACTGGGGAATTTGAAAGGTGAAGGGATTCAACACATTTCCCCCACATACTTCAGATGGACTACAGCGAAGAAATTCTCTTCTCTGGCTTCAAAGGTCACTGTTCTTCTACTGCAAGGTGTGGTAATAAAGTGGTTGTCTGCTAGGAAATGAAAGCTTGCCTAAATCTCAGTGAGAGGCAGTGTGGTGTAGTGGTTTGAGTGTTGGATTACAACTCTCGAGACCAGGGTTCAATTCCTGGATCAACCATGAAACCCACTGGGTGATCTTAGGCAAGTCACACGCTCTCAGCTTCAGGGGAAGGTAATGACAAACTTCCTCTGAACAAATCTTGCCAAGAAAAGCCATTACCTGTATAGGGTTACCCTATGTCAGAAGTGACTTAAAGGCACACAACCACCACCTCTACACCTCAGTAGTTAGGAAGGTAAGGCTTAAATCCACTTATAGATGCAGGTGTGTGTTTCTGAGACTGCATCTATACAGCAGAATTGATGCAGTTTGACACCGCTTTATCTGCTATGGGTCAATGTATGGAATTCTGGAATTTGTAGTTTTGTGAGATATTTAGCCGCCTCTGTCAGAGCGCTCTGGTGCCACAACAAACTACAAATCTCAGGATTCAATAGGATGCAGCCATCACAGTTAAAGTAGTGTCAAACTGCACTGAGTCCCTATTGGGAGAAAGGCAGGATATAAGAGAACTACATAATCACAGTCCTTATGATTCAGCTTTAATTGCCATGGCTGCATTCTATGGAATCCTTGGATTTGCACTTTGAGAAGCATTATTTCAGATTTTCAACCAGACAGCTCTTCTAGATTTTCAGACAGACAGCTCACCAAATCCCAATATTCCACAGGGGGCAGTCATGACAGTTAAAGTGGAATCAAAGTGCTATATAACTGTGTAGTGTGAAAGTGGTCATTTAGATTGAAAAGAACAGGCTTTTGCTCTAAGTATGAGAATGGCATTTAACTATATGCATATTAAGTTGACTGACTATTCCACTGAAACTTATGTTATTAGTCAGATATATTGTTGTTGTTGTTGTGTCTTCAAGTCTTACTGGTTTATGGCAACTCTAAGGCAAACCTATCATGGTGAGTTTCTCCACAGGGGGTTTGCCAGTGCCATCTCCTGAGACTGAGAGAGTGTGACTTGCTCAGGATCACTTGTTTTCTAAACTAGAAGACAGCCCTATGTAACATGCAAGCTAGAATAACTCTCAAGATTTCACTTCACAGTGCAAACATCTACATATGTGTTAGCCCTTGCATGCTCACATGCAGACACAAATGGAGAAGAGTTCTAGTCTGTGGCAGACATATACTAAGGACACAAGCAGACCACGGGTTGTATAGTGCATGCTTTTCCTGCTGAAAAATCTAGTTCAAAAAGTCATGGACACACTTTTGATTATTTTTCTTCCTCTTTTGTTGCCTGAGCTACACCTGTAAAACACAGCAGTGTGGCTGTTAAGTTTGGCTGGGCAGGGATGGTATTTCAAGAGCAATGGGGATTGAAAAGGCCTCTGCTACTAGGGAGAGTGAGACTGTGGTATCATCATGAAAGGAGAGCAGAAGTTTTCCCATCATCATCATCATCGCTATCAGAGAATAGTTGGAGGGGAGGAAAGGTCTTATGGAATTTTCTGTTGCCGGTGCCAAGTTATTTTGATCTTTCTTAGGTATTTTGCTACCTTGACTTAGTGCCAGGTGGCATTTGCCTTACTGCCTTGGGGAGAAGAATATATTGGCCAGTCCTGGGTGGGGAGTACAGATCCACATATGCATATGGATTCACAGCCAGCTTTGCAATGAAGTAAGAAGGCAGTTGCTACTCACACTAACCTCCCTAGCTGCACTCAGTGGTGGAAATTGATTTCAGATGGAGAATTAATGGATAAAGGCAAGCTTGGAAAGAGGTCTCTAAGATAGATGGTTGATACTAAGCATCATGAGATGTTGTTTGAAGGGGATCTACACTTCTAAAGAAATCTGCTGCTAGTCATCTTTCCCCTTTCAAGCAGTTTCCATATGATATGGATATGGATGGCAATGGATCGTTAAGTGATATAGTGGATTAATTTCCCCTGGAACAGAATAGAGAAACAGCACCCAACGGATAGGTCTGAATCCTCTTTGCATCAACCCAGGAGGCAGAGAAATGGATGAGGAAAGAAGGGTGGGGAGAGAGAAAGAAAATGGGGGAGAGGGAATATGCATTTAGGGAGGGCATCGGTGCAGGGTTGTGGTGTCGAAGAGTGGGTTGTGGATCTCCATTTCTCCACTCTATGGAAAGAGAAATAGAGAAGAAGTTAATGAGAGCATTATTGGAAAGGAAAGGAAGAACATTTCTAATTAGGGTTGACAGATGAGGACTATGCCAGGCCCTGAAATGTCAAGACCAAAAAACAAAGGACAACTTGAAGGCACATACACACACATCAGATTTTCCCCCCTGCTCTTCAAGCTGCTTACATTTTGCTTACATTTTGAAAAGCTTAATTAAAATAATATCAATAAGGCTGTGTATTCATTGGTCATGGGACTGGAAGTAGGATTTAATATTCACTGAGCAATTGGCAAGAACACTGTATGTACAATTTCAGTGGCAAGCTGGCAGCTATCTGCTCAGCAACACACCTGGAGCCTTGTAGCTACACCTGACTCCTTTGCCTTTGCTTGTGGACAGTGAAGAGAAAAGGTCTGGTGGAGAGATGTGGAAATGCTTGTTGCTGTGTGCTTTCAAATTGTTTCTGACTCATGGTAATCCTATTGGGGTTTTCTGGGGCTGAGAGGGTGTGACTCACCCAAGGTCATCCAGTGGATTTCTATGGCCAAGCATGGAATCAAACCCTGGTCTCCAGAGTGGTAGTCCAATGCTCAAACCACTAGACCATGCTGGGCAAATGCTGTTCTAGATCAATCCCAAAGGCCGGCTCCACCATTAGGCAGAATGCAGATGTTATGGATTCAGCAGCAGGAAATCCCTTAGTGATCTTCCTGGTCTTTCTGTCCATTCTCCTCTCATGAAGAATACAGTTTAGGTTGCTACACAATCTGACATTATCCCTAAATAGTCCTGCATGACCTCCAACTCTCCTGATATGGCAGGGGTAGCTCTGATTAATCCTATGTCATCCCATGTTTTCAGCTGGTTCTAAAATGTCCTGGTTTTTCTCTTCTCTTCCCACTTTCCTCCTTTGTTTTTAGTTTACTTAAATGCCTGCAAACTGAGTTCAAAGTGAAAAAGTAGTTTGTATTCAAGGAACTTGAATACAAGTCACTTGACTGTTGTTTTCAAGGAACTTGAGGAGCAATTTAGGGAGCTGGGTATATTTATCCTGGAGAAAGAGATGTTATGATAGCCCTGTTTAAATATTTGAAGAGGTGTCATACTGAAGATGGAGCAAACTTGTTTTCTACAGCTTCAGATATTAGGACATGGAGTAATGTATTCAAGATATAGGAAAAGAGAATCCACTTTGACATTAGGAAAAACTTCCTGATAAGTGCTGTTGGAGAGTGGAACGCATTGCCTTGGAGAATGACTAGATGGACTCCCCTTCTTTGGAAGTTTTCAAACAGAGGATGGAAGGCCATCTGTTGGACGCTGTGATGGTATCTTCCTCCAGATCCAAACGGACTGGATCACCCTTGGGGTCTCTTCCAACTCTGTGATTTCAGAAGGGGGGAGGCCAGAGGAGAATCCTGCCCTTCCCTGTAGGTTCAAGCAAAAGCCAACTGCTGTAGCCTGTCCTAGCTTGTCTGTTCTTCCTCATTAACAACATTTGCCATTCATGGCCACATTATGAAATTGTCTGGCCACATGTATCCTACATGTGAAATTTTGGAGGGTCTAGCCTTGCTGCTCTCAGTGGGGTGGAAGATGCTTTTCTATTTTTAGTATTGATTTAAAAATCAACCACCTTATGCTTTGCCTCAGCAGCCAATAGTTTTGGGCCAGCCCTACTTCACATGGTGGAAGCAGGCCTAGTATTTTTGTTGGGTGGGTGTTTTGTTGTGTCGAGTTTAAATGTAAATAACCTTGGGAAGTCTTCATGACTAGAGGGCAGGTTAGAAATCAAACCAAAGTATGTAAACTAGAAGCTTGTTACAGTTCCTTAACTGTAAAGCTGTTTATGGGAAAGGCCCAGCATGGGATAGTGGTCGAGTGTTGGACTGTGACTCTGAAGACCAGGGTTCAATTTTCCGCTCAGCCATGAAATCTACAGGGTGATTTCGGGCAAGTCACATGCTCTTAGCTTCAGAGGAAAGGCAATGGCAAATCTCTTCTGAACAAATCTTGCCAAGAGAACTCCAGGACAGTTATGCCTAAGGGTTGCCATAAATCAGAAACAACTTGAAGGCAAACAACAACAACAACAACCTGTAAAATCTCTGTAGAGACTAGGCTTTCATACAGGTCTCCCAGAATGCAGAACTTGAAAATGTTTATGGTATTTGTTAAGAGTTGTTGTTAGCTGCCCCATGGCGACCCTGTGATATCTCCAAGAATCCTTATCCCCCACTGCCCTGCCCTGCCCAGCCTGCAAGCTCTTGCCCATAATCCCCCTGATTGAGTCTATCCGTCTGGTTTGTGGTCTTCCTCTCTTTCTTCAATCCTCTACCTTTCCCAGCATTATTGTTTTTTTCTGGTGATCCATGACTTCTCATTATGTGGCCAAAGTATCATAGTCTCAACTTGATCATCTTTGCTTCTAAGGAGAGCCCTGGTCTGATCTGTTCAAGAACTCATTTGTTTGTTTTCTTGGCTGTCCATGGTATCCTAAATATTCTTCTCCAGCAACAAATTTCAAATGAGTTGATTTTCTTTCTGTCTGCTTTCTTCATTATCCAGCTCATGGGAATTGGGAATACAATGGTCTGAACGATTCTGACTTTAGTGCTCAGTTGTTATGTCTTTGGTTTTCAGTAGCTTTTCCAGTTCTATCATAGCTGCCCTTCCCATTTCAACTCTTCTTCTTCTGTCTTGACTGCAGTCTCCATTCTGGTCAATGTTTGATCCTAGATATGGGAATTCTTTAACTATTTCAATTTCATCATTGTCTATGTTGAATTTGTGAACTTCTGTGGTCATTATTTTTTGTTTTCTTTATGTTCAGCATCAGACCTGCCTTTGCACCTTCGTCTTTGACCTTCCTTATTAACTGTTCCAATTCCTGAATGTCTTCTGCTAATATTATGGTGTTGTCTGCATATCTTAGGTTGTTATTATGTATAACCTCCTAAATGCCTCAGACAACATGAGATGAGGATTATGGGAGTTACAATCCTCAAAAAGTAACTCGCCAAGCTTTGTTATGAAGCTACCCTTACTTACAGATGTGCAAATTTACAGTGTTTTATAAATAAAGTTTATAACAACAACAATATCAAAGTTTGCAAGGGAGGAGACATACTTACTGGTGCCAGCCCAGGACACTCATATACAGTGTAATCTCCATTTTCAGTCTCTGATTCTGTTGAGACTTGCTGTACTGGTTTGGGAGGTTCTCTGCTATAGAAAAGAGACAAAAATGTGAGGTATGTAAACTCATGAGATGGAACTGAAGAGATTCCAAACCCTTTCCAGACACTTTCTCTTTCCCTTCCTCCTTTATCCTCCTTTCACCCTCATGTAACCCACCAGGTAAAATATTCTATCTCCCTAAAACATGTATCATCCTCTTCTTCCAGTAACAGTGCATAGGATCAGCCATGCCACACAACAGACAGAAGAAACTAGGAATAAGGGGATGGCAAGAATTGGTGTCTTGATGTGGTTGCAAATCAAAATCAAAATTTTGAAATTTTATTTTTATTTATTTCTTTATTTCACTTCTTGATGGTGACATGGCATTTGGATTCCACTTCTTACTTCTGTTTATTTGCATTGTTCACAAGATTAAAAAGAGCCACATTTGTAAAATATACAGTAATACAATAAAAATTAAAAATATTCATTGTAATGCACATGCTGAAATACAGAAGAATGCAACTTCGCTCACAGTAGTGCCAAGTGGCCACTTTGGACTGGGCATTCCACAGGTTTGGTGCCATTACTGAAAAGACCCTACCATAATTTTGCAACCAGAAAGTTGTTGGTAAGGGCAATCAAAGGCAGTGTGGCATTTCCACTATTGGACAGGAGGAGGTCCTATGAAATAGCTGATTGATTGATTCAACTAAGGTGGATCAATGCTGGCTACAACACAGGGATCCCAGACACAAAAAGTGCTAGTTTTGTTGAACAATTGCTTTGACTGTGCACAAATGTGTAAAGACTTAGTTTAATCAACTACACAAAAGTTGGGTGACAACCCTTTGTTGTTGTCATCCTGTGCCTTCAAGTCGAGATTTAAGGTGACCCTAAAGTGACCCTATCATGGGCTTTTCTTGGCATGATTTGTTCAGAGGAGGTTTGCCATTGCCTTCCTCTGAGGCTGAGAGCATGTGACTTGCCCAAGGTCACAACCCTACCATATACCAAGGAATACATTCTGAAGACTGCCACCACACTAAAACAACACATCCTCAAAAGATAATGGGCTACAGCTCCTATCATCCTCAGCCAATGAGAAATTGGGCATCTGGAGGACACTAGGTTGGGTGAAGCTGTTGTAAATATACAATTCATTGCATTGGGGTGCCTGACTGGCAGAGGCAGACCTTGGAGGGCCACCCCAACTCCCACAATTCAATTCTTGTTTGCCCTCAAATACCTTCTATGAAATCTGGGGGCATTTTCACCACATTTTTATCCACCACCAAGGCCACTTTAGGCCAAGGAGAGGCCTTTATTTTTGCAACCAGGAAGTCATGGTTACATAGTAGTACTATTCCTAGAGGTGGTTTAAACTACACTGCAAAAGATAATGCAGTTTAAAAAACCCAAAAGCCAGGCATTCTTTCACTGACCAGTTGTTGTTGTTGTTGTTGTTGTTGTTGTTGTGTGCCTTCAAGTCATTTCCAACTTATGAGGACCCTAAGGCTAACCTATCATGGGCTTTCTTGGCAAGATTTGTTCAGAGGAGGTTTGCCATCGCCTTCCCCTGAGGTTGAGAGCATATGACTTGACCAAGTGGGTTTCATGGTTGAGCTGGGAATTGAACCTTGGTTTGCAGTCCAGCACTTAAACCACTACACCACGCTGGCTCTCGGTATGGACCATACCCTCCAACATTTTACAGATAACAACCAGCACACATGTAGCCAACAAATATAAGAATATGGTCAAGATGGCAAAAATTGTTAATGAGGAAGAACACAAAATCTAAGAGATGTTGCAGCTGTTTGCTTTTGCCTGGGCGTACTTAGAAGGACAAGATTTTGCTTCCTTCCCTCTGCTGAGTTGTGTGTAAACTACTTTTGCACTTTGAACTCAGCTTGCAGCAATTGATGTAAACTGAACACAAACAGAGAAAGTGGACGAAGGAAAGGTGGGACAACAGGGGATTAATTCGGATTGTTCCTGCAAATCAAGATAGTTGGAGGGTATGCAGGAACAGAACTCATGGCTTTACATGACCTCCATCAATGAGTTAGGGCTGGCCCTACAGGTTGTTAAGGTAAGCGAGGAGGTGGCCAGGTAGCAGATTTTGGGCACCATGAAAAGGCAGCAAACGGTTACGTCAGTCAAATCTATTATCATATTTATACTACCAGATATAGAAAGGAAACTGGATTTTTCTGCCTCATGTGCCAAAATAACCTTGCTGCATTGGAGCACAGTGGGGCTTTGGTATCCACTGGGGTTTGGTTGCAAGATCCTCTGTGGATACCAAAATCTGTGGATGCTCAGGTCCCATTAAATACAATGGTGCAGTAAAATGGTGGGCAAGTCACATGCTCTCAGCCTCAGAGAAAGGCATAGCAAAACCTCATCTGAACAAAGATTGCGAAGAAAATCCTATGATAGGGTCTCCATAAGTTGGAAATGACTTGAAGGCACACAACAAAATATTGCATAAAATGGCAAAATCAAGCTTTGCTTTTTAGGATTTTTTTTTTTAAAATAGATTTCAAGCCATGAATTTGTTAATTCAGAATCCATGGCTATGGAAGGGTGAATGCACTATGAACCCAGACATGGGCAAGTAGTATGGGCCAACTCTGCTATTCTGCCTCATGAAGCAAAATACTTTGGGCTGGCACTGTAAACTAAGAAATGATCCCTCCTGTTCTGGTGATGGTTCCAACTCTCCCGTTCCCCCAGAGTGACTGACAAATGAACACTTACTCCTCACTGGTGAGAAGTTTCTTCTGATGTTGATAATGGTGAACTTGGCAAGACTGAGCTAGTCTAGAGTCCATGTACTGAGTGGGAGGAAGAAAGATCATAAGATTAAAAAAGAGTTTTGGTGGATCAGATTAAACCATAATCCTATCCCTCTTCTCCAGTCCAACATCCGGCTGACCACAGTGGTTTCCTAGATGCTTAAAGGAAGCCTCTAAGTAGGATCCAAGGAGGAAACCCTCTCCCCCGCCCTGTTCTGCACTAACTGATATTTCGAAGCATGCAATTCTATCAGGAAGATTAGTAGCCCCTGATAGCCTTATCTTCCATTAATCTTTCTAATCCCCCTTTAAAACCATTTCAGTTGGTTGCCAGACCATCTTTATAATCTATAGGGGCACCTACACTGTAGAAATAATGCAGTTTGACACTACTTTAACTGCCATGGCTCCATCTCACAAATCCTGGGTTTTCTAGTCTGTGAGGCACCAGCACTCTTTGGCAGTGAAGGTTAAAGAGTTGCATAGGATGGAGCTATACTACTTAAAGATCCTGAAAGGACAACCTTAAAAAGCACCCACCACCCTTTCTGAAGGCTGATAAATTATACTGGGGCTGCTTAGGGATCTTCTCGATTGGTCGATTTAGGAAAGCAGTGTGCTGGTGCCTCACAAAACTGCAAATCTTAGGATTCTGTAGGGTGGAGACATGGCAGTAAAAATGGTGTCAGACTGTATTATTTCGACAGTGTAGGTACACTCTGTGGCAATGGGCTCAATCATTTTACTGTACCCTATGTGAACAAGTATCCTAAATTTCCCACCATTCAGATTCATGTCACAATTCTGTGACCCAAGGATGCATCCACACTGCAGAAACAACACCACTTTAACTGCCATTGGCCATGGCTCTGTGCTGTGGAATCCTGGGGTTTGTAGTTTGTTGTGGCATCAGAGCTCTCTGACAGAGAAGGCTAAATGTCTCACAAAACTGTAAGTGCCAGGATTCCATAGCATTGAGCCATGGCAGTTAAAGTGATATCAAACTGCATTAATGCCACAGTGTAGGTGCAGTCCAAGTACTACGAATAGAAGAAACCAGCATCTCACCTTGGGTTACCAGACTGAACACTGGCCTTGCCTTGTGTGTCAAAGTAACATGCTTGCATTTGGGTACTATGGACCTTTCATGGTTGTGTAGAAGAGGGAATTTCAGCAGTTGTGACTTGGCATAACAACCGGATCACAATAAGCAGCACCTCCTGTAATCTCCTCTTTTATGCAACCAGTAAAGGTATAGGAGTCCTCTGCAGTTTTCACTCTGGCAACCCTAATTCTCCTCACCCCATGCACACAACTAAACAATGACAAAATTACTTACTGCACTGGGCTGATGGTACCGGTACTGGTTCCCCCGATTGGCTGTGTATGCTATCTTCTGAGCCAAGTGCACCTCTTTCTGTAGCCTGGAAATTAATCATGAGATGTTTTTACAATCTTTCCTATTTTGTTGTTATATACATTGACAAGTCACACTCTCTCAGCCTCATAGGATGGCAAAAGTAAACCCCTTCTGAAGAAACTTGCCAGGAAAATCCTACGATAGGCTTGCCATTAGGGTTGCTGTAAGTCAGGCATGACTTGAAGGCACGCAACAAGAAGAACAATGTAACTTTTTCTTTACTGCAAATTTTTCATTTTCTTGAATTAAGTTTTTAAAAAATAATCTGGAAAGGCTACACACTCTGGCCACACTAGCACCAGTAGCCAAGTTAGTCTGTTCCGATAAGCAATAAAGACCACGTGTCGCCCTAAAGATAAGGACCAATCCTACTGTTAGGCAGAGTGAAGCAGCTCTTTAAATCTTTTCATTTTAGGACTCATTAAAGAGCAACAAACTTTTCTTATTTAATTGAATCTTGCTGCATTTTTTCCTGTCAGGATGGGAGAAGCATGTCTATGGGATTTGTTGCCTTATGTGTCAAATAAATTGGCTGGCCTTGATCCATGCATCCTGACTTTAAAGACGGTTTGGGCCACCCAGTTTTTATTCTTGTGTGCTTTCTAATTATTTCTGAATTCCAGTGACCTTAAAGAGAACCACGACATGAACGATGACATATTTTCCTCCCCTGTCATTTCAAAGACATAGCTGTGTTAGTCTGGAAAATCAGTATGCAAAGGGATCTTGTAGCACCTTTGAGACTGAAATAAAAAAGTTGGTAGCATGAGCTTTCATAGACTTTAGCCTACTACACTCATCCCTCCAGATTTGCGGCTTTGACTTTTGTGGATCTGATTATTCACAGATTTTATTAATAAGTTCTCTCCATGAATATCTAGATCCTCCAACTCAACGGTCAATTTTAACCAAAAAGTCACACTGAAGGACCTAGAGATTCCTAGAGGGAACACTCCACTAGGCATTTATAGCTCCTCCAGCAAAATTCTATGGTCAATCTCTGGCAGATGTTGACCACAGAGTTGCACTGGAGAACATAGCGATTCCTAGAGAGGTGTTCTCTCAGGTAAAAACAGTGTTTTTGTTATTTGTGGTTTTCCCACATTCATAGGGTCCTGTTCCCCTAACCCCAGCGAATGTGGAGAGACGAGTGTACACACACCTGAGAAAACATGCTCAAGATTCATGCTACCACCCTCTTTCTTGCAGTTTGTCTCAGAGGTGCAACAAGGTCTCCTTTAATTTGTCTGTCTTTTATCCTATCCCCTCCACTCACAGTTGTGTTCTCTGTAGTTGAAATGTATACCTAATTAGAGTTATTTTTTAAAGCTTACAGAACTCTGAAAAAGGCCAGTTATGAATTGCATTGAGTGCTGGACGCAGAGATCCGGCATGGCATAGTGCGTTGAGTGTTGGACGACAACTCTTGGGAGACCAGGGTTTGATTCCCAGCTTGGCCATGAAAACCCACTTGGGCAACTCACACTCTCAGCCTCTGGGGAAAGCAAGGACAAACCTCCACCGAATAAATCTCTCCAAGAAAACCCCATGATAGGTTCTGGAGTCACTATAAATCGGAAGCGACTTGAAGGCTCGCAACAACAAGTAAGCAGTAGTTTCGGATTACAGATTATGTTGTTGTTTGCTATCAAATCAGGCTACCCTATGATTGAAAGTCCTGCAACACCCCCAGTCATTTATCAGCCATCTGCCATCATGAGTCTTTCGATTCTTGCAGACTGAGGGTGGTGTTTTCCTTGATTGAATTAATCCACTTGTGTTGTGATCTTC
This sequence comes from Urosaurus nigricauda, assembly GCA_034509955.1. Taxonomy (NCBI): domain Eukaryota; kingdom Metazoa; phylum Chordata; class Lepidosauria; order Squamata; family Phrynosomatidae; genus Urosaurus; species Urosaurus nigricauda. The sequence goes on from JAOEGL010000002.1 coordinate 312,128,157, forward strand.
CTCTTTCCTTATTGCCTCCCACCTTTCAAGGGATTATGCTTGGTCCATGATAGCAGTGTTTATAGTTTTGCTATTGTTTATGGATGTATGTTTTAATCAAGGTTGGGGGAAACCAGTTTTAAACCCCTCCCTTGTTTTGGTTTAAACCAGTTTTTGTTTTGATTTATGTTTTGATTATGTAGGACCACACCAGTATAGGAATAAATTAGAGAATTAAGTGGCAAAATGCAGTTCAGATGTTATGGCCACTATCTTAAATAAGAACTGTATGTTTTAAAGTGTTCTTTTAAAAGCAAGATGTTTTGGTTGAACTTATTTTAATTGAAGGATAATTTCTGAATGACATTTCTTGCAGTTTAAAATAAAGTGTTTTAAAAAGAAGCAACCGGCATTGGATACTGCTCAAAGAGTGAACAACTGTCAAATAAACAATTAAAATTAAAATGGCATCCAGAGTTATTGTTATTCCACTAAGAGGGTTAGACAATATAGCCAGATTTTTTAAAAAATATTATTAATCAATTGAAAAAAAGAACAGTACTTTTTAAAAAGTTATTTGATTTAAACCAGAAAATTTGGTTTAAACCAGACAACCTTGTTATTATATATAAAATATGTGTGTGGTTGTTTTCTATGTTTAATAAAAATGATTTTCAAAAAGAATGAGATGTCCAAAGTATGATAGCCTCAATTTACTCATGTAGGCTATATTGGCCGAATGATTATGTTGTTGATGTGTGCCTTCAAGTCGTTTCTGACTTATGGTGACCCTAAGGTGACCCTATCATGGGGTTTTCTTGGTAAGTTTCTTCAGAGGAGGGTTGCCATTGCCATCCTCTGAGGCTGAGAGAGTGTGACATGTCTAAACTAGACCCATAAGTTTACATGGCTGAGTTGGAAATAAAACCCTGGTTTCCAAGAGTGATAGTCCAACATTCAAACAATTACGTTGGCTCTGAGTGATCGTGAGGGGATAATAATAATAATAATAATAATGTTTTATTTATAGCCCGCTCCTCTGTATCCAATCGGAGCGGGTTACATCAATTAAAAAATGCAAGATAAAATATACATGACCCATACCCAGCCACCCGCCCCTTAAAATTAAATTAAACTAACATCAATTAAAATGACATAATAAAAATTACAATTTAAAACGGCAACCCATTGCATAGAGATCAGGGTCAAGATGTTAAAATGCTAATGGGAGAGCTTAACCCAAACAGATCTTAAATGCAAAATAGATTACTGTATTAGACTTAGCTTTTCTATTTCAATTCACATTTCTATTAGAACACAGATGGGAAAAGTGTGATTTCAGATCCACACGGGGTTCGACAGGTCTCTTTTTCATGGCCAGAATATCTCATTCTCTGGGCTGGTCTTTTCCTGCCATATGTCCTGCCTGCACTGTCTAAGATAAAAAAACTTCAAAACTTTCACTCTTGGTTGCTTGTGTTTTTTTGGGGGGGGGGGAGGGCATTTTTGGCATTTCTGCAACCCCTGAAGAGGTCAAGTGGAAGTAAATTGGTGTTTAGACCCATCGTACTTTACACATTGTTTAGAATCTCACTATGTCTTACTCTGGCCCAAGCAGCATAAGTAAATCAGAGGTGGACAAAAGGTTGACCACAGCCTCCTAGTTCTAATCTACACTGCAAAAATAATGTAGTTTGGCACCACTTTAATTGACAGAGTTTAATCCTATGGAATTGTGGGATTTGTAGTTTTTTGTGGTGCCAGAACTCTCTGACAGAGACAGCTGAATGTCTCACAAAACTACAGATCCCAGAATTCCATAGCATTAAGCTATGGCAGTTAAAGCAGTGTCCAACTGCATTCATTCTGCAGTGTAGATGCAACCAGAGTTGACCATACTGGCCTGGATGGATCAATGGTAGCTCCCTGTAATCCTAACATACCATAAAGGTGTGGTCCCTACCTGTACCAGCAAATGGCAGCTACGACCAGTCCAGAGACCCCCGTCACTGTGCACATCACCACAAGAGCTGTAAGGAGGACAACCAAATCTTTGAGTCACTGTCAGATATACATGGGCACTCTCTAGTTGCACTCTTCCCCATTATATTGTCCACATAACCAGACTAGATTCCCTGATCTCATGTCCTGGCTCTGAATCTTAGGACTTGGCCCAGTCCTCAGAGCAAGAAGAAGGAATTTCAGAATGAGAGTGCTGCCTTGAAAGGTGTGTATATTAATTCCCCTCTTTTGTTAGACTGGGGTTTTGTTGTTGTTTTTATCGGAATGGCATATTCTGCGCAACTGTGGTTGATGCTTCATGTTATCGTAGAATCATAGAATTGTAGAGTTGGAAGAGGCCACAAAGGCCATCCAGTCCAACCCTATTTTGCTGTGGAGGAATGCACAATCAAAGCACTCATGTGCAATACTTCCCCTTGTAGCATCACTGGAGCCTGCATCACAAGGGATCAGCCTGGGATGTGGGGCACAATAGAGGCATTGCCTCCAAATAGAAATTCTGACCCCTGAAATGAAATTTTCCTTCCATCTCCCAGTTTGTAGCATTGCAGAGAGTAAGACGCTGAAAACTGTTCATGCCTCGAATGCTTCCATTTGCTGTGTTCACACTCCATTGGTCACTTTGCCTGCCCCTTTTCTTTGGGTGCCTAAAACCTATTCCTAAACGCTGAACTGGGATTTAAATTATAGCACTGCTAGAAATCTGAAGACTGAATAACATTTCCTGGGGAAAAGAATTCTTATTTGCGAGACCATGCTCTCATTTTTCTGCACTCCCAGGTCATCCCCAGGTCTTATGGTTTGGCCCTTAAATCACCGGGACTGGGATAGTCCTGACCCGTGACTACGCTAGCCCTGGGCTCTTATGCTATCATCTCAGCCCATCTTTCCTGATTCACTCTTATACTTACTGAGGGTCACAGCTTTGTTCAGGTTAGTCACTGGGGGACGGGACCTTTGCTTGAAATCCACTTTCACACTCCTTGGGGGTATGGTGGCCTGGACCGTGGTGCTTTCATAAGATTCGGAAGAAACTGGGACGGTGCTTGCAGAATAGGTGGCATTTGTGGGGAGAGAGGTGGGGAAAGGAGTGGGGGAGTTGGGTGGCTCAAACTCCTCAGTGATGCCTGAAAAGCAGGAAAAAGAACAAGAAAAGAAATTACTGTAAAGTAGTTTGAACAGCATGGCATAGTGGCTTATGTGTTGGACTAGACCAAGGTTCAATTCCCAGCTCAGCCATGAAACACATTGGTGACCTGCGGGAACTCACACACTCTCAGGGGAAGGGAATGGCAAACCTTTTCAGAACAATTCGTGCCAAGAAAACCCCGGCATAGGTCCTCCTTAGGGTTGTCATAAGTTAGAAACACGAAGGCACACAACAACACCAGTTTGAAGAATCCTATTTTCCCCTCCTCTGGCTCTTTATCACACTGCCTCCTAGTGCCACATTGAGTCAATAACTTCTGTAATGTACATGTGAAAGCCTGAAGAACTACTGACAGTCGATGTAGGCCAGCAGTACAGTGGGGTTATGAGCACAGGGTTCCCGTGAAAGTAGGAAAACTACAAATAAAAACTCACTATTTTTTTTACCTGAGAGAACACCTCTCTAGGTTCTCCAGTGCAACTTTGTGGCCAACATGTGCAGGCGGTTGACAATAGAATTGTGTCGGAGGACCAACAAAAATAGTTTTTTGGTGTTTTTTTTTTGGGGGGGGGGCTATGTGGCCATGTTCTAGAAGAGTTCATTCCTGATGTTTTGCCAGGCAAAATGTCAGGAATAAATGTTTCTAGAACATGGCCACATAGCCCCAGAAAACCACAAAAAAACTATGGATGCCAGCTATGAAAGCCTTCGACTTGACCTACAAACACTTAGAGAAATGTTCTCTCTAGGATTCTCTAGGTCCTCCAGTGCAACATCTGGCAAATCACACTGGAAAATCTAGATATTCCTAGAGAGAACACAGCAATAAAATCCATCAATAACCAAGTCTGCAAAAGTCAAACCCACAAATGTGTACGGATGGTTGTACAGTTGTGGTTCTCAGCACAAGGCAGCTTCCTATGCCTGCATGTTAGTACAAGAGGAGCCTATTGTGGTGAGAGGTGGTGGACTGTTAGATTTGCATACCAGGCGGAGTGGTCTCCATGCCTGATGGCTGTAGCTCCTTCTCGTGCTTGGCCAGGAGGGAACGGATGAGACCGGGCAAGTCTTTGGGCCTCTTCTGGGTTTTTGCTTTGCTTTCTAAAACAGAACAAAGAAAGAAAGAAAGATGGAGCAGTTGATAACCTTTAAGCATAACTTAGAGATCTCCTCCTCCTCTTCAGTCTATCAGTTGACTATACAGTAGGAGTTCCACATTTGCTGGGGTTAGGGGCACAGGACTCTCGTGGAAGTGGGAAAAAACACAAATTAAAAAACCCACCTTTTATTTTAACCCAAGAGAACACCTCTCTAGGAATCTCTAGGTCTTCCAGTGCCACTCTTTGGCCTCATTCACACTACATAATAAATCGTTTTTCAAACAGGTGTAAACTGGTTGTTCACATCGGTGCTGAATTTCTCTGGTGTTGTTTGTGTGTGGGGAAGCAGTGCTAAACCCAGTTAAACCAGTTCTTCAAATCTGAGGCTTTTGCCACATCTTTTAAAATTATTTGGTTCAACACAAGTACGAATATGTTGTTGACTGGATTCAGTTCCCTGTGACGCGATCATTCCTTTGAATCAAACCTATTGTTAATGTGAATGTACTCGTTACAATACTGCCATTAGTTGGACACAAGGTAATCTGCAAAGCAAGGCAAACAATCAAAACAGACCTCTGACTTGAGGAATTTACAGTCAAGATTTCAACACTTGGATTGGATGTTACAAGAAAGTCATAATGCAGACAAAAGCCAGCATGGTGTCGTGATTTTTGTGTTGGTCTATAGGACTTCAGGAGACCAGGATTTGACTCCCATCACAGCCATGGAAGTGATGTTGAATGATGTTGAGTCACACTTCCTCAATCTCAGAGGAGGGCAATAATGATCTCCCTCTGAATAAATCTTGCCAAGAAAACCATAGGATGGGGTCACCGTAAATCATATGAAGGCATATAAGAACAACAATTAGAGTAGAGCCATTGTTGTTGCTGTATGCCTTCAAGTCATTTCTGATGTATGGCAACTCTAAGGCTAACCTCTCACAGGGTTTTCTTGGCAAAATTTGTTCAGAGGAGGGTTGCCTTTGCCTTCCTCTGAGGCTGAGAAAGTGTGACTTGCTCAAGGTCACCCAGTAAATTTCCATGGCTGAGTGGGGATTCGAACCCTGGTCTCCCAGTGTTGTATTGCAACACTCAGACTACTACACCATGCTGGCTCAGAGTAGAACTGTATTTGAGTTCAGGATGGTCCCTCCCATTCTTCCTGTACTCTTGTTCTGACCACCTCACCTAACAGCCTATCAGCCTGTAGAGGCTGGTAAGCAAGCTTAGTCTCCAATGGGCTGTACAGAGCACAGCTCTCAGTTTTAAAAACAAGTTTTATAAGCCCAAAGCTTGGAAAAGTTACTGTTTTGGACTTCAGCTCCTACCGTGACACCATGAGCTTACCACAATGGGTGATGCCAACCCTAACTAGATGAGCAGAAACCCAGGTTAAATGAACTGAACCTATACCAAATATGGCATCCAAGTTTGCATGACTAGGCATGATTTTATCTGCAAAGGGTCACACAGATTGGTCACAACTGTTTATTGAGCAATCTAAATTTATTTTTCTTTATTTTCTCAGGAAAGAGAGAGACAGAGACAGACACACCCTGTGTCCCTGCAGCTATGACTGTGTCACTCAGGATTATCATCTGGGAAAACAAGGTGTCCTTCATAATTTATTTTGCATGCTAAAAGCAATTTGGTAATTCTTAATTATCATAACCTGAAATCTTAAACACTGTGCTTGCTCTCCCTGTTAAGTGTTAGAATGCTCCCCCTCCAACCAATGTTTGAGACATCCAAAAATTCACAGGCCTCTTACCATGCTTAGGGACTTTCTTGGGTACACAGTCACCACCAGAGTCCTCCTCATAATTGGGAAAACAAGGGCCACAGGTAGGCGCCCCATCAGGCCCGCATCCCAAACGTCGACGGAGTAAACAATTGAGTTTGTACCTGGCAGGGCAGAGGGGGTCTGTAAAAGTGAACACGGGAAAAAAAATAACAGAAGGAAAAGCTGGCTGAAAAATTTGGAAAGAATCCTTACTCCCTCCCATGACCTCAAGCTGTCTCTCTTTCTTCCCATTGATGAAAGAACAGGCACTTGCTGTACAACCTGCATATTGTACAGCAATAGGAATAGCAAGTACATATCTATACTGCTTATTAGTGCACTTAAGCACGCCCTAAGTGGTTTACAATGTGTAAGCTAATTCCCCCCAACAAGCTGGGTACTCATTATACCGACCTACGGAAAGATGCAAGGCTGAGTGGACCCCGGAGCCCTGCCAGGGATCGAACTCACAACCTTGTGGTTGTGAATGGCTGAAGTACCGGCATTTAACCACTGCACCACCAGGACTTACAGTACTGTACATATTGTGGCAGGAGTGTGTATGGACACTTTTTAAGAGACAGACATGGCCAAAGTTGGGAACTGTCCATCCTTCATTCCTTTGCAGTCTGTTCCTTCAATTGCTTTTCACCCATGTGAAAAAGGTTGAGATAAAAGCACTTGGGAGAATCAGCTGAGAACAAGAAAACTACAAGAGAGAAGGTTTTAGCATCCCCCAGTGGCACTGGATCGCTCCCAGGTCAATGGTGTTGAATCTGCTTTAGGTTTTGGTCTGGATTAAAAGGGAGGTATCCAAGGTACCAAAAGCTATCTCCCAAATAGATTGTGCACCTTGGATAGTTTCTTTAAAACTATTCAAAATGTGAAGTGGATTCACTGCTTGGCTGATATAGGAACCACCAAGACAAATTCTTATTTGTTAACTGCTGTCAAGTTGTTTTTAACTTATGGTGATTCTATGAATAAGAGACCTCCAAGACACCCAGTTATTGACAGGATTGACCTTGCAAAGTCAGGCCATGGCTTCCTTGACTGAGTCTATCCACTTGCAATGTGGTCTTCCTCTTTTCCTACCGCCTTCAATCTTACTAAGCATTATTCTCTTTTTGAGTGAGTCATAATATGTCAAAGTACAACAGTCTCAGTTTAGTCATCTTGGACCCATATATTTGTCTTTTGATAGTGCATGGTATCTGTAGAACCTTCTTCCAGCACCATTGAGCTGATTCTCTTCCTTTCTTCACGGTTCAGCTTTCACAATCATACATGTTGTTGCTGTGTGTCTCCAAGTCGTTTTGTCGTGACCCTAGGGTGACCATATCATGGTGGGATTTTTTTGGCAAGATTTGTTTAGAATGGGTTTGCCTTTCCCTTCCTCTAAGGCATAGAGATTGTGACCTGGTCAAGGACACCCAGTGAGATTCCATGGCTGAGCAGGATTTGAACCCTGGTCTCCCAGTGTCCAATACTCAACCCACTATACCATGTTGGCTCCCTCAATTATACACAGAAATTGGAAATATTATGGAAGGAAACTGTCCCATATGAAGACACAGGGTCACAGCTTCCATGTGTTGTTGGGACTTCATTACTCATCAAATGCTTTGCTCCTTTGTTTATTAGGTCTCAAGCTGAAGCAGAACTTGGAAAAGTTATTTTTTGAAACATTGAACTGAATTAACATTGAACAGATCTCTTTTAAGTGGGTCCCCCATCGTCTGTTTTCAAACTTCAAGGATTTCCTTTATTTCATACAGTATGGAGCAGGATAGCTACAGTTTCATCCTCTCTACATCTAACAGAATGCTGAAGCCAAGTCCAGCTATTCAAATGTACTTATTTTTTATATGTTTGATTTTTCCAGGCATATATACAAGCATCCCTCCATATTTGTGGCTTTGACTTTTGTGCATTTGAATATTTGCAGATTTGATTAATATGTTCTCTCTAGGAATCTCTAGGTCCTCCTTCACAGGTTTTGGACATTGACCATCCAGTTCCACTGAAGGACTTAGAGAAGACACTTCTCTAGGAATTTGTAGGACCTTGCAGATGTTGACCATAGAATTGTGCTGAAAGACCTAGAGATTCCAAGAGAGGTATTTTCTCAGGTTAAAAAATAGTGACATTTTATTTATAGGTTTTTATTTATAGGTATTTATAGGTTTTCACTTTCATGAGTCCCTATACCCCTAACTCCATCTAATATGAAGGACTCACTGTACTAGATTTCCCAGGGTGCTGACTTTGTTAGATCCTCTTTCATTTTGGAGCCATCACAGTGCCAGTAATCATTTCAACTGCAATTGCTGCTCTGTGGTCACACTCTGTAGTCACAAAATTCTGCACTCTGAAAGTGGTTGTAAACATATTTGCTGTCGTCACACTTGACAATGCATCCGAAAAATGTAACATATTAAGACAGCATCTGAAGCTCTTTGGGTCCTCTTTGGGTCCTCTTGACCTTATAGGCCAAAGGGTGTCACGTTTGGCCCTCTCGATATTGTGATCTATAGCTCCCATAATCTCTATCATTAGCCATTCAGCTTCTGGAGGACCTACTAGTTCTTTCTGTGAGCTCCAACTTGACAAGCATTTACTCCACAACCAGTACAAAGAAGACAAAGGTGCTGTTGTGTATCTGGTGATGAGAGATTGCATTTTCTCAACACTGGACAATACCTCCTCTTCCAGAAACAAAACTGCTATTTCTCATGACATCTATAAGTGTTTTTTGAGCTGTGGATGAGAGTTTCAACTTTCCCCTCAGCCATGAGAGGCCTAAGGCAAAGAAGGCATTTGTTTCCCAGCTTCAACTCTCTATCTAGAAAGTGAAGACAATAATGGTGAAATGATCTACCTATGTTAGCGGTTCTCAACCCATGGGTCGTGACCCCTTTGGGGGGTTGAATGACCATTTCACAGGGTTTGCCTAAGACCCAGGGTTGGCACCATAATCTATAATACTCTAGTGCAGCAGTTCTCAACCTGTGGATCATGACTTCTTTGAGTTTCTCATTAGGAAGGTTGAGCACCACTGACCTAAGGGTTTCCAGGAAGCCCCCCGTGCCTTTTTGCACTCTTCCAAAACCATAAATCTCCCCACACCCCTAATCCAGTTGTCTGAGGAACTATTCCAAACCAATCCATTATCACTCTAGGAGGCCCCTAGCAGTTGTGAAATATTTAATTTCACCCACCCCCCCAAACTCCCAAAATCTCCAGAAATGGGAACTGGAAGTTAGCTCTATTTTGCTCTGGACCAGGTTTTAGGAGGCACTGCAGGCCAGGAGGCAATCATGGGAAGAAACATTGGCCCCCATTTCTACTGCAGTTTGCTGAAGTACATGAAACATTTCAAACACTGTATAAAAATATTATTTGCTCTGTTTCCCCTTCAGTAACCTTAACAGGAATAAAATCAAATATATTTTCCTGCAAGGGTCAAGAACTACCTGTGCTATCCATGCCCACTATTTCAGGAATCATTAACTTCAGTTTTAACATTTTCTTTGCTAGAGGTAGACTTTGCATTTGATGGGATGCTAGCCTTGGGGGGGCGGTACACCTATTGGTTCAGCACCTTGGACAGCTCCTGTAAAGTCAGCAATACAATGAAGGGTGCCTCTACACTGTCGAAATAATGCAGTTTGACACCACTTTAAGTGCAGTAGTTCCATCCTATGCAATCCTGGGGTGTGTAATTTTACAAGATCTTTAGCTTTCTCTGCCAAGGAGTGTTGGTGATGCCTCACAAAACTACAAATTCCAGGATTCTGAATGCATGGAACCAGGGTAGTTAAAGTGGTGCCAAACTGCATTATTGCAACAGAGTGGAGGCACCCCAAAAGTGGATTAACATGGAAGTCTCCAGCTGATCCTGAGCACATTACAGTCTAGTAATCCTATCCCTCCTCACTCTTCCCTTGAGCAAAGATTCTGTCTGCAAGTGGTTCTGTTTATTTTCCTTTATATAGTCCAAGTGTGTTTGCCCTGATACAGACCAATCTGCTCTAATTGTGATTTATATTTTCATACAGAAGGTAGACTTCAGAAAGAGGGTTTTCATCTTTTCCCATCACATTCAGATAAGGTTCTTGTGGACCTCCCACAAGTCAAAATTAAACCGGTAAAGCACTTTGTATCCTGCACCTATTATAGTGAGGGATTCTGCACCTGTTGAATGCCTGCCTGCCACAAACCCGTTAAAAGCACACGAATATTATTTAAAAAGGGGGAAAGAAAGGGAATGTAAATCTTGCCCAGTTTTGAATGAAGGAAACAGGTCTAAGAGTTTGGGAGCTCTGTGGGCATGGGAAGTAGCATACAGTGGGTTAGGCATAGAGCTGGCAGCTAGGGCTCCTTTGTCCTCTAGGAACAGTTACGCCAGTAATGCAGGTTGAAAGCAGAATGCACCAGGGTTCTCTAGAATGGGAGAGAGATCTAGTCCTTTAGACCAGGAACACAACACTCAGAGGGTTTGAGGGAAGACAGCAAGAACTAACCTGAGCCAAGGAATTGAAGCTAGGTCTCATTTGGTGCGCAGATCATCAAACAATCCAGACAGAAGCATGCACAGAATGCTCTCCTTTTACCACCAATCTTCCTGAGAACATGCAGCACCCAGTCCCCTGCCTGTTTGGCCTTTCGCTGAAGAGACTTCAGTTCAAAAAGGATGGATTATACATAGGCATTATTAGACACCCCCAAACCCACCCTAGAGACAGGGGTCTTGCAAGTTTGACCGAAGAACAGGGGCTGATGATGCCACAATAACTCCCAGCACCAGTATTAAATCCAGAGGAGCTGTTTGCATTTCTTCCAACCAACCTCTCTCTCCATTTATTCCTTTGCTCTGACTTGTTTCTCATTCCCCCTCTCTTGCTCCTGTCATCCTTCTTTCTTGATGAGCTGAATATTTCCCTCTCTTTCTTTTTGTTTTCTCCTCCTCTCCCACATCTCCCTCTTTTGCTCTCCTCTTTCATCAAATCAGCCACTCTCATCCTTTCCAATCTCATCTTCTGGACCCCCCCCTACACACACTTCAGTTCAGCATCACTCCCTTCTCCCTCCCCACCCCTGACATAGGTACCCCCCTCACCTGCTTCCCAGCTGGCCCCTGTTGCCAGCAAGGCTGCGAAGATTGCCAGCCATCGGTTTGCTTTGCCCAGCATCTCCTTTCAAAGAATGGATGGATGGCTCTGGTGTGTGTTTGGAGGGGGGTGGATGAGTAGTGCCCCCCTCTCCAGCTATACCAGGGGGCTGCCCCCCTTTGCAGATGCTGGCATCTAGCCGAATGTGCATGAGAAGACCTGGTGGTACTGGCAAGGGGAGGGACTGCAGAGCTTTATGAATGAACCAAGGATGGGGAGGGTAGTCAGGCTAGGAAAATAAGGTGGCAGATTCAGAATGAGCAATTGCAATTTTCTTCTATACCTTGAGTGCCTGCCAGGGAGGGGGAAGAATGGGGATAGATGGATGCTTGGATAGCAGAGGAGAAGATTGACAAGTTAATTGGCCGGAGAGACAGAGGCTTGTATAGCAGATATACTGCATCTGTGAATGGGGAGATGAGTCAGAGCTTTGGTCATTATCTGGGCCATAATGTGTGTATAGATGATGGAGAGAGGGAAGAAGAGAAAATGAAGGTGGGTGGGTAAGTGGGTGGGAGACAGAAAAGATGTTCCCCAGGTACATGTTGGGCACACACACACCATGTACACTGTGTAAACACTTTGCAAAACCCATCTTAATGCCCTTTCCCCCAGATGTTTGGTCTAAATTGTAGGAAGAGTAGAAATGTTGCATTGCTGGCCCTCAGTTTTTCAAGGCATTTCATGCTCTATTGCATGGTACAACTGCCATTTGTCCAAAGGCGAGCCACCAAAATGGTGAAGGATATGGAAACCATGCTCTATAAGGAACGACTTAGGGAGCTGGGGATGTTTAGCCTGGAGAAGAGAAGGCTAAGAGGTGATATGATAGCCATGTTTAAAAAGCTTGATTCTGCTGCTCCAGAGAACAGGACCTGCAACAATGGATGTGAGAGATTTCATCTCAACAGTAGGACGAACTTCCTGACAGTAAGGGCTATTCGACAGTGGAACACTCTCCTTCAGAGTGTGGTGGATTCTTCCTCATTGGAGGTCTTTAAACAGAGGCTGGATGGCCATCTGTCGGGGATGCTTTGATTGAGAGCTCCTGCATGGCAGGGGGTTGAATCGGATGGCCCTTGTGGTCTCTTCTAACTCTATGATTCTATAATTTATTTTTTTTAATTTTATATTTTCAAAGCTAATATGTCCTTCCTTCCTTCCCTCCCCTCCCCTCCCCTCCCCTCCCCTCCCCTCCCCTCCCCTCCCTCTTTCCTCTAAATGCTCGAAGTATAAAATGTGGCATTAACATTTCAAGGATTATAAAGGAATAAAGAGTAAGTATATGTATGTGTGGTGTGGTGGTTTGAGCATTGGACTAGAACTCTGGAGACTAGAGTTTGACTCTTGACTCAGCCATGGAAACCCACTAAGGACCTTATCACACTAGACGAGCAGAAATGGGATTTAAAAGTAGAACACCCCCCCCCCCCCGAAAATGTGGGATGTTTTTCAGATGTCATTTCTTCCAAAGAGCAATAACGCAAAAATAGAGCAAATGGAAAGTAAACAAAAACGACACCTTTTTACTTTCAGGAACTTCCAAAAGTAAAAAAGGGTCATTTTTGTCAATTTTCCATTCGCTTTATTTTCACATTATTGCTCTTTGGTGCAAATACACCTGAAAAACTTCCCACATGTGGGGGGTTTTCCCCCCTACTTTTAAAATCCTGTTTCTGTAAGGGATTCATCTACTGTGATAAGGCTCATGGTGATCTTGGCCAAGTCACACACTCTCAGCCTCAGAGTAAGGCATTGGCAAACCCCTTCTGAAGAAACATGGCAAGAAGACCCCATGGTAGGTTCACCTTAGGGTTGCCATAAGTTGGAAGTGACTTGAAGACACACAACAACAACAACAACAACAAGTATGCATGGAAACACACATATCACAGTCACACAAAGAGACACACCTTTAGCACCTGCCTATGGATCTGCTTATGCAGTGTGAAACATAGGCTGTAATCCCAGCAAAGACACTTGCCTCAGAGGAAGTTTTATTGGAGCCAGTGAGATGTCTGAGTAGACATGTATCAGATTGTCTTCATATTTGCATTTGTAGTTCTAATGCAAAAGCAATGGTGTGTTAATGTTCAATACAGCAGCTGCTCCCCAGAACTGGCTGCAATATCACTGCCCTAGACGGTTTTACATTAATAGTTGCCTAACAGTGAGATCCCATACACAATTGCACACTGAGTTCAATGGTATTTACTCCAGGGTAGTAAGCATGAGATCCAGCTTGGTTTGAGTGTTAGACTAGAACTCTAGTAGACCATGATTCAAATGCTTAGCCATGAAAATCTACTGGATAACTTTGGGCAAATCACACTTTTCCAGCCTCAGAGAAAGGCAATTATGAACCACCTCTGAATAAATCTTGTCAAGAAAACCCTATGGTGGAATCACTGTAAATCAGAGTCACATAACAACCACAAAAGCATGTACAGGATTGTAGCCTAAACTATATTTACACACTATGAAATTATAGCTTCTGTTTTCTACGCTGACAAACAAACACCTGCTCATACCAGAACAAGTAATTCCTTTGGATTTACTAGGAAGTACTTCCTGATGTTCTGATGCCCAAAAATCTGCCTCATTTCCCCCCTTTCCTTGAGGCCCTTCACTACATGAAAAAGAAGACACTTATGTATCCACATACTTGCAATTATTTTAGTTATGGGTATTTAGGCTTATTTAGAGTTGGGAACAGGGAGGTCCAGTATAGTGGCTTGAATGTTGGACTGCGACTCTGGAGACCAGGGTTCGAATCTTGACTCTGCCATAAAACTCACTGGGTGACCATAGGCAAGCCACACTCTCTCAGCCTCAGGAGAAGGTTTGCAATGGCAAACCTCCTCGGAAGAAATCTTGCCAAGAAAACCCCATGGTAGGGTCACCTTCAGGTTGCCATAGGTCAGAAATGACGTGAAGGCACACAACAACAAAAAACAAGGGCTAAGGAATTATGACAGAGCTTTAATAGTGCTAGTTCTTTCTCTGTCCAGTCAAGTGTAAAACCTTAGCTAGGTCAATACAGTACATGTGTTTTCAGTCTCCATGGAGACATATCTGTCCACAGTGAGGAGACTGATGATTTTTAAAGCATCAAACAGAGAAGTTTGTTCTGGATCTCAAAGGGATTCAGTTAATTACTTAGAGCATATATTGACTGGAGTGAACGACGAAAACAAAATATTAAAAAGCTATAGCGAGACATTCTGGCATCTACTTTCTTCAGCTGCTCTGAATCAAAGTAAGTCAAAATCAAACAAGGAGATACAATTACAGAGATTTCCTAGAGCTGAATTTCCCTCCTGCAAAGAGCATAAGAAGATTTCAAATGAAACTGACAGATGTTCATTTGTTAAAAGACTATAAAAGAATAGGCCCAGTCTGTGGGACTATTATTATTGTGGGGCTGAAGTGTTTAGTTTTGTATTTGTGTTAGTTTAACAGAAAACTGTTGAAATGTATATGCAAACTTTACAGTGCTGTATAAATAAATGCTAATAATAATAATAATAATAATATAGAATATGAAATGTCTACCTGTGTACTTCACTACTGAGTTAAATGTCACAAGTGAACTTTTATGCTTCATCTATAATATGACAGGTTAGGAAAAACTGCCTATTTTTCAAACGTTCGATTCTTTGATAATATGCTACATAGATTTATACCTTGAGGCTTAAATCCTGTTGTTACTCCCAAACTAAATTAGCCCCATTGAATTAACAGAATTCCTAGGCAACTTTCCAAATTACCATTTGTTTAATGGGTCCATACCCTCTAACTGACCCAGTTTGGCAGGAACAGTTCCAATTATTCCTGTCCTATCCCATTTTTTCAGCGGTTTTTAAAATGTTCCAATTCCTTTATCCTCCTCTCACTTTCCTCTGTTGTTCTCCACTTACTACAATTGTTGCAAATTGAATTCAAACCACAAAAGCAATTTGTACTCAGTTAACTCATCAGGGAGAAAAGCTAGGAGAGGCTAGAATAGGAAGAAGCAGAGTCTTCCTTCCCCTTCCCAGTAGGCTCAGGCAAAAGCAAGCTACTGCAGCCTTTCCTCACTTGTGTGTTCATCCTCATTAATAATTTTTGCTATCTTGACCAAACTTGGCCTTACTTTTCCCAGTTTTCATCTGTGAAATCCTGAAGGACATGTATATCTACTCTAGTTGGAAGTAACAATTGAATTTAGACCAAAATCCAAAGCTACAACAGATTTTTGGCCAGAGGTGGAATCATATGGCCCTCTAGGTTCGAACTCCCAATATTCCTGAACATTAGCTATGTTAACTAATCTAGATAGGATTTGCAATTCATCAGCATCTGGAGGTCTGGATGATTCCTAATTTAGGCCTCTGTGTTTTGACATGATGTGCTGTAAGGGAATGTGATGTGTTGATAAGGGAACTTGGTTGAATATTTTGCACATGTGCTTGGGACATATTTCAAGTGTTGTGTTTTTGGCATGCTGGCAAGGAGGAATTTACAGTACCTTCTTCTATTCAGTCCCTGGCAGCCTTAGAAGCTCTTTGCTATGTTTGTAATCCAGAAAACCCTGCTACCTCAAAGGTATCTCCTCTGTGTTAATATCAAACTGATATCAAATGGGATGTCGACAGCACATATCCATGGGAGTGCCCCAGCATGAAAAATTGCCTTACCATATATGAAGATCCAGTAGGCTCAGCATGGGGGAGCTTGAGGCCACATAGACAGGATGGATAGATCAGTCATGATCGGAATCTGCATAATCTGAATGGACCATCATACTGAAGACCTGTATCCCCATTATCCCATCTCAGATTATTTTAAGGTTTATTTTAACATAGAACATTAATAGCTGGGTTTTTTTGGGGGGGGGAGGGGAGGGAATAAGTGGGTTTATTGTTATATTGTTTGGATTTTATTGTAAACTGCCCCAATCCTGCACTGATTGTCCAGCCATTCTCAACTTTCTTGCTCATTCTTCCCTTCCTGGAAACCCCTTTACATCCTGTTTTGCCTTGTAAATATTGTCCAGGCACCCCCAATTTGATCTCGTTTGACAGGCATTTTGTCCGTATCTCACCTGACTCCTGTGTGTAAACTGGCCACACCATGCTCCTAAGGCAGCTGCTGAGCCATTTCCTACCTTGCAGTGTCCTCCCCACCCCCCGAACTACACATCTGGAATCGGTATGTAGAGAGCTTGTAGCACCTTTGAGACTAACTGAAAGAAAGAAATTGGCAGCATGAGCTTTCCTAGACCTCAGTCTACTTCCTCAGATGCATTTGGTGGAGTGGAAGCCAAGTACAGACACATATATGCCGTTGGTATGTGAGGATGCCAATACAAATTACAGGTCCTTTGTGTATGGAAATGAAGTTGCAGGTCCAATTTTAATGATGGTCATTCATGCACTCTACGAAAGCTCATGCTGCCAATTTCTTTCTTTCAGTTAGTCTCAAAGGTGCTACAAGATCTCTCTACGTACTGATTCTGCAGACTAACTCAGCTATATCTTTGAATTCTACATCTGGAATCGGTACAGTATTGCCCTCTGCAAACGCCTTTAAGTCACTATCTGCTACCACCATATATATAATTAGTTCTTGAATGTGTGCATGAGTGAGCATCTTGTATGAATGGTGACAACTTTAAATTCCATTTTTATTTGATTACAAATAAAATCATGTTTGGACCTGCACTCTGGAGCTGTGTTTCTCAAGAACCGTTATACAGAGGCTTGGTCCCTGCTTTAGATGCCCAAGCCCTCTCTGCTGCTATCATTTGAGCTAATACAATTCCTCTGTTTGAGTATTGATTGTGGGTGCCTTCTCGGGATCCTTACACTTTGGGTAACAACTCCATGGAAAACCTCAGGAGTCACAAAGTGGTCCTGCACCTCTTTCTTGGAACATCTCCTGAAGTTCACAAGGGCAAATCTATTTGATAGGAATACTGTACAGCTATTGGAAGAAAGCTTTACCTGTTGACTTTCCAATGTCAGGTGCTTGCAGATGCTTTGATCTGCTGCATATTAGTTGTCTGCTGGGAGGCAGAGTAACACACCACCCCAGCACCCTTTCCAGGGCGGCCTAGCGCATCCGCACTTCCATGCCAATGGTTGCCACAGCAACTGTCTCTCCTGGTTGCCATACCGTAAATTCCTCTAACTTGGATTCTGGCGTTGCCATGGAAATGAAATAGGAGGGGGAATGAGGCTTCATCTTCCTTTTATTGGTGAGCGGTACAGTTATTGATGGAGTGATGGAGGCAACAAAGATGAAGAAGGAAGTTCCATTAGAACTGGGGAGGGGGAGAGGAAGAGAGGAACTGCAGCATATTTCTGTTTATTTTTAAATTTGAATACTAATACAGATGTTATAATAGAATGAGGCCGAAATGTTGTTTGCTACAGGAAAAGTTTCAGCTAAAAATACATTTAAAAACTGTGCTGTTTTTGAATTCCTAATATTTGATATAGATTGAAATAAATGTGATCAATGAATAAAGGGAAATGAATCAATTCTTCACACAGAGCAAAACCAGAGCAAGTGTAAAAAGATCACGGTGAAAAATCATGTAAAAAAAAAAAAAACAGGAATAGGAAAGGATTTTTTTTCTTTCTCATTGTGGAGGTTCTCAAAAGCAAAATTTTAGTGGCATCTTCCATAGTCTTCTCTCTTTCTGCTGATGCTATTAAAGCCTCTTAAAGAGTAAGGTGAAATCAATGCCACTTCTTTTGCTTTAATGTAAAGCAGAGGTTTGACTCTACTAGCCTGTGCCCCAGTCTTCTCACACTCTCTCAGCTTCATTGGAAGGCAAAGGCAGCTCTCCCTCTGAACAAATCTTGTGAAGAAAACACAGTGATAGGTTAACCTCAGGGTCGCCATAAGTCAGAAATCCAACAATAGCCAAACCTCCAGATTCTTTTCTTCTATACCATGGATGGCATGCACTGACTGCCAAGTAAAATAAGGAACAGGACTCCTGCTCCTTTAATGATTTAAAGAAGGCCTTTCAGCAATTGTTGACTGTCTGTCTCCCTCTTGTTGTTGTGTACCTTCAAGTCGTTTCTGACTTATGACAACCCTAAGATGAACCTGTCGTGGGTTTTTTGTGGCAGGATTTGTTCAGAGGAAGTTTGCCATTGCCTTCCCCTGTGGCTGAGAGAGTGTGACTTGCCTAAGGTCATCTGGTGGGATTCGATTCTGGGAGTCAAACCCTGGTCTTCAGAGTTGTAGTCCAACACTCAAACCACTATGCCATGCTGGCTTTCTACAACATAACTAAAGGGACAGGAGTACAGTTTCATATTTCACCTGGCAATTCTGATTTCAGTTGATGTTATTACTGGACTTCTGAATAAAACGTGTAGGCCTAAATCTGGGGAAGGAACCATACTGGTATTATTTCACTAGGATTCTAACATAGAATCATAGAATCATAGAGTTGGAAGAGACCACAAGGGCCATTCAGTCCAACCCCCTGCCATGCAGGAACTCCCAGTCAAAGCATCCCTGACATATGGCCATCCAGCCTCTGCTTAAAGACCTCCAAGGATGGAGACTCCACCACCCTCCGAGGGAGTGTGTTCCACCGTCGAACAGCCCTTACTGTCAGGAAGTTCCTCCTAATGTTGAGGTGGAATCTCTTTTCCTGCAGCTTGCATCCATTGTTCCGCGTTCTAGTCTCTGCAGCAGCAGAAAACAAGCTTGCTCCCTCCTCAATATGACATCCCTTCAAATATTTGAACAGGGAGTGTTTTCCACTGTTGAACAGCCCTTTCACACTTTGATTTCAGTCCCAAGTTCATAGCTATTCCTTGTGATTTAGCTTTTGGGTTAGGGTCAGGGTGACCATATGCTCTCCTTTTCCATTTGAACCTTCTGTCCAGGAGGAATTTCAAAACATCCTCCAGTTTGACGACTAAAAAAGCATGAATTTGTTAGTGTTTTTAGCTTTGATTTGGTAACACTCTACATTTTTCTTGAATGTCCTACATTTTGCAGTGCCTTGTCCTCCTTTGGTGTTATGACATCTGGTCACCCTTTGTTAGGGTTAGGATTTACAGAGCCCTCACAGTACTTCCCTAGTACCTCCACTGTTAATTTGCCATGTAGCCTGCCACTCCAAGATGGTGATTTCAATGTTGCCGGAGAGCAGGGAGATGAGTGGCGATGCATCCAGCTCTTCCCTGTAGTTGGATGCACTTCTTCTGCAGCATATCCAGATGCAGGCAAAGACCTGGACATGTTCCCTTGATAATCTCCCCACTCTCCAGAAAACCTGGAGAAAACCTGATGAGATGGGAAGCTGTTAGCCTCTCAGTATCCCTGCTGAGTTGCTCAGCAGACATGAGTTGCACTGGGCTTCTCTGAGGTCAGAACAAAGTTGGGCCAGTGGCATCACTAGGGGGGCACCGAGTAGGTGGACCACACCAGGTGACACCACTGCTCCTCAAATATCTGCGTTTTGGCAGGAACTGGCCTTGCCATTTGCTTGTTTCTATGTAAAATGCTGTAAGAGATGGTGTGAGGTGGGTGATGCTCAGTGAGAGGAGAAAGAAGGGGCCTCAGATTGTTGTTTCTTTTTAATTAAAATGTCAAATTTCAAAATTTTTAAAATTGTTCATTTTTTAAAAAATTAACATTTTTATTCTTTTAAAAACATTCTTTAACAAGATCACATTTTACCAAATTTTTACTTTAAGCACCTAAAACTATGCCTGTGTAAATGCATTTAGGCTGTGCATATGATATAATTTAGAGGTATAGTTTAAATTTTGTTAGTTGTTTGTGTCACAACTATTACCAACACATTCAGTGATATATGGGAACTACAATTTATGCATAACATTTATACAAAAAGCATCACTAAAGATTCTGTATGGTGTGATAATGTGTGGAGGCCATTATGGGGTGACATCATGAGTTACCACACTGGGTGATGCCAACCTTAGTGATGCCGTTGGTTGGGCACCTCATTCTGGAATCAGAGTGACTCATGCCTGCAGTGACAGTGTTGCCCAGCTCATGGGCACTATAGCTGCCCATCATCTTCAGCAGGTAAACGGGAGTGAATTTTGGGGGAATGTGGGGCCCAGAATACTCCAGAGGTAGCCTGGAGAATCTGGCAAGTGTAGACAAACCCTTCATCTCCCACTGCAATATTTCAACCGTATTTTCTTTAAAATGCTAATAGCAGTTTGTTGGAAGAAAGGAGTTAATCTGGAAAATGACACCAGGTGGGAAGAGGTTAAACATTCCTTCACCAAGTTTCTCTGCCCTGAGTCAGCTGTATTGTGGGCTGACATATTTACAAGCCCTTTTTTAAAAACGGCACAGGGAGATCCAATTGCAATTTCCCCACATTACTCATAATTTGCCCTTGTGATTTTTCAAAGGAAGTATGTGACTTGTTCAAGGGCCTGGAGAAAAGATGGATAATACAGGCATATCTTTTCAGTGCCTTTTAAACTGTGCCTTTGATGCGCTTATGGTGTAAAAGCAGATGTTTCTATTTATGAACTTTCTTTTAGTGAAATGCAAAATGTAGGGTTGTGTGCATTTTGCGTTGCAGATTTTTTTTAAAAAAACAAAACCCAAAACTAAGGACTTTATCACATCACCTCCATTCCTGCTGCAATCATATTAATGAAAGGAAGTACATACATATTACCTTAGGAACACTCCATACCGCACATCCCTCTATTAGCACGAATGGGCTGTTGCTGGTCGATTGCATGCGCTTCTGTCCTCTTTCTTAACCTGCCCTCTGCCCTCTGCCCTAACCAGCATGCATTGTGCTCTCTCTCTCTGTGTTTGTTTTTTAAATGTAATTCCAGATTATGCAAATGTGGTGTAACAAAAAAGAAAATGTTTTTTAAAAGGCTGTTCTGGAATAGCGAAGGGGAGGGGGGACACAGAGAAGAGGAGACACTGATGGCACATGAGTGCGCAATCCCAGAACCGCCACAGGAGTGATTTACCACACCTGAGGATTAATACTATATCAATGCTATTGGGAGATTATTGGTGATCTTTTCTGCCAATGGCAAGGTGCAGGCTAACCACACTTTGAAAACAAGGCAGTGATGAGAGGGAGATAATGTTCTGCACTAGGTATGGCCAGAGACACTATGATTAAACTTTTATGGTGGTTTAAAAGCCACATGTGATAATTTCCTAAATCAAGGGATTTGCCATCTTTCTTTATTTCTCAACTTTTGACCATCTGCTGTTAAAAAAAAACAAAACAGGAAAGAGACCATAAAAACAAACAGTGGACATCCCCATCAGGAGACACAATCCTAATGCTGTAGCAGCTGTGATGTAGCCTTTACAGCAGTGCCCCCCCAACTTTTGTCCTCCTGATGTTTTGGATTTCAGATCCCATATTGGCTAGGGCTCCTGGGATCTGAGGTCCAAAACACCTGTAGTGCTAAAGTCTGGGAATCACTGCTTTATAGTAATAAGAAGTATTTAGTAGTCTTCAGATTTGTCCATCCTTGAGATTGGTGGTGCTCAGTGGTGGTCCATGGAACCATGCCAGTCTCTAAGCCATCTGCTACTGGTGTGTGGAGACAATGGTGTCCCTGAGGTTGGTGTAACCTGGTGTGGTGGTGGGGAATGGCCTTGCCCCCCCACCAGTCACTCACCCAGACTGCTGCAGCCCTCCTCAAGGTCTTTAGGACCTTGTCTGGCAATTGCTGCACTGCACTCTGAAGGCTGTGTTGCGACAGGCCCATTTCGGGTCCTGGGCAGCCTTTCTCTCTCACCCAGTAGTTGTGCCTCTTTCTCCATGTGTACTATCCAGTGCGATCTGCACCCCCCACTCCCCTCATAATGCCTCTGCCTGGAGAGCTTTCAGGAAAGAAACAATTGTAGCCAATTGGCACAAATATGGTACCAGTCCTTGGCACATTGAGGGGGAAAGTTTCTAGTCCCCCATATCAGTTAGCTTAGGAAGCACTGTCTTAAGATTATTTTGATGTGACACTTAACTCCCATTCGGTTAATGTACATTACCTTTCCAAAGTTCATGTTTGTGTCTCCTTTTTTAGGCTGTACTAATGTGATTCACCTGGCAAAGACACCCAGACAGAAAAGTTAAGATCCAAATAAGCTTTATTCTTATTTGGAATGTTGTGTCAATGTAACACAGAGCCCCTTGACAATAAAGGGGATATCCCTGCCATCAACAGGGTTGGAAGAAAAGGAGACAACAGTGGGGTTTATTCCCAAAGAAAATAAGCAGGTGCTGTCTTCAACTTCAGTCTCCCTTTTCACTCGCTGGCTTAGGGGGTGCCTCAAAGGGATGTTCTGCAACTTCTGCAAGAGAAAAAACATATGGAGAAAGGTAAGAAGCCAGAAGTAGGGTTCCCGGATCTCAGAGCCTAGAATTTCTTCTCTGTGTCTTCAGGGCAAGGTAAAGGAATCACAGAGTGAGGGAACTGCTTTGAAAAAGATGTATACCATGTTTTGCAGGTGAAATAAAGAACACAAAATCTTTGCCTTTAAAGACTGTATAGAAGAGGGAAATTCAGCAGGTGTTGCTTGTACCTACTAAAATTATATTTTCTATACACATTTTAAAGGCACAGGAGACTGGTCCTGTATTTTTCCTGGCAAACCTAGCATGTATGTATATATTTTTTCTCATTTGTTAAACTTGGTGTTTTTTATTTGAATGCCATAAAACTTTGTGCAACTGTAATTGATGTTTAATGCATTGTGTGGAATGATATCACCAAGACCTGTCCTTGTAACATCACAAGGAGTTGTCCCTAGGTCTCTGGTTTTGATGATAAAAAGGGATATCTCTATCTTTCCCATGAGGGTGATTTTGAGTGTGCAACCATCTGGGTTCCTCTGCTATCTTTGACATGTGGGGAAGAGGAGCAAAGTCAAACACACCAGCTAAAGAAGCTTTGGCTTGAGGGGAAAATGAATTTCACAGCGGTGTATCCATCCCCTAGGAATGGTGGCCCCAGAGAAATTCACCAGTAACACCCAGGTATGGAGTTCATCCTAGATGACAAGGAAATTGAAATCCCCAAAGAGTTGCCATGCTTTGGGTCAAACATTAATTAGAATGGAGACTACAGTCAAGAAGTTAGACAAAGCCTAGGACTGGGAAGGGCAGCTATGAGAGAACTGGACAAGCTCCTAAAAAGCAAAGACATAACTATTAACACTAAAGTGAGGATCATCCAAGCCATCGTATTCCTCTTCACCATGTATGTATGTGAGACCTGGACGGTGAATAAAGCCAACAGAAAGAAAATCAACTTATTTGCGAGGAGGTGCTGGAGAAGAGTGCTGAGGATATTGTGGACAGCCAAAGAGACAAACAAATGGGTCCTAGAACAGATCAAGCTAGAACTCTCTCTGGAAGCCAGGGTGACTACATTGAAGTTGTCATACTTTGGATGTCTACATGCCAGATAGTTAGACTTTATCAGAGAAGAAACAGGCCTGGCCCGGGCCCACAGGACCTGAGCAGAAAGGTTGAGGGCAGGAGATCTTGCAGATGTCTCATCCACAGGTTCACAGTGGACTCTTTCAGACGTGGGAAATTGGAAGTATAATCCAAGGGCAATCCAAACGCAATCCTGGGGTTTCACGTTATTGCGAATTAATTCTTCTCACGCAAATTCGGGCAAAAGGGAAGTCACTCCAAATGCAATCGTGGGTTTTGCGTTATTGCGCATTAAAGGTTCTCACGCAATTTCGGGCAAGGGGGGGTTATTTTTGGGTACTAGGAAGACATTCCGAACGCCTTCCGAACGCAATGGGGATTTATGTAAATTCGCTAAACTAGCGAATTTACATGAATCCGAATGGGCTCCATTCGGATTTGGGAGAAATTCCTCCCATTTGAAAGAGTCCAATGAGTCAAAGTTGACTCAAAGGCAGTTAACAAGAACAATTTGCCCCACCCTCCCCATCCTGGAAATCCTCATAGTTGAAGGCATGTGGTATGAATATAACTAAAAACTAGTATTTTTGAAAGTGTGAGAATATTTGTTACCTGTAGCCATTTTTATACTGTTGAAGAGGGCTCGAGTGATAAAACATCTGGGAAATGTTATTTAAATGTTTGGGGCCCTAAAATCCCTGCTCAGCCATGGAAACCCAATGGGTGGCCATAGGCAAGTCACACTCTCTCAGCCTCAGATGAAGGCGAGGGCAACCCCTCCCCCAACAAAACTTGCCAAGAAACCCCTGTAACAGGTTCTCTTTGGGGTCATTTTAAGTTGAGAATGACTTGAAGACACAAAACAACAACAACATTGTTATTTGAAACATTTTTCTGTAAGCCAGTTCAACCTTCTTCTTATGCAAGGCATGATTTTTAAACCTTTATGACATTTGTAGTATGACAGATCTCTGTGTGTTTATATTTATACTGAGTATATTAAATATTTCTGTCCTGTGTCTTTGGGGCTGATGCCTTCAGAATGCAGCTTCTAGAAATAGGCAAAGAAAACCCATAAAAAATCAAAAGGGATAACTAGAACTATTGTACTTCTTGTTGTTGTGTGCCTTCATGTCAATTGCAGTTTACAGTGAATCTATCGTAGGGTTTTATTGGCAAGATATATTCAGAGGGAGGTTTATACGTGACCTGCTGAAGTTCACCCAGTGGGTTTCCATGGTCAAACAGTGACTCAGACTCTACTTTTCCAGAGTCCTAATCCAACACTAAAGCCACAACACCATTCTGGTTGTTACCTGGCTCTACTGATGAGGTAAAATCAACAATATGAGGCTATCCTATAGAAGGCAGTCCCTGGCATTGGGTTGGAAATCATGTAGTCTTCTAGATACTGGACTGTAACTCCCAGCAGTCCAAGCTAGAATAGCCAATAGCGAGGAAAACTGGATCTTTAGAAACATCTACATAGAGCCACATGGTCTCCCCATCCTCAATTTGGAGGACTGTCTCGTGAAAGTTCTGTGTAAAGATAGAGAACAATAAAATGGGAGTACAGGAGAAGCCTAGAATTGGCCCAGCAGCTCTTAGTACTTTCTGGACAGAAGTCAAGGAGCCATTATTGTACTTCTTGTCGTTGTGTGCCTTCATGTCAACTCCAGTTTATGGTGAATCTATCGTAGGGTTTTATTGGCAAGATATATTTAAAGGGAGGTTTATATGAGACCTGCTGAATTACTGTATTTCTGTTTAAGTTATAGTGATTATTTCAAAGTTGTTATCCATGCATATAAATTAATGTATCCCCTTTTGTGGATAGTTTGGGTTGGTAGGGCTGGGGATTTGGAAGGGAGAATTGTGCTCAGTGATGCATTCTCTTCTCCTCTTCTTTTTAGACACACTAGATCAGCGCCCCAAAATAGGACCTCTGTTAGAGAAGATTCAACATAACAAGTCATTCTAAAGGCCCATTTAAAAAGCAACCAGGGAATGAATTCTGCATGTTTTTGTTAAAAGTTTGTGTGTGTGTGTGTGTGTGTGTGTCTGGCCTAAGAGCCCTAATGGCACCAGATTCTGGAATCTTGGAATCTAAGCAGGACTAGCTCTGGTTAGTACTTGGATGGGAGATTCTCAATAAATACTAGGTGCTGCCGTAAGCTATATTTCAGATGAAGGAACTTCAAAACCTCTGATTATTCCTTGCGTAAGAAAACCCTCTGAAATTCAAAGGGTACACACACACATATTTTGTGGCCAGTCTTTGTATGCAAGGTATAGCCTCCTCCATCAACCCAGTTCTCTTATTTATTTATAGTATTTATACCCTGCTCTTCAGCCACAAAGGATTTCAGAGCGGCTTACAAATGGCTTACCTTTCGCCTTGTCAAATATGCCCTTCAACAACCGAAAAACTGCTCTGAATGCATTTGCAACACAATCCAAGTTACACATCTT
Source organism: Urosaurus nigricauda (assembly GCA_034509955.1). NCBI lineage: Eukaryota > Metazoa > Chordata > Lepidosauria > Squamata > Phrynosomatidae > Urosaurus > Urosaurus nigricauda. The sequence continues at coordinate 312,154,266 of JAOEGL010000002.1, forward strand.
GGGAGCTTGCTGGGTTCACCTTTACCTGTAGTGTAGAAATTGGGATTATTGTTGCTGTTTGTACACTGTCCTGAGATCTTGCAGCATAGAGTGAGATGTAAACAAATGAATATAAATAAATGTTTGGTTACGGTACTGAGATTACTGACAATACTGTTTTACAGATTAAAATAAATTCAGATTTAAAAGTATGCAAAGTCATCAATAAAAACATGTAAAAGTTATTTTAAAAATACAATTAAAATTGATGAAATTTAAACCATTTAAAAATATTAAAACTTATAATTACTACTACTACTACTACTACTACAGTACTACTATTTCATTTATATTTCAGTCCCATTTGCTGGGACGCAACAAATACTGATAGAAGCACATGCAAAACCGTAATTAAAACACACGCAAAATAACTGTTAACATGCAATTCAATTATTCATAGACTCAAAACTATTTAAAACAAATCCCTTCAAAAGACAAAAGATACAACATGACAAAAAGGGATGAAAGGTTATCACAGCCCCTCCAGGACAACCAGAAGGGTAATTTGGCATGCTATCTCCTCCCTTGACACACTTTCCTTTTAACAGTGAGCCAAGATAGCAAAAGTTAACTTAAGTGAAGATGACCCTGCCACCCACCATCTCCAAAACAGAAAAAAGCAGGTCTGGCTTTATTTCTATATCTCAGGCTGCTGTTAAATGCCCAAGAACCAGGCCATTAAAGATTATTCCACACACATACTTCCCTGCTGCCATCCTTGCCTGCTTTATATTGCCCTGTATTGATTTGCTTTACAGCACACAGAAAAATCTTAAGAGCTAGATCAACCTTCCTTACTCTGGTGCATCCCTACACTGACTTGGGATAATGGGAGTTCAAGTCCAACACATCTGGAGGACACTAAGCTGTGCCACAGGTTACCTTGCTTCACACTTCCCCTGTCCGAACCTTGATATACATCCTATTGAAATCTATTTTATTATCCTAAATAATAATGAAAACAACAACAGTAAAAGCTGTTGATATATGGGGCCTATGGGATTTTTTGTTCACAAGAGAGACAGATCAGGTTAACAGTGCAAACCTACTGTGAAGCAAGGCCACTGAGTTCAATGGGGCTTACTCCCAAAGATGTGTATAGAACTACAGCCAATACCAAGCAGAACACAGATGCCAATAAAAATATTAAGCAGCCACAAGGAAAAAAAATATGATTCATTTATTCCAACATGCTGTTAGGCATCTATAATTTATAGCAACACCCTTACAGGATTGTCTTTGCAAGATTTCTCCAGAGGAGGTTTGCCATTGTCTTATTCGAAGGTTGACAGAGTGTGACTTGCCCAAGGTTTTCAAAGGCTGAGTGGGGATTTCAGCCCTGGTCTCTTACAATGCTATGGAATTCTGGGAATTGGAGTTTTATGAAAGATTTAGCCTTCCTCGACAGAGAGCTCTGGTGCCACAACAAACTACAAATCCTAGGATCCCATAGGATGGTGCCATGTCAGTTCATGTGGTGTCAAACTGGATTATTTCTGCAGTGCAGAGGCAGCTGTCATCAAACTGGATTATTTCTGCAGGGTGGATACAGCCTCTGAGTCCTAGGGCTTGTCTGCATGGATCAAATAAAACACCCTCCTGCCGTCCGCTTTGTGGGGATCTGCATGATGCAGAGCTCAATCCTCGGTTCTGGTGCAAACCGTCCGGACAACATTAGCCAGTTCAGCACTGAACCCACTCTATATCTTCCCTTAATTTTTTTGAAAAAAATGTTCTGATTCTGAATCACTCACTGTGGCAGCGGTGGCACTGGGCACCACAGTAGGACATGTTAGCCAACTAGTGTTGCAATAGAGCACTCTGAATCTTTCAGGTACCCACCCATGTGATCGATGCTGGGTGCCTTGTTATGGCCTCAGAGGGAGTGACTTGTGGTAGCAGGTGCCACAGCAAGCCACATGTGTGAACAACCACTTGGCATCGCAACAAAGAGTCCCAGGTAACAGGGGAACTTGGGGGCAGCTCCGGGGCCAGAATGATCAAGGCTGCTCCCAGAGTATTCTGGTCCATGCGGACTTAGCCCCAGTCCACCTCTCAGAACAGTGCAGCACACTGGCAAGTTATGATGTCTTATATTCAGGAGGCAAAAGGCAAGAAATTAATTTATCATCTTCTCTATTGTCACTATAGGATCACACTTCTTATTGCATGAAATACCTGCAAGCTTTCTGCTCCCACAATATTACACTTATGCCTGCAGTTCTGATGGGAGGTCATAAAAAGCTACCCCGCCATAAATCAAATTAGCCCTTACAAGTTTATAAAGAGGCATCTCCTCCTTTTTAAATGGCTGATGCTTAGTAGAAAGACCTGCAAGCTTCCTGCTCCCACAATATTACATTTATGAATACAGTTCTGATGGGAACTCGAAAAAACTACCCCAACCATAAATCGAATTAGCCCTTATAAGTTTATAAAGAGGCATCTCCTCTTTTCCAAATGGTTGATGCTTAGTAGAAATTTGTGCTTGTACAGGTCAGCAATGAAAAAACTTCTCAATATTGTCGCTGTTTTTAAAGTATTTTAATGTATTTTGGGAAATTTGATAAATGCAATAAACACAATAAAAATGTGCCACACACAGTTCTTTCACAAATTCAATATTTTTATCAGTTCAGTAAGTTTTGCTATAAGTTTTGTTTAAGTGTGGATGCTGATATTCCAGTGCAGTATCTTTTGGGTACAATAGATATGTCTTTTTCAAGAGCCCTTCACATTATGGTGGCAACATCCTATAGAATCCTGGAATTCGAAGTTTAGGGAGAGGTGTTTAGAATTCTGAATAAATAAAGAACTGAAAGCATGTATCCAAGCAGCAAACAGAGAGGAGACAAGCTTCGTGTGTTATAAGATAATTAACTATTTATTCAGTGTTTTAAAAACCCAATATGATTTGGCCACACTAGGCCTTCTCATAGGGTTGAAAACAAATATAAATACACTTAAAATTTAGAATTCTGAGCCAGAGAGCTCTTAGTGCCTATTCAAATTGCAAATCCCAAAATTCCATAGGGTATTGCCATAGCAGTTAAAACAGTATCATAGTGCTATAATTGTGTATTGTAATACAGCCCCAAGCGGTTTCAGTTGTGCAAATAGCTGCAGCAACATGTACAACCTCTGCAGCAGGGAAAGGGAACCACTGATATTTGAGAGTTGACATATTTGTGGCTTCAGCTTCCAGATGGCCAGTATGATCTGAAGGTAAGGACAGCAGGAGATGTAGTCTGCATCTGCACTGCAGAAATAATGCAGTTTGACAGCACTTCAACTGTCATGGCTTCATGCTATGGAATTCTGGGATTTGTAGTTTGGTGAGACATTTAGCCTTTGGTGCAACAACAAACTACAAATCCTAGGGATTCCATTGGATGGAATCATGGCAGTTAAGGTGGCATCGAACTGCATTCTTTCTGCAGTGCAGAGGAAGCCATAGTCCAAATTCTCTCAAGGGCTTAAAGGGTCTCCATCCTACTCTTTGGAGAGGCACCACTTCCCACAGTCATTGTACCCATACAATTGTGGAAATGTCAAAAGGCCACTGGCATCTCCACACAGTCCCAGAGATGACTGATTGAGTAGCTTGTTGTATACAGTCAGCCCACTGAATCCACAGATTCCTTATCTGTGGATTCAACCATCCATGGTTTGAAAATATTTAAATACATATAAACATTTCAAAAAGCAAACCTTGATTTTGCCTTTTTATACAGGGGACATCATTTAACTGTGCCATTGTATTTAATGGGACATGAGCATCCACTGACTTTGGCATCCACAGGGGTCGTGGCACCAACCCCCAGTAGATACCAAGGACCCACTGTACAACAGTTCTGCTTTGGATACCAAAACAATGCCTCATAGAATGCTCTCCTTCCTCCTCCTCCTCATCTTCTTCCTTTTGAAAAGAGTGCCGTTTATGTGCAAAGCAAAATTGCCTTTACCATTTCTCAAAGGTGACATCAGCCTTTGAGACACAACTGCCTCCAGGTGTTCTGTGGGTGCTCCTTCTTCCTGTTTATTTACACCCAGAACATCTGCTTCACAAGGTTTGATGATACTAATTAAGATCCAGATCTGATCTCCACATTCTGATTACTCTGCCGGGTTCTTCCCAGGCAAACATTAGCACACCCAATACTTTAGCGACTCAGATTTCAATAAGTTATAATCATCATGGCATTTGGAAATCAAGTGACAAAACAACATTAGGCTGAAGTAAGCGATATGGTATTTAATCCGAGCCCGAATGTCTGGTTACAAGCTATACTCACTAATCCCACCCCAATCTCTGCCTCTTAAGGATTCTGAATTCTAGCTGCCTCTGATTCCATTGCTGTTTTATCTCCTTTTATCTCTCCCTCTTATTGCTTAGTTTCCCCTTCTGCTCCCCTTTCCAAATTTAAGGGCAAAAGAAGCTGTTAAAAATGGGATACATGGGAAGAAAAACAACTGCAGGATTAGAGATGGGGTTGCATCGTGCATTTAACTGATTTATGAACCACCTCTACCTCAGGGTTGGGATACAAGGAAACTTCCAAAATAATTATACATTCCAAGAAAATCCTCTTGGTGACGTACATCGAGGTAACCCCTAGTTAGCTCAACATATGCATTTTCTGGGCTGTTGCAGAAGGAGGTATCCTGTGCCTGTTTCCACAACACTTTCACCACAGTTGCATTGGGAACAAGGGTGTTTCTAGGGGGATGCAGGGAGTGCTGGATGACATCTCAGAGAGGAGAACCCACCTTCTGGTGTGGAGCAGTGGCGTCCCCACCTCTGGCGTTACTCAGTATGGAGAGGCTGCCAGGGGACATGCTCCTTTTTACCTTTGCTGTGGCAGCCTACTTGCAGGTAGACCATTGCCTCTGCAACACAGCAGGGCCAGGCACACTCAGCTTTGTCTTTCACTACTTGTGTGTAGACTTGTTGCTGCTGCAGTGACACCAAAGGCCAAATGCACTCCTAGCGGGAGGTCAACCTGATCAATTGTCACCCCTCTTCTGGGGTATCAACATTAAGCTCTGCAGTGTGGGCCGCACCACCACACCCCCTAGTTATGCCCCTGGTGTGGAGTGTGCCACTGAACCTTTCCATAGATAGACGGATTCCCGGAGACTGAAGGTTCTGGCAAGAACCTGGACCTCTTGCCCAGCATCAGCAAAGAGGCTGGCTGGGACACTTGGCATGCCATGGCAAACTCCTGGAGGCAATGTCCCTTTGGGACTTTTGAACAAGGCAGGTAGACCAGGACAATGGACAGCCCCTAGGGGGTCCTGGTCCACCAGCCATTGGTAGTAAGTAGACCAGAGTTTTTTCTCTTCCATAGAGGCTTGATCTACTCATGAGGGACCATTGGCCTGGTGGCTCTGAACCTGGTGGTAACAGCATGAGTTACCGAATTGCAGTGACACCAACCTTAGTGAGGCCACTGGTTAGGGTCTCTTTCTTCCCCAGATGTTCAAGGGCAGCTGGAACACACCTGGCTGCACCACTATAGTCAATCAGCATGAGTGGCAAGAGTGGCATCATCCCCTGAAAATGCTGCTGAATAGGGATCAGCCACTACCTCCATGACAATCATGTGCCGTCAGTGAACTGGCAGAGCTGTACACTCTGCCAACATGCTTACTGGATCTTGGCCAGTCAGTTATAATGCACATTATAAAGACCTTTTAACATACACATTAAATTTATTATAATATGATAACACCATAAAGAGTTGCTGAATAGAAAGGCCTTTATTTATCAATGGAAGGACAAAAGGGATAGGACTAGCTTGGAATGAAGTTCCACAAATGACAAGCAGCCACTGAGAAGGCTCTGTCTCTCTTGTCCACAACAAATGTATTTGTGAAGGTGGTGGGACCAAGAGAAGGGTTTTTCTTAGAGCTCGAAATGCTGGGGAGAATAATGGGAGAATATATGGGAGAATAATGGTCTTTCAAATTGCATGGACCCAAGCTGTGGAATACTCACAGAAGATAGGTCTTTAAAAATCATGTATGCATGTGTGTGTATTCTCAACCCAAAGACTGCAGCCTCTGTGGCTGGCAGACACACACACACACACACACACACAGACCCCAATGTTGCCCCAACTGACATTGATGGTTTAAGCTTAACTCACAATACCTGCAAAGTTTAACTCACAATACCTGCAAAATTTAAGATTTGTTTTATGCCAGATTCCATGCAAAAAGAACCCAAATCAATTTTTGAGGAGGAAGAGGAGGAGGAGGAGGATTGTTTGCCAGTTAGTCCATATGTGGGTCCGCTGGAGCGAAAACACAGAAATCCAAAGTGTTTGGGTAACAGTAGTTGTCAGATCAAGTCCCAAACTTTACTGTGGTCTGTGGTCTGGTCCCATTAGATAGCTCACCAAGTTTGTGGTCAAGCACATGGGTTTTTACATGTAGCCAACAGACTGACAAGCACCTTAAACTGTAGCACATCCATGTGCATGGAGATATAGAGACCCATCTCTCTCTCTTTCTCTCTCTCAAGGAAAACATCAGAGAAGAAACTGATATGATAATACCACTGATTATATATGCATTAATAGTAATATTAGGAGCCAGTGTGGTGTAATAGTTTGAGTGTTGGACTTCAGCTCTGGAGACCAGGGTTCAAAACCCTGCTTGGCCATGGAAACCCACTGAATGACCTTGAGCAAGCCACACTCTCTCAGCCTAAGAGGAAGGCAAAGGCAAACCTCCTGTGAACAAATCTTGCAAAAGAAAATCTCGTGATAAGAATCAGGGTTGCCATAAGTCAGGAATTACTTGAAAACACACTACAACAATGTAACGTTATTGAAAGCAATACTTGTAAAACTAAGTAAAAATGGTGATGGCTTTTTTTCCTTACTACTACTACTACTACTACTAAAATCCATCAGTGATACCTTTATTGGCCAACCAAAATGCACAATATACTTGTTGCAAGCTTTCAAAACTCCATGGGCTTCTTCATCAGGATGTTACAAACCAAACAGGAGAAAGGGGGGGGGGGAACAATTGGAGACTACTATACTACTACTACTACTACTAATATATGTGATTGAGCATCACAAGTAGCTCAAGGGATACAGAATCATAGCACAATGGTTCCACCTTAACTGTCATGGTTCCATCCTATGGAATCCTGGGGTTTGCAGTTTGATGAAGCACTAGAGGAGTTCTCTGGCTGAGAAGTGTATGACTAAACAAAAACAGCTTCATTTATATACCGCTTCATACTGCCTAAGGAGTGTCTAAGCGGTTTACAGCTGTAAGCTACTTGCCCCCAACAATCTGGGTACTCATTTTAGCGACCTTGGAAGGATGCAAGCCTGAGTCGAGCTTGAGCCCTTTTGCTGGCCTCGAACTCGCCACCTTATGGTTTTGAGTGAGTGGCTGCAGTACAGGCATTTAACCATTGCACCACTAGGGCTCTTCCTAACTACAAATCCCAGGATTCTATCAGATAGAACCATTGTAGTTAAAGTGGAATAAGAATCACTGAAAAGTTACCAACAGAGATAAAAATTTAATGGCTCAGGTAATTCAACCCATCCAGTCTCTGGATGGAAGGCTCACCCATTACTGTTCCATCTGTCTGGAGAGGATCTTTCTTCTGCATCCCATTTCTTTTTCCCAGTATAGTTCCTCTGACTAATCTAACTACTTTCCTTTTTCATTAACAATACACATCTTTGACCTCAGCTCGGAAGGGAAATACAATCTCTGCCCTATTATTCTGCTAATGACCAAAGCGGTTACGGACTTACGAGGCAGCGATGTTTTTGCTGGGTATCTTGGGTATCTTCTCTTGATGATGTCCCAGTGTTCTGAGTATCTCAGGTGGCTTATGTATGCAGGTCCCAAGTTTTTCTGTCCTGCCCAGTGTGAGGATTAACCACTAATGAAGTGATGGGTGGAGACACTCTTTCAGCTTTCACAATAGCTGTGAAGACACTTTGTGCTGGCCAGATGGGTAACCTGTGATCTGTGAGTAAACGTTTAATTTCAGTTCAGTCATAGGAGCCTGAGGTGGCAGTGGAATGCATTCCTGCCCCTTAGAGATGCTCTGAAAACCTACAAATGCTTAATTGAGAGTAGTAGTTTGGAGATGAAAGCAGGAAATGTGCAAAGTTGGTTCTACTGTATAAGTAAAAACATATTCTTTATCATTGATGTGTCATAGTTGCCAACCAAAGGATAAGGAGGGTGACCAGTTTGGAAAGATGAGACCACATGTGGATGTTTAGGTCAAGCCTCAGGCTGGTCCAGTGAACCAAATATTGCTGGAACAATTAGCATCCAATTTCTTAGGATTCAAGTGCTTGGTAGATGTAACACACCACAGGTAGTTAAAACATGGCATTCTCTACCACAAGGTGTAGAGATGACTCCCAACTTGGACTCCCAAGTAGAGAATCAAAGTGGCTTACAATGATGATGATGATGATATCTTTGCCTGTTAACAAAAGGAGAGGAAGGGAGTTCCAAAGACTAGGAGCAGCCACCAAGAAGGCCCTTTCTTGTGTCCCCACCTGTGAACAGATAGTGAGAATGAAAGAAGGGCCTCTTCTGAAACTCAGGGTCTGGGAAGGTTGACTGGGGCATATAAAGTGTCTGATAGTCTGGAGCAAAGCCATTTAGGGCAGTATTGTTGTTATTATTATTATTATTATTATTATTCATCCTTTATTTATATACGCTGTAAATTTACACAGCTCTGTACATACAATCTTTGCAATCTTTTTAATTACACGGTTCCCTGCCCTCAGGCTTACAATCTAAAAAGACATGACACAAAAGGAGAAGGGAATGGTGGTGGGCAAGGGAATCAGGTCCAGCAGTTCTTCTCTCCCTCTGAGGCATGTACCAAGGGAGATGGACTGGAGGGAGTGCTCGGATACTTAATGGATAGTTTAAAATGAAGCATCCTGGCACAGAGAAGGATTCACACTTCGGAACGTTTCCCTAAACAATATAGTCTTTAACTCAATTTTGAAACTGGTTAGAGAAGTGATGAGGCACATGTGTGGGGGAAGAAGGTTCCAGGAGTGAGGGGCAGCAAGTGAAAAGGAACAAATCTGGGATGAGCAGTGGAAATCCTCGGCTGGGACAGGAGACCTTGACTTCCAGAACGGAGGGTACGAGAAGGCGTGTGAGGAGAAAAAAGTTCAGACAAGTAAGGAGGGGCCAGTCCGTGGAGGGCTTTGAAAGTCAATAACAAAAGCTTGTACGATCCAATGAAGGGAGGAGAAAAGGGGAGAAACATGGTCAAAGCGGTGAGCGGATGTGATAATATGTGCAGCTGAGTTCTGGACAGCGATTAAAGGATGGAGGTGAGAGAGAGGAAGCCCTGTCAGAAGAAGGTTACAATAATCTAGTCACAATACCACTAGGGCATGGACCAGAGTCTTGGCAGTGGAGGCTGAGAGGAATGGATGGATTTTATCAATCAGCACTTTGAATTGTGCCTGGAAACAGACTGGCAGCCACTGGAGCTGTTGTACCAATGGAGTAGTAGGGTTCCAGTAACCTGACCCAGTTAACACTCTGGCTGCACCAGTGGAGCATTCTTCAAACAATGCAAAATCATGGAGGAATAGGTTATCTATGGTGATTAGTCATGAGGAATACATATTCGACTAGTACCAGAGGCGTCTGTATATCACTTGGTGGGATACCCAAGTAAAAGGAGCACAGGGGGCGCAACGGTTAAATGCCTGTACTGCAGCTATTCACTCACAAAATGAGTTCAATACCAGACAGGGGCTCTGGGTCGACTCAGCCAGGCCTCGCTAAAATGATTACCCAGCTTGTTGGGGCCAATTAGCTTGCACTTTGTAAACTGCTTAGTACATTGGTGAGCGGTATAGAAATGTATTTAATAGAATCACAGAGTTGGAAGAGACCACAAGGGCCATCCAGTCCAACCCCCTGCCATGCAGGAACTCCCAATCAAAGCATACCCAACAGATGGCCATCTAGCCTCTCTTTAAAGACCCCCAAGGAAGGAGACTCCACCACTCTCCGAGGGAGTGTGTTCCACTGTCAAACAGCCCTTACTGTCAGGAAGTTCCTCCTAATGTTGAGGTGGAATCTCTTTTCCTGGAGCTTGCATATTTGCTATTGCTATTGCCATTGCTATTGCTAAAAGGCTGCTGAGGCATTCAAGCTTCACTTGTGGGTTTTCCATAGGCAACTAGTTGGCTAGACCTTGTCTTTGTTCTGATTCTACCTGATTCCTGTTATACTCTAAAGCAGGGGTTCCCAAACATTGGTCCTCCAGAGGTTTTGGACTTCAGGATTCCTGACTGTTGGCCAAGTTGGAGAACCAACATCTGAAGTTCCAAACACCTGCAAGACCAAAGTTTGGGAATCGCTGCTCTAAGGCATGCCCCCTAAGTCACACTCTCTCAGCCTCAGAGGATGACAATGGCAACCCCTCTCTAAAGCCTTGGCCTGGTTTTGTTTCTTTTGTTTCTCTCAACCGCTGATGAAGGAACAGCTCTGTCGAAATGCTTTGGCCCGTTGAAAGCATTGGTTGCTGTTATGATTTATCCAAGTTGTATTTGATTCACGAAACATTTACATGTCTCTTTTGTTACCCTTGATTTATGCAAAGTATCTATCTGCAGCAATGTGTGAAGTTGTTTCTTTTACAAAATGTTCCTGAGTATCCTACAAGTATGTGTACATGTACATGTGTGTGTGTGGTGTGTAGTTGCTTGGATTTATGCTATTTTTGTTCCTGTTCCATAGCTTTCCATTCTTTTTTGGACTAAGGCAGGGGTAGACAACTGTTGGAGGACTGGGGGCTACATTTGCTTCTAGGAGATTTTGGAGGACCACATCACTTTATTGTTGCTGTTGTGTGCCTTCAAGCTGTTACCAACTTATGGGGACTTTAAACTGAATCAATCATGATGTTTCTTGGCAAGTTCCTTCTTCAGAATCTGGTGCCTTTCTTCGGAGGGGGCTTGTTATTGTCATCCTCTGAAGCTGAGAGTGTGTGACTTACCCAAGGTCACCCAGTGGGTTTCCATGGCCAAATTGGGATTCAAACCTTGGTCTCCAGAGTCGTAATCCAACACTCAGATCACACCACCATGCTGGCTCTCCACTTTTTTTGTTCATTTTTAATTATTTTTATTTAATTTTTAGTTGAGGATAGTTTAGTTTAGTTTAGTTTTAGTTATTTTATTTTAGTTTTTAGTTTTAGGAGCCAGCGTAGTGTAGTGGTTTTTGTGTTGGGCTACGACTCAGGAGACCAGGGTTCAAATCCCAGCTTGGCCATGGAATCCCACTGGGTGACCTTGAACAAGCTGCACTCTCTCAGCCTCAGAGGATGACAATGGAAAACGCCCTCCGAAGAAAGGCACAAGATCCTGAAGAAGGAACTTCAGAGGATTGCAATGACAAACCCTATGTGAATCTGCCAAGAAAACCCTGTGATAGGTTTGCCTTAGAGTCACCATAAGTCGGACAACTTGACGGCACACAACAACAACAAAGCTATTTACAGTGGTCCCCCGGGATACGAATCGCCCGGGTTAAGAAAACCCCGGGATCCGAAACCGGCGGGACCGCTACAGTATCCCCCGGATCCCCCGGGATCCGAAAAAAAGGGACGTCCCTTTTCCTCCGAGGCCAGGCTTCGGAGGAAAAGGGACGAAAGGCTGTCTCTTTTTCTCCGAGGCTAGGCCTCGGATGAAAAGGGACAAAACGGGGTCCCTTTTTCTCCGAGGCTAGGCCTCGGAGGAAAAGGGACAAAACGGGGTCCCTTTTTCTCCGAGGCTAGGCCTCGGAGGAAAAGGGACGAAACGGGGTCCCTTTTTCTCCGAGGCTAGGCCTCGGAGGAAAAGGGACGAAACGGCGTCCCTTTTTCTCCGAGGCTAGGCCTCGGGGGAAAAGGGATGAAAGGCTGTCTCTTTTTCTCCGAGGCTAGGCCTCGGAGGAAAAGGGACGAAACGGGGTCCCTTTTTCTCCGAGGCTAGGCCTCGGAGGAAAAGGGACGAAAAGGGACGAAACAGAGACACGAAAGGAAGCCTGATCCGCGGGATCGGGCTTCCTTTCGTTGGGCGCGGAGGCCCGGCCTGGCTTGGGGAGCCAGGCCGGGCCTCCGCGCCCAACGAAAGGAAGCCCGATCCCGCGGATCGGGCCTCCTTTCGTGTCTGAGGCGCGGAGGCCCGGCCTGGCTTGGGGAGCCAGGCCGGGCCTCCGCGCCCAACGAAAGGAAGCCCGATCCCGCGGATCGGGCCTCCTTTTGTGCCTCAGGCGCGGAGGCCCGGCCTGGCTTGGGGAGCCAGGCCGGGCCTCCGCGCCCAACGAAAGGAAGCCCGATCCCGCGGATCGGGCCTCCTTTCGTGTCTGAGGCGCGGAGGCCCGGCCTGGCTTGGGGAGCCAGGCCGGGCCTCCGCGCCCAACGAAAGGAGGCCCGATCCCGCGGATCGGGCCTCCCTTTCGCGTCACGCCCGGAGGCCCAGCCTGGCTGGGGAAGGGAACCTTCCCTTCCCCAGCCAGGCTGGGCCTCCGCAGCTGACGAAAGGAAGGCCCGATCCACCGGATCGGACCTTCCCTTCCTCAGCCAGGAGGCCCCCGCCAGGCCTCGGGAACGGATTACCTATTTCCTATGGGAAATAGGGCCCGGGTTACGAAATTTTCGGCTTACGAAAAAGTAGCCGGAACCAATTAATTTCGTAACCTGGGGGACCACTGTATTTAATGTTTTAAAAAATGATTTCATGAATGGTGCATTGCCCCAGGGGTCCTGATAGGTTGAGGGGTGATAAGGAAATGCCTTGAATAAAATAAATAATAATAAATATATCCCAGGATTCCATAGGATTCCATAGAATTTTAACTTCCCATGGTAGTTAAAGTGGAGTCAAAGTGCTGCAGTTGTGTAATGTGAAAAGGGCCCACTGTGGTTGTTGCCCAGATGCGGGGGGGATGAAACAATATTGTTTACTTAGTACACGCGTTATATAACTGAAATGATTTGGCCTGCACACAGCTTAGACAGAGATATTAAGTATCATGTAATATACTGACAGCTATTAAAATAACATTGAGCAACAGGAAGCTGCCTTTCACTCCATCAGTCTATTTCTCAACCTGTTGTGTTTAATTATTCTTAAATTGTATCCTTTCTTTAATGATACTCAAAGTGGCTTAATCAAAAGAGAAAAAAGGAGGAAAAGTACATAGAAATCATAAAATGTGGGCGAAACCATCTGAATTACTAAAAATCTTGTTTCACATAATGAGCCAGGAGCAGGGCAAACTCCCATGAAAAGTTCAGCAAAATAAATAAACATACTCGAAGAATTCACCTGCGGCATAAAACAAAAGGAGCTAAGTGAAACTCATCCATGGCTGCATCTGCACTGCAGAAATAATTTAGCTTGGCACTACTGTACTTTAACTGACAAGGTTCACTGCTATGGAATTCTGGGGACTGTAGTTTTTTGAGATATTTAGGCTTCTCTGTCAGAGAGCTCTGGTGCCACAACAAACTGCAGATCCTAATTCCATAGGACAGAGCCATGTCAAACTGTATTATTTTTGCAGTGCAGATATAGCCCAAGAAGAAGCTTCACAATCTGAGAATGCTGCGATTTTATTTGACCCATACCCTCCAACTGTCCTGATTCAGCAGAAAGTCCCATTAGACTGCATTCGCACTATAGAAATAATCCAGATTGATATCACTTTAACTGCCATGACTCGATGCTAAGGGATTCTAGGAATTGAAGATTGTTGTGGCACTAGAGCGCTCTGAAAGAGAAGGCTACATATTTCCCAAAACTATAATTCCCATAATTCCAAAACATTTAGCCATAGCAGTTAAAATAGTTTCAGCCTTTATTATTTCTGCAGTGTGGATGCAACCTTAATCCTTTGTCCTTCTACTTTTTGAGCTGCTTTTAAAGTGTCCCATTTTCTTTCTCACCTTCCCTCCCCCCCCCCACTTTTCCTGATTGTCCTCAACTTACTTCAGTTGCTGAAGACTAAATTCAAGGTGTAAAAGTACTTTGCCTCCCATTAACTCTTCAGGAGGGAGTGGAGAGGAGATCTGAGTCTCAGGAGTTTATCACATGTGAGGAATTTCTCTAAATTTCACAATAGTGATTTTCGTATTCAATTCGGAATTTCGCGTGATTGCATGAAAGTGCATCACACAATGACATGCCTAGGTTATTTCGCGAAAGTAAATTGCGCTATGGATTTGCAATTCACGCGATTGCGCGAAAGCTTATTATACATTTTCTGTTTATTTCAAACCCAAAACAAACAGATTCAGGAATATCTTATTACACCAGTGGATTTCTAAATGCGAAATTGCTCTCCTGCGCATGCCCACTTCTCAACCAATGCCATGGTGACCTCATGTACTTCCAGGTCATTGAGTTTGGGTATTTACTTGCAGTACTAGCCTTTTGCTCCTTTTCACGTGAAAGCCTGCCACCAGCTGAAAGCTTCTACTTGCTGTACTTACTTCTTGCTCCTTTTCACGTGAAAGCCTGCCACCAGCTGAAAGCTTGGCCTCGCGTCCTAAGTCGCATGCACGCTGAGATGTTGGTGTGCCATGCAGGAATTCCCCAAGCATCCTCCATGTTTGCCCCACATCCTAAGTTGCATGCGCGCTGAATTGGTGTGCCATGGAGGAATTCCCCATCAAAGCATCCTCCATGTTGGCCCCGCGTCCTAAGTCGCATGCGCCCTGAGATGTTGGTGTGCCATGCCATGCAGGAATTCCCCATCAAAGCATCCTCCATGTTGGACCGGTGCCCAAAGCCCCATGTGTGCTGAGATGTTGGTGTGCTATGCAGGAATTCCCCATCAAAGCATGCCGCATGTTATGGGTCAGAATAGAAGACTCTCAGGACCCCATGCCCCATGACGTGAGTGTCATCTTGAAATCACTGTAACAGTGCCAATTCTGGGAGGGGGGGGGGTCACAGCTTATCTACCCGGAAAAGTGGTGCCTTGCACGAATTCTATGGAATGAATGGGAACCAGGGCAGATGGGGGGTCTGTTTGGATAGCCCTTGGGGACCTCATCACACCTGGGCAAGTGAAGGAGGCATTGCTATGGCAACTGTTGGAAGGCAGGAATCACGCAAAAAGATGAGGGTAAAGCTGGCACTAGATGAGCGTAAAAGTGCTCCCTCCTCTGGCAACCTGTTCATGCATGGCAAAACATTTTGGGGACTACAGGAAGTAAAAAGGAAAAGCCAGTGCCATGAAGGATCATGGGAATTGTAGTAAAGATGGTGAAATTGGGGATGAACAGAAATGCCTATCACACCCCCAAAAAGCGAAATGAATACGAAATTGCCAGGGAATAGGAATTGTAAGTCCGCTAGTTCACCGAATTTGCCTATGTTCTGACCACATTCGCACATCAAGCAAAAGCATATAATAACCCTCACGCAATTATGTGAAAACTCCCATTTCGTTCGCAAAAACCAGGAATTGCATGTAATGAGAAATCACGCAATCGCGCGAAACCCCATGATTGCGTTTGGTTTTTCAGTAAAAAATTGGTTGTGTGATAAAGTCCTCACTCTTCCCTGTAGACTCAGGCAAAAGCAAACTGCTGCCACCTCTTCAATCTTGTGTGTGCTTCCTCATTTATTCCTTCTGACATCTTGACCACATTGAAGTTGCTTGGCCACCCGGGTCCCAGGGTTCATTTGTGAAATTCTGGAGGGTATGGTTGATTTGGTTTACAGGACTTTTATGTTTACATTTTTCACTTTTAAGCTGCCCTAAATTCAAACATGGGCAAATCCCCTCTGAAAAAACTTGCCAAGAAAACCCCATGATAGGTTTGCCTTAGAGCTGCCATAACTCAGAAACAACTTGAAGGTATACAACAACAACAACAACAACAACAGCACACAAGCTGGTAGAGGCTGCAGCAGTTGGCCTTTCCATGAGACTACAGGGAAGGGCAAGATTCGTACCCTTCCTCTTCTCCCCCAGCTGAATTACTGTAATTGAGTGAAAACTACTTTTGCACTTTGAATTCAATTTGCAGCAACTGAAGTAAGACGATGAAGGAAGAAAATGGGAGAAGGAGAGAGAAACTGTGTCATTTTAAAAGCAACTGGGAAACAGTGGGATAGCAGCTGATTCACGGAGACTGTCCCTGCCAAATTGGGATAGTAGTTGGAGAGTATGCTTTGTTAGGCAGACTGATGGGAGCTGTAGTCCAGCAATATTTGAAAGACCATTGATTTCCCCAGCCCCATCTTCCTCCAAGTTAGCCTTCTCTTAACATCTGGAATGCTTTTCTCAATATCTATCTAAAAGCACTACCAACAATCCCAGCTTCCTTACCGTTGCTCCTCCTGCCACTGACCCTTGCTGGTTATAGCCACCTACTCTAAATAACCTTTAATTTGTGAACAGGCATTCTTAACAAGAATTGTGATATCACCCACGTCCATGTCTACTGATACGCTTGGCAGCAGGAGAATCAACATTGTCTTGTATCATGGGTGAAGTCACACATTTCCCAACTCTAATTGTTGCTACTATTGAGGTGGCACAATCGAACGCTTGAGTGTGGGCATCTATTTATCTTACATCACAGGGGGCAGCTGTCAATTTGCACACATACTTTACAACAGGGCTCCCTCCCATCAGCCACAGCCATCATGGGTACTGGTGAGGGATGACGGGAAGAGCATTTTATCAACTTCTCAAGTGCCAAAGTTTCCCCATCCCTGTTTCACAACCTATTGGGTCATTTCCCAATTGCCTAGTTAGTTTCTGGCCAAAGTGCAAAGTGCTGGTTATTATCTTTAAAGCCCTGTATGGTTTGGGTCCAGGTTACCTACAGGATTGCTACCTCCCTTACAATCCACAGCTGGCCAGGACTAGGTTGGCAACAGTCAGCCAGAGGACTTTTTTTCCCCAGCCGCCCTTAGACTGTGGAATGACCTGCCGGAAGAGATCTGACAGCTGAATATGCCATCTGAATTTAAAACAACATTGTCTCTTCCAGCAGGCTTATTTTTAAATTTTTAAATTCTGAATTTTAAATAGTGATTTTTATACTATGGATTGATTGTGTAAGGTTTTATTTGTTCTTTTAATGGAAATATTTTTTTTAAATGGAAATATGAGTTTTAATAAAAAGTATATTATAAATATCTATCCAAGCAAAATAAATCTTTGAGGGTAAATTGGTGGAATGTATTCTAGCCTATTAGAAACAAACAAAATGCTCATTAGTCAGAAATGGATTAAAAGATATAGCTGCACCATCAGTAAGATCAGGAAAGAGCTATAGTGTTTGCTCTTTGCTTTACAGATGTAATTGTCACAAGCAACTCCTCTTTTTTCCAGTTTCTTAAACGAATGCCACCTTTCTCTTAAGTTGGACCCAAGGCATTTCACAAGAGATACTTAAAAAGAGGTTCAGTTTCCAAACACAATTAATAACATTGCATTGGTATGACTATTTAAAAACATTAAATCACTAAAAAATAAAATAAAAAAAAAATACAAAAACAAACCTCCCAGTAAGAAATATCTCTGAGCATAGTTATATTTTAAAAGCCTGCTTGAAAAGAAACATTTTTGCTTGCTGACAAAAGGAAAGCGGGGAGGGGGCCAGCCTGACCTCTTGTGGAAGGGAGTTCCAGAGGGTGGGAGCGCAGCCACCAAGAAGGCTGTATCTGGTGTCCTCATTTGGTGGGAATCGGGATGGTGGCAACTGGCAGGATCAGGAGAAGTCCTTCCCCTGAGGATCTTAGGAGAGCCAGCATGGTGGACTAGGACTCTGGAGACCAGGGTGTGAATCCCCAATTGCCTGTAGAAACCCCCTGATCTTAGGCAAGTCACAGTCTCTCAGCCTCAGAGGATGGCAATGGCAAAACCCCTCTGAAGAAATTTGCCAAGAAAACCCTGGGATAGATTTGCCTTAGGATCGCCATAAGTCACAAATGACTTGAAGGCAAACAACACCATATAGATTTTAGAGTTCTGGCAGGCCCCTATGGGGAGATACAGTTTTTGGACCTTATCAGATGTCGGAAATTGGAAGTATAATCCAATGGCAATCCAAACGCAATAATGGGGTTTCATGTTATTGCAAATTAAAGTATCTCACACAATTTCAGGCAAAAGGGAAGTAATTCTGAACTCAATCATAGGTTTTACCTTATTGCGAATTAAAGCATCTCACGCAATTTCAGGCAATGGGGGGTCATTTTCGGGTAATGGGAAGTCATTCTGAATGCATTCCGAACAGAATAGGAATTCACGTGAATTCAAATTGGCTCCATTCGCAATAAAGAGATATTCCTCCCATCTGATAAGGTCCTTTCAAATAGAATCATAGCATCCTAGAGTTGGAAGAGACCACAAGGGCCATCCAGTCCAACCCCCTGTCATGCAGGAACTCCCATACAAAGCATTCCCGACAGATGGCCATCTGTTGTTGTATTGTGTTCATTGTGTACAGAATCTCACATATTCTACAAACATGTTCCTAATCCTTCTCTGAACCTCTGAAATTAAACTCTAAGTAAGCTAAAGACAAAGGGGGAAGGTGAGAGGAGGAGAGAGAAAATGAGACATTTTAAAAACTGGAAAAAGTGGGGCGACAGATTAATGGGGGCAGTCCCTGCCAAATGAAACAGTTTGAGAGTATACAATACACAAGTGTCTACCCTAATCTGCAATAAAATAAAATAAATGGTGGGATCTTAAACCTGCAGTTTGGCCCAAGGCATGTCTTGGGGAAACAGCTCAACAACAGCAATGAGAGGATGAAGCAGGCTACAAAGATATAAGGGGAATGGAATGCTTGTTTAAGTCAAATAAGTCAAATAAATAAATAAATACATTCGTGTGCAGGGGAAAACACTGCAAGGTATGTTTTGTAAGCAACAGGGAATAACTACAGGTATTTTATTCCTTGAATCAATCCTATGCAAATGTTAAAAATAACATTCTTCTGAGCAGCTCCTAACAAAGGATCAATGTGATACAAACTGAATCCTGTAATGTATAGATTAAAATAAGGCAACAGAAAATACAAGTAAGGCAACAATAAAACATAAAAGCCAACATGGCCGTAGTGGTTTGGGTGAAAGACTCTGTTGAACAGAGTTTGATTCCCATTTGACAATGAAACCCGCTGGGTGACCTTGAGCAAATCAAACTTTTTCATCCTCAGAGGAAAGCAAAGACTAAACATATTCGGCAATCCCCCCCCCCCCCAAAATGATAGGTTTGCCATTGAGTCGCCATTTCAAGTTGGAAATGACTTGAAGGCACACAAACAAATTCTGCCAAGAAAATCCCATGATAGGTTTGTCATTGGGTCACCATAAGTTGGAAATAGCTTGCAGGCACACAACAACAAGAACAAAACATATGAACCAGTACAGAATCAATCTTAAAAAGCCCAAGAAGATGAGAATGATAAGGAAGAGACATGCCTCTTTTAATTTCTAGAAATTGGAAAAGAAATAGCTAGACAGCACTTGCAGGGTGAACAAGGAGCCCTTTCACACTACACAGTTATATTCTTTCTATATTCCTATGGAATCCTAAGGCTGCACAGCGAGGGAGAAGTGCTTACAATTCAAAGTCAGAGACCTTCTCTAGTGCCTCACCAAACTACAAATTCCAGGATTCCATGGGATGCAGCCATGGCAGTGAACATGGAATATAATGCAATCCATAGTCTCCTCTCTGAGCAACTGCTATCTAGACCCCAAAGGTGGGCAAAGTTTCCACATGGACCTTTCTGTGTGGTTCCCAGTACTTCCCTCCCCCCAGGTCATTTTTTTCCTCCCAATAATTGTTTTGCTTCAAATAGTCCCCAAAGATCCTCTAGGGTCCATGAAGGGCATTCCCAAGGAGTTCTGAGGGCTCCTTGGAGGCCATTTTGTGCCCAGGCTTTATAAAAAAAAACACACACACACACACAAAACACAGGGAGTTAACAGAAAGATAGTTCTGCTCACATTCTGTTCTCTCCTGGGCCTAAAATGGCATGTGAAGACTCCAAAACATACTGCTTTATCACACTTGGGGGCAAACAGAATTTAAACAAGAGTTAAACGAGAGTTAAACAGGAAATGTCCTGTGATAAACATAGGGCATTTCCTGTTTAACTCTCCTTTAAATCCTGTTTGCCCCCTTGTGTGATAAAGCAGATAGTGAGAATGCCACTCATGTCCCTTAGGACTTTATCAGACAACGGCAATTGAAAGTATAATTCAATGGCAAGCCAAACGCAATCATGGGGTTTAACATTATTGCATGTGAGTGTATCTCATGCAATTTCGGGCAATGGGAAGTCATTCCGAATGCAATCATGGGTTTTACATTATTGCATATTAGAGTATCTCATGCGGTTTCGGGCAATGGGGAAGTCATTTTCAGGCAATGGGAAGTCATTCTGAATGCATTCCGAATGCAATTAGAATTCATATAAATTCACTGAACTAGTGAATTCACGTAATTGCAAATTGGCTCTATTCAAAATGGAGAAAAATTCCTTCCGTGTGATAAACTCCACACACACACACAGAGACACACACACAAAACACAGGGAGTTAACAGAAAGAGACTCACTTTCTGTTCTCTCCTGGGCCTAAAATGGCATGTGAAGACTCCAAAACATAGTGAGAATGCCACTCATGTCCCTTAGAGTGTATGCACAGGAGCCCCTCAGAAACTTTTTATTTGCAGGGGTGGTGCAGTCTTCCAAGGCTGCAATTCCTTCCACAGTTTTCCCACCATCTTCCTGGATTCTTTATTCTTTATGTCTTTGGTTTTTGTTTCTCCCAAAATGGGATTCAAGAGCCGCCTTGAAGTCTTTGGAACACTAGGCCAAAAAGAAGCAGAGAATTGTCAAAGGAAATCTGTGCTGATGTCTTTTTTAAACGGCACAATTATTCCCCATAATAGATAGCTGCATTAATAATAGCCAGAAACAAGTGACTTTGCAAGGTGCTTTAGCTGCCTCAATAGGTGTAGCACATTGATAATTTGACGGATCCTCATAAGTATACATTTGTCCTGCGCAACTGCGCAGTTCCCAGCCGGCAATGATAATTTGACTGTATGGTGTAACTGCGTTTGCGCAGTTCGCAAACCTGTGCAGTTGCGCAGCACAAATGTATACTTATGAGGATCCGTGAAATTATCATTGCTGCTCCTCTGCCTTTTTAAACTGTGCCGTTGCACTGGTGCATCATGAAAGAACCCCTTTATTTTGTGAATGAATTGACATGTTATCCACAGTAGAATAACAGTAACGGCATCCCAGAGTCCCTACTGCGCATGTCTAGGGTTCGGATTAGGAGTGGAGCTAGGATTTGGGAGCTTTAAAAAACTTCGCAGATAAACCCCAGCTTTTACACCTGCAGGGCATTGAGGAATTGTGTAGTTTGCAGCCGGCAAGGAAAAAAAATTTAAAGGTTCACCGCGGCTAAAAGCCGCGTTCATTGCCACTCATGTAGCTGCTCCGCCTGTGTTTGTAGTGTTCTGACAGCTTCCCATGTAGCTGCTGAGCCACAGAAAAGACCTCAGATAAGTCGTTCCCACACCCCTCAGTCTAGCTGTCCTGTACTTTTTAAATGCACACCTGGGGCTTGCAGTCTAGCTGCTGAGCATTAAGGAAAGTGCAACTTCATGTCACACTTTCCTGCCAATCTAAAAAGCCCCCTTCATTGTGGGAAACACATTTTGCTGCAATCCTTGCTTTGAGCCATACAACTTTGGAAGGGGAATGGATTCTCCAAATGTCCACCCCCACTACCTATTCAGGAATCCACAGCTAAAGGATCCCTGACAATAAGCCTCTCAAAAAAATAGAATTCCTCTTGCTCCAAGGATGTGTCTACACTGTAGAAATAATGCAGTCTGACACCACTTTAAGTGCTGTAGCTCCATCTGATGGAAACCTGGGTTTTATAGTTATACAAAACCTTTAGCCTTCACTGCCAAAATGCTGGTGCCTCACAAAACCTAGGCATCCCAATATTTCTGTAGGATTGAACTGTGGCAGTTCAAATGGTGTTAAACTGCATTATTTCTACCATGAAGATGCGTGCCAAGTAGCCCATTCCAATATTAAAGAGCTCTTGGCATCAGGAGTTTCTTCCTAAAATTTAGTCCAAATGTCTTTTCTCATAATTTGAAGCTATAGGTTCAGGTCCTGCTCTCTGTAATAGCAAAACCCAAGCTTACTTCATTTTCCACATGACAGATCATCTTTCCTTAGGCTAAGTATATCAGCCTCCCTCAACTGTTGAGTCTTTGTAGTAACCTTGCTACTTAAACCCATTAAGTTGATCAGTTTATAAAGCTGGGAAACCGGGTGTGTGCAATGAGCACGTTAAAGAAATCCGAACATGCTTGAGAATTTTTTAAACAAGCAGCACAGGAGCCTGAAGGGATCCGTCACCTTCATGAGTTAATTCTCTGTGTATCTCAATGGTGGGATTCATGGCTTGAAGACATTGGTGTCTTCAAAGACTCAGGACAATGCGTTCTTTGAAATGGAGCAATCTACTTTTGCAGGCATTCCAGGATACAGGGCATTTTTAACACAAAAGGGTCTTGTAGGATTTCACATACTGATATTCCAGGCTAACACAGCTATGTCTTTGAATTTTACCACCACGGAATGCATGTTTGATGATAGCTGTATCCACTTGGCTCTTGATCTCCTCTGCATTTTTGTGTTAAGTATGATTGCATATCTACGGTTTCATTATCTGTAGTTAGGCACTCTCAAACACTCCCCAAAGTGGATGAGAAAACATTTGAATAAATATGTGGATATTTAACAATGAGAGAGCCACACTACACTACAATGTGTGTCGTAGTCTGAGCGTTGGACTACAACTTCAAAGGCCAGGATTCAGTTTACTGCTGAGCCATGGAAACCCCATGGGTGAGCTAGGTTGAATCACACACTCTTAGCCTGAGAAAATCCCATGAAACGTAAGGGTTACCATAAATCAGAAATAACTGAAGGCACACAACAACAACGCAACTTAACAATGGGAACCACTGAGGACGTACTTGTGTTTTTTAAAACACCAATAATATCACAAGCAGACATCAAATGCAAAGAGAAAAGTAATTTTCCATCACTGCAAAATATCCCTCCCCACTTCATTATTATTATTATTATTATTATTATTATTATTGAAGTTGAAGGCTTTCATGGCTGGCACCCATAGTTTCTTTAATGGGTTTTTCGGGCTATGTGGCCGTGTTCTGGAAGAGTTTATTCCTGATGTTTCGCCAGCATCTGTGGCTGACATCTTCAGATGCTGACAAAATGTCAGAAATAAACTCTTCCATAACACGTTCACATAGCTCGAAAAAAACACAAAACAACTATTATTATATTTTTTGCACCCCGATTTCCCCCCAAAATTGGAACTCAGTGCTTGTAAACCAGACTTTTCCAACATGGTTGTCCCCACTCCTGGATACGCTGGGCTTTAAAAAGTTACTTTCTGGATTTCAACTTCTAGATTCCCTCTGCTAGTATGATTATTAGTAATGCTGTCTGGGGCTTCTTGGACTTGTAATCCAAAATTACAAATTTCTAAATTCTGGCTGGACTACAGTCCCATGCTAGCCAGGGACAATGGAGATTGTAGTCATACACACTTTGTCCATAACTCTATGTGGGGGAGACAGATCATCTAGTTCTGAGCTGAAATGGCATGCAGGCATACCTCAGTTAACAAAGCCTGGCAGAAAGAAGTTGCTTTTAAAGAAGTGCCTGGCCTACCCACATCTTTTCTTCCTCATCTTCTGTCTAGATGGAAGTTTTTTGACAGCATCAGCTCTTTGCTTCTCCATCAGTGTCACCCACCACTACTGCTGTTGCCCAGTAGCATAAATCAAAGCAACTACACATGCATGCACACACACAAACACACACACAAAAGTAAATGTACCTTTAGGAGACATAGCGACATTTTATAAAAGTGTCAACTTTTCACAAATTGCTGCAGACAGATACTCTGCCCAAATCAAGAGTAACAAAAGAGACATGTAAATGTTTCGTAAGTCAAATACAACTTGGATAAATCATAAATAGCAACACATGCTTTTAACAAGCCAAAGCATTTCAGCAGAGCTATTTCTTCATTAGTGGCTTGGAGAAACAAAAGGTGGCTTTATCAGGCCAGGTCTTCTCATTCTTATCAGCGATCAAACTTCTGTAGACCAAGGGTGGGCAATTGTGGGAGGCTAAGAAACCACATTAACTTTCCAGGAGATGCTGGATGACTACACACCCCACCAGATATCACTTCTTATTCACTTCAAGATTTAGAAAAAAAAAGCCTCTCCTGATTTTATAACTTTTTTGTTTTCTACAACTTTTGGAATTTCAGATTAATGTTGTATATTTTTACTATAATTGATTATCTGTGCTGACTATCTTGTTTTATTCTGTATTTTGTGTTTTTTTAAACTGTATTGTAGTATTGTATGTTATTGAAATAATCATAAAAGTTTTATTCTGTTTGTAAAGCACCATGTACATGGATGTATTTTATTGTCATTCCAGCCCCAAATGAAAACAGGATGGTTTACAAAATCCTTTGGAGTGTAACTGGTTTGAAACAGATTCACAATTGTGCATTATTTTGAATTGCATTTTAACTGGTTTTAATCTGTTTTCTTCTAAATTGTTAAATTATTTAATATGTTTTTAGCCTTAAATTTTTAAAAATAACATTATCTTGGATTGGTCATGTTGATTTTATTGCGCTTTCCTCTCTCTGACAGCCTTTGAGGTATTTAAAGACTGCAATCATGTCATCCCTCAGTCTTATTTCCAGCAAGTTGAACATGCCCAGATCCTTCAACCTTTCCTGTTTTGTTCTCCATAACTCTTAGCATCCTTGTTACCTTTCTCTAAACCTGCTCCAACTTGTCTATATCCTTCTTAAAACAAGAGGCCCAGAAATGAACACATTATTATGTATGAGGCCTGCCCAGTGCAGAATATGGGGGACTATTACTTCCCTTGACATGAAAACAATGCTTCTGTTATGCAAGCTAAAATATCATTCACTTTCTTTGCTGCAGCCTCACACAGCTGGCTCATGTTTAATTTATGATCAACAATAATCCCAAGGTCCTTTTCACACATAGTGCTGCTGAGCCATGTATCTCCCCCCCCCCCCCATTCTATATCTATCCTTCTGGTTTTTGTCCCCCAAATGTAGAATTTTGCATTTTTCTCTAAAATGTCATTTTATTAATTTCTGGTCAATTTTCTAGTTGATCAAAGCCCTTTTGTATTTTGTTCTTATGCGTTAATCATCCCTCTCAGTTTTGTATCATCTGCAAATGTGATAAGGATTCCTTCTACCCTTTCATCTAAATCACTGATAAAAATGTTGAAGAATCATGGCCCTGGGCTTTGTCCCAGGCACTCTACTCATGACCTTTCTCACTTTGAAGGACAGCCATTGATGATGACCGTTTGAGCAGTTTTCCAACCAATTATGGATCCATCTGAGGGTATCTATGGCTATCCCATATTTAATCAGTTTCTTAACATATTATGGGGGACCTTTATCAAATGCTTTGCCAAAATCCAAATAAATGACATCCACAGCATCCACACTATCTACTAAACTAGTGACCTGATTTTTTAAAAACCCAAAGATATAATATTAGTTTGGCTGGATTTGTTCTTGACAAATCCATGCTGACTCCCTATTGATCACTGCATTGTCATCAAGATACTTGTAGGCAGACTGCCGTATAACCCATCCTATTATTTTTCCTGGTATTGAGGTCAAGATGACTGCTCTGTAGTTTCCTGGGTCTTCTTTATTGTCTTATTTGAAGAGAGGGGAAATGTTTGCTTGTCTCCAGCACCTCACCCATTCTCCAAGATTTCTCAAGAAATGATGGCAAATGATTCTGAGAGTATGTCAGAGAGTTCTTTCAGTACTCTGATGCTGTCCACCAGTCTCTGCAGATTTGTAGGTTTATCACACGGCACTTGGAGAACGGGAACAGAATGGAACGGAAGGGAATGGAACAGAACTGGGGGGGGGGGGAAATGTGTGTTATCGCATGGGAGAACACTGTCAATGCCACTGGCAGTCCCCAATCTGTTCCCCAACAGCCCATTTTAAAGGACTGTTCAGAATTGTTCTTCAAAATCAGCTGCTGGGGAATGGATTGGGGACTCCTGGCGGCATCGGTGGCATTCTCCCATGCAATAACACCATTTCCCCCCATTCCGTCCATTCCATTCTGTTCTGTTCCATTCCGTTCTCATTCCTCAGAGTGCAGTGCGATAAACCTATTGATCCCATTTATGTTAACTAGGTGATTCCTGACTAACTCCTGATCAGTCCTGCTATGCAGCCTGAATTTCTTGCCAAGGTCTCTGCTGATGCATGGAAGCACACAGTCTTCTTTTTGGAGAGAGAAAAAAATGAAGTACTGTACTGTTATTTGGTAATTATTCATTTTCCACAATTGGGAAGCACTCCCTCCTGTAAACTACTTTGTTTGGTTTCTCTGTGTAATACAGTTGCTATTATTAAACTTCACTTACTTGATTATACATATTCAACCAAATGTATGGTGTAAATGTCTTTATTACATGTGTATAAAGAGTCATATATAATTTAATTGCATTATACACCTGTTTTTGTGGTTTGGTACTAATTCACTCAGAGGCCTTCTGTGGTTTGTGTTTGCTTTCTGTTTTCCCAGTTGCTTTTCATAGAATCATAGTATCCGAAACGTTAGGGTAAATCAGAAATGACTGAAGGCACACAACAACAATGCAAATGAGAACGTACTCCTGTTTTTTAAAACATCAAAATCAAATATCAAATGCAAAGAGAAAAGTAATTTTCCATCACTGCAAGACATCCCTCCCACATCATCACTATTATTATTATTATTATTATTATTATTATTATTATTGGCTTTTGTGGCTGGCACCCATAGTTTTTTTATGGGTTTTTTTTTTTGGCTATGTGGCTGTGTTCTGGGAGAGTTTATTCTTGATGTTTTGCCAGCATCTGAGGCTGCCATCTTGAGATGCTGATGAAATGTCAGAAATAAACTCTTCCAGAACATGGTCACATAGCCCAAAAAACCACAAAACAACTATTACTATATTTTTTGTACCCCGATTGTGGAAGAGACCACAAGGGCCATCCAGACCAACCCCCTGCCATGCAGGAAATCAAAGCATCCCTGAGAGATGGCCATCCAAGGGGATAGCATAACCAAAGATAAGGAGAAAGAGCTACACAGAAATAAAGCAGTTTGACACCACTTTAACTGCCACGACTCTGTCTGACAGAATCCTGGGATTTGGATTGATGAGGCTCTAGAGCTCTCTGACAGAGCAGGCTGAATACCTCACCAATTACAAATCTCAGGATTTCATAGAATGGAACCATTACAGTTAAAATGGTTTCAAACTGCTTAATTTCTGAAAACAGAAACAATCATGCTGTTTTTTCCTTCATTCTCACCCTGTGCTCCTTAAAATAACAAAACCCAAAACAGGTTAGATGTACCTTTGACTACATGTGAGGGAAAGTGACAGCAGAAAGTTGAAAAACCTGAAATGAAATTAACAGTAAAAGTGCATTAAATAGCAGAACTGCCAGAGAGGGGGAAGGAAGTAACCACGGTGCTGGGGATGTTACTAAAAATAATTGATAGATACATGCCCAAGAGGTAAGGTTCATGCAGCACAGCCGTGACAGTGTATGTATTCACTGAATAAATCGAATTGAAAGGACAGACCTCTAAAAATGAAGCTTACAAAGAGTGTGGGAAGAGGAGTTGTGTAATTCACCACTGATTCCATGACAATGAAGATCTAGTCAGTGCCTGTAAGAGTATCAGGAAGAGTCAGGGCCACAATTGGTCACAAATCTGGAATGTAAAGAATACCTTCAACTGGCCAGGCCCAAGTCTTTTTGCCACCTGAGTCAGCTCTGGGCCAATGGTATTGTCACCCACTCCCCACAATTTAATATACATTGAGTCTCAGTCATCCAAACTGTATGGGACAAGAAGTGTTTTGAATTTCATATGGGTTTTTTTGGGGTGGGGGGGATTTTGGAATATTTGCATATCATCTTGGAGATGCGACCCAAGTCCAAACATGTAAACCATTCATGTTTCGTATACGCCTAATACACATACCCTGAAGGTAATTTTATACACAATATTTTGAATAATTTTGTGCATGAATCCAAGGTTGCATAAACTGAACCATCAGAAAGCCAAGGGGTCACTATCTCAGCCACCCAGGTGGACAATAAATTTTCGATTTTGGAGTATTTCAGATTTTGGAATTCTGGATAAGAGAGATACAGCCTACAGAAACTGACTGAGTTGACAGTCGAACCTACTTTGATACAAGTGACAGGATAGCATTATACACAGAGAATTTACAGACTGAGAGGGAAAATGCCACTAAATCCTGGCCAGCCCTATTACTGGGTAAAGCAAGGCAACTGAAGCAGGGCCAAAACAGACCTGCAAAAAACGCCAGCTTCGGGGTGGTGTGGGGGGTGGTGTGTGCATGGCGCATGCCCCAACATCACCCCCAAGCCAGCATCACACCGTTCCACTGACCACACAGCAGGCAGCGTCACTGTGTTTCTGCGGTGTGGCGTAGAAACACTGAAAAGCCACTGCTGCAGCAGAAAAGGTGCCTTTATTCCACCTCTAAAAGGAGCGGCATTTTGCTACTTCTTTGCTACCTCCTGATCCTATGCTCAAAGTGACGTTGTAGAAGTGGACTTTCAGGGCCATCTGTTTTGCCCTGCAATGTGGCATTGAGAGTTGGATTATGACTCTGGAGACTAGGGTTTGATTCCCAGCTTAGCTGTGAAACCCATTGGGTGATCTTGGGAAAATTATGCTCTCTCAGCCTCAGGGGAAGGCAATGGCCAAACCTCTGAAGAAATCTTGCCAAGAAACGGCACCCAACAACAACAACAGGACAACTGCCTTAGGTGACAGATGGTAGGGAGCCGTATCCATAGTCTCTAGTCTAGGCCATCCTTTTTTGCTCCTATACTTAGCTATTCCCTTCTCTTTTGAGGCACAACTGTGTCTGGCATTTGGCCTCCTGTTCTTGCACCAAACTAGCCTACAATCTGTACAGGTCTGTGAGATAATCTTTTGTCAGCACAATAGGATGTTGTGGTTTGTGGGCAATCCTCTATCAAATGTGTGCAACATTTGATAGCAAAGTAGCCATCAGCATGGGAAATGTGACACAGTTTCCCATAGGGTTTGAACTGGGCAGAACTGGAATTTCTGGAATGGGAAAACAAAATCTGTATTCAGTGGTGGTGAGGAAATTAAAGGAGAGAGAAAAGTTAAGGGTTTTTTTCCCTTGCTAAGAGGAGTCTGAAAAAAAAAAAAAGATTAAGTGAGCTTTATAACTTAAACGATATTCATTATCCACCCTCGGGGATAATAAATATTCTTTGTCATCATTGCATTGAACTGCTAAAGCTGCCTAGAGAAGAAAGCAGGCAAGGATGTCGATGCTTATATCTCAGTACAGATTGTAATAGATAAAATAAGAGAATTGACATTGTATAAGAAAGACAAAATGGCTTCAGTAAAATGGGGTGGTGGTGGTGGTGGTGGTGGTGGTTGAGTGGTACCACAACCTCCATCAGACAGTGAAATAAAGATACTGTATGTTTGTTGCTGTTGTGTAGCTTCAAATAATTTCTGACTTATAGCAACCCTAGGGTAAACCTATCATAGGGTTATTTTGGCAAGATTTGTTCAGAGGGATTCGCGTTCGCTTTTCTCTGAGACCGAGAGGATGTGACTTGCCCAAAGTCAATCAATGGGTTGCCACTGAGTGGAGATTCGAACTCTGGTGTCTAGAATCATACTGCAATGCTCAAACCATTACACCATACTGGCTCTCATATATGTTACATTTGGGTTTGCTTTTTTTTTTTTTAAGTATGTTGGGAAAGATGATGTTCTGCCCTGCAGCCACATGAGCTCCGCAAGGTTTTTGTGTTCCTTGGCTCCTGAAGACACTCCAAACCTCCCTTTCATGACAACCTCCCCAAAACAATGAGTTACCTCTTCTGGAAGTTTCCAAGGGCAGGAATCCATCTGTTTAAAATGTTGTTCCTCCCCATCCTGCCTAATATTTGAAAATGGCAGCTTTTCAAAACCAGAAACCAATTTCCATCCACTTCTGTTTCTATTGTTCGTTTGCTTTCAGTTGAGTTATTACTAATTAAAAGAGAGATCCCACTGAAGAGCTAACCTATTCCACATTTCTCAAAGCCTAACTGTCCTGGATTTTTGAAAAATAATTTTTTGCTTTTCACTATTCCTTCAGGTTCAAGGAGTTACAATTATTAGATCACTAGATCAAGCCACTTATTCCAGATGAGTTCCAGGAGTATGAATTGTGTTAAGGGCTTTTAAAGTTACCAGTCTCAGTAAATCATTCTCCCTCATTCTTACTTCTAAATGTAATAAAGGATCCATATTAATCAGATCAGAAATTTCTTAATATCGATAAAATCTAATGGGCTCTAGAAAATGGTAAAAACACTTGAAATCCATGTAGAGTTAAGAAGAAAAAATCAAGAAGGACAGAGGGCTGAGAAGTAGAATAATCATGAAAGGCATTTTTCAAATTCATTCTGGGAAGACTTTTGGTGCAAGTTTTTCATTTAAACTTACCCAGAAGTTTAACATAACCATAACAGTTAATTTTTACTCACGTAACATAAATAAACAGCTGTTATGTCAAAAGTGCTTGGATTTTGTGTTCCTGCATGGCAGGAAGTTGGATTAGATGGTTCTTATGGCCTCTCACAACTCTATGAGTCTATAAAATGTAATTTAATTAGTTCTTTTCCTTTTTAATTGGCTAAATGTATGAACTCTTTCGTACAGTACTAGCTTTCCTATCTTTGTCATTTGCTCTGACCATTCTGGAAATATTATGCTGTTATGTGACAAAGTAGTTCTGCGGGATGTAAAATGATTGTACGACTGCTTTTGGTTAATTTGCATAGGCAAATGATACAATAAGATACCACTGAGTCATTGTTGGGTCTGACTCATCCATTCAGTGTATTTGGCCCATCCAAGTGCTGTAGGCTGTATGTCAGAGAAAGGGACTGGTAAAACCACCTTTGAACATTCCTTGCCTAAGAAAATACAATGAAATTCATGTGGTCACCATAAATTGACAGGTGACTTCAACACACACACACACACACCATGGAAAACAGGCAGTTGTGAGTTATGAACCTATTACAGGAAAAGGGGAAAGCATGCATGTCATATTCCAATGTCGCTTCACAGATCAGTTTTCATTCACTTTGCAGATGTCATACAATTCAGGTTTAATATTTATGGATTGTATGACATGGCAACTTCTTCATCCTTTCTTTAATTTTCATCCCTTCTTTTGTCTTCAAGAGGCCCATTTTCACATCAGACATAAAGCAACTGGACATTTGAACCAAATCTGCCTTTCAGCATCGATTTCTTTCAGCATGCAGCTATGGATTAAATCTAATCCCTTTGGCAGTTAGTGTGAATTTTGCAATGCTATTAGTAAGTGCTTGAAATGGTTCCTAATTAACAGTGTTGTGGTTGTTGTGCTACTTTGGCACACATATTATGGTGGCAACTGGGGAACTCCTGCTAGGATTTGGGCTATTAATGCAAATTTAGGACATTATCACACAAGGCTAGAAAAGTGGCATTTTAACAGGATAGAATCATCTTTGGCTTGTACAGGTGTTCCTCTGTATCCACAGTCTCTTCATCCACAGATTCAACCATCCTCAACTTGAAAATATTAAAAAAAAAATTAAGCAAACCTTGATTTTGCCATTTTTATAAGGGACAAAGTTTTACTGTACCATTGAATATATGATAGGACTTAAGCATCTACAGGTTTTGGTTATCCATGGGAGGTCCTGGAATCAAACCCCAGCAGATACTAAGGGCCTACTGTACTTATCACAGTGTGTCATGTCCGTCCTGTTGTTGCCTTGATTTCCATTTGTTACTCACAGAATCATAGA
The DNA here is from genome assembly GCA_034509955.1 of Urosaurus nigricauda. Taxonomy (NCBI): domain Eukaryota; kingdom Metazoa; phylum Chordata; class Lepidosauria; order Squamata; family Phrynosomatidae; genus Urosaurus; species Urosaurus nigricauda. Next base: position 312,186,437 of record JAOEGL010000002.1, read on the forward strand.
ATCATAGAGTTGGAATAGACCACAAGGGCCATCCAGTCCAACCCCTTCTGCCATGCAGGAACCCACCATCAAAGCATTCCTGACAGATGGCCATCCAGCCTCTGATTAAAGACCTCTAAGGAAGGAGACTCCACTATACTCTGAAGGAGTGTGTTCCACTGTCTTGTGTGACAGCCCTTACTGTCAGGAACTTCCTCCTAATGTTGAGGTGGAATCTCTTTTCCTGCAGTTTGCATCCATTGTTCCATGTTCTAGTCTCTGGAGCAGAAAACAAGCTTGCTCCCTCCTGAATATGACACCCCTTCAAATACTTAAAGAGGGCTATCATATCACCTCTTAGCCTTCTCTTTACCAGGCTAAATATCCCCAGCTCCCTATGTCACTCCACATAAGGCATGGTTTCCACACCCTTTACCATCTTAGTTGCTCTCCTTTGGACACGCTCCAATTTCTCCACATCCTTTTTGAACTGTGGTGCCCAGAACTGGACACAGTATTCCAGGTGGCACTTGACCAAAGCAGAATAGAGTGGCACCATTACTTCCCTTGATCTAGACACTATACGTCTTTTGGTGCAGCCTAAAATAGCATTGGCCTTTTTAGCTGCTGATCCTCACTGTTGACTCACATTCAACTTATGGTCTACTTGGACTCCTAGATCTCTTTCATACGTAGTTTCATTCAGCCAGATGTCCCCCATCCTTTATCTGTGCATTTCATTTTTCCGCCCTACGTGTAGGACCTTACATTTCTCCGTGTTGAATTTCATTTTGTTAGCTTTGGACCAGGTTTCTATTCTAGGTCATATTGAATTTTGATCCTGTCCTCTGGGGTATTAGCTACTCCTCCTAGTTTAGTGTCATCTGCAAATTTGATGAGTATGCTCCCAATTCTGTTATCCAAGTCATTGATAAAGATGTTGAATAGCACTGGGCCCAGGACTGAACCATGTGGGACCCCACTGGTCACTTCTCTCCAGGATGAAAAGGAACCATTGCTGAGCACCCTTTAGGTTTGGCCGGTCAACCAATTACAAATCCACCTAACAGTTGCCTTATCTAGCCCACATTTTACAAGCTTGTTTGCAAGAATGTCATGGGGAACCTTGTCAAAGGCCTTACTGAAATCAAGATATACTATATCCACAGCATTCCCTTCATCTGCCAAGCTGGTAATTACTGTTGTGCATCTTTTCATTGACAGGCAAAACCCATCAATAGGCTCTCAATCTTTCTGCTATTCCATTATTGCCTTGCATGGCAATTCCCCTTTGTTCTGCATTGGTTAGGTTTCACCTGGAATATGGTATCCAGTTCCGGGCATCACAGTTCAAAAAGTATGTTGGGAAGCTGGAACATGTTCAGGGGACAACCAAGCTTTATGGGGCATGACTGAAGCATCTGGGTATGTTTAGCTTGGAAAAGAGAAGCCTGAGAGGTGACATGATAGCCATCTTTAAATATCTGAAGGAATATCATGTAGAAGGGATGTCACATAGAAGATGGAGAGAGCTTGTTTTCTACTGCTCCAGAGACAAGAGCACAAACCAATGGATTCAAATCATAAGAAAAGAGGTTCCACCTAAACTTAAGGAAGAGCATGTTATTTACTGTAAGAACTGTTCAACAGTGGAATAATCTGTCTCAGAGGTCATGGACTCTCCTTCTTTGGAGGTTTTTAAACAGAGGCTGGATGGGCATCTTTCAGGAGTGCTTTATTTGTGTATTCCTGCATGACAGAGGGTTGGACTGGATGGCCCTTGTTACCCTTTCCAGCTCTATAATTCTATGAAAATTCAAATGACAGCCCATCTTGTTCCTGTCTGTGAAATGGAGAGTGGGTGTCATTTTGTCTTTTGGTTCAGGCAAAGACTGAGAGTCTCTGCAGATGTTTGTGACTTTTTCAAAGCACCTGACTCATTTCTCCTTCTGCTGAAATAGATAACTGTGCCTCCTTTCTCAGAGAAGACTTACAGGAGACTGGCCTGTTGAAAAGGCCTGGTTGTCACGTGTGCTGCTAATATGGATCACTGCGATGTTTACATGTGTTCATTGTGACATAGCCTTATCTAAAAATTTCATCACCACAAACAAGCACCTAACTATAGTGTCTGGATTTTTTAAAAAAAAATCTGACAGACACTTCAGCTAAACATTGAAAGCTGGCTTTGCAAAAGTTTCTATGGCCTTTCTTTATGTTAAGCATTTTTAATCTCTGCCAAATATGGGACCACAATAAATGTGATAAAATTATCCAATATCCCAATATTATTCTTGGTCTTTATACTGCAAATATTGTGTGGATTTCCCAGAAGCTACCGTGTAGGTGGCTAGTTGGGCAAGTTCTGAAGGGCAGATAGATACTGATAAAGGGTGTGTTAACAGCAACGGATGTTATTAGTGATAAGGATGAATAATGGGGAGGTGTTCATCTTTGCTTCTATAGTATCCCTGGCATTTAAAGAGGGCTGAATGCCCCCGTTCCAAAGCAGTGCCAGACTAGAGTTTAATGGGGCAAAGGTTATAAGGACAGGTTGTATGAGATACACTGCTTCTTGCACCAAATAATGAAATCTTTTTCTCTTTTTTCCCCTTCTCCTTATACAGTCTAATTTGAAGGATGACTTCCATCCTTATGAACCTACCCAGGCTATGGTTGGTTTCCTTCTCATGGTTCCACCTGCAAGATCAGTTAGATTTATGGATATTAAAGACACATTCTTCTTGATGGTAATCCCTTATCTGTCAAGCTCATTTCCAAGAGATGTACAGTCAGATTCATATGTTCTGGCTTTTAAACAAGCCTTGAAAATGTACTTGCTTTCAGCTGAGATCATTTTTCATCGAATTAGGGCTGACATGTTAACAGTTTGGGCATTGCAGATTCCTACTGTTTCTCAGATGGTTTGACTGTTTGGGGTAGTTTTAAAGCTAGTTTTAATGCTGTTTCAAGTGACTCTTTTACTGAAATGGTAATGTGAAATGGTAGTTTTATGTTGATTTTAAATAAGCTACTTTGAGATGGATTAGGAGTCTGAAAGGCAGCTAGAGATATTTAAAATGAAATAAAATAAAATACAAGACAAGGAAATTCAGATCAGTGGTTCATGTAGGGAAACATAAGGGTTGGGTTCTTTCATGGGCAGCTAAATTTTACTTTTACACATTTACAAAATGTAGAGGGATCTTGTAGCTCCTTTGAGACTGAGAGAAATCTCTTGTAGCATACATGTTTGTACTCTACTTCCTTAGTAGAATGAGGCCATGCATCTGATGAAGTAGATTTAAGTCTACAAAAGCTTGTGCTATGATGTCTTTCAGTTAGTCTCAAAGGTGCTACAAGATCCCGTTGCATATGATAGTCCATAGCTGTGTTATGGACCTTATCACACTAGAGGAATCCTGCTCAGAAACAGGATTTAAAAGGAGAAAAAACTCACAAATTTTTCAAACACTATTTCTTCCAAACAGCAATAATGTGAAAATAAAGTGAATGGAAAGTGGACAAAATGACACCTTTTTACTTTTGGGAACTTCTTGAAAGTAAAAAGGTGTCATTTCTGTCCACTTTCCATTCGCTTTATTTTTGCGTTATTGCTGTTTGGTGTAAACGCTTCTGAAAAACCTCCTGCATTTTCTCCCTACTTTTAAAATCCCATTTCTGAGTGGGCTTCATATGTCTCAATGTCTCAAACATTTACAAAAGTAAACCTATTCAGGCACAACAATGAACAACCCTTTCAGTTCCAGTTTTGGAGAGAGAAACAGAGAGGGAGTATCACAACTATTTGGGAGCATAGTGTAGGATTTGGAAAGATTATCTTTTGGACTATGACTCCAAGAATACCCACCACCACAACCATTTTTCTGAGCTCTGATTTAATGATATACAAGACACAGAAGGAAAGAATGGAGGAAAGGCCTCTGTGGATTTGGTATTTTCAGCTATGAGATCTTCTAACTGAGGTCTAGCTGAGAAAATAATAAGTGGCCATAAAAGCAGAGAGCTGTTAACCCGAAATAATAGTCTGCTGAGGTTGTTTTGCTTAACTGATCAGAATACAGGCCATGCAAAGAAAGGATGCTACATAGCCAACAATGGACTGACAAGCAGTGCATGAACTAAACTAATTGTTCCACACATGCATGAAGGTATGTTGAAAGAGCCAAAATGTCCTCACGTGTGCAAAGGAAAACTGGTTTTAGTACACACACATACACTTTTGCTGGATATTGCTCCAAAACTGGTGAACATGGGAAGGAGCACCTTAAATTACTAATGTACAAATGTACAAATATATTTTGCTGCCTGAGACAGAGCATTAAATAGTGTGCTTTCTTTACTCCCCACATATGAGGGGGTATCGTAAAGTTTTAATGATCACCTTTTAAAAAAAATTGACCGAAAGTTTGTTTTGATTTGTAGTTGTTAACTTATCTCTATGTAGTCACTATCTAGATTTATACATTTTTCCTAGCTTATCTTGACCCTCTGAATACCTGATATTATAGAAGTCTGCAGATTGCACCTTATGAGGGGGTATTGTAAATAATAATTATCACCCGGAAGTTATTATGACATATTGATGAAATTTTGTCAGTGTCATCATTGGTCCCTAAGAGCACGTTGCTGAGAAAATCAGCTCATTGCATCCTTTCTTTTTGTGACTGGCTCTGCCAGAAGTGACTAAAGTGTAAAATCCTCATCAGGCGCAATCTGCAGATTTCTACAATAATGGTATTTGGAGGGTCAAGAAACACTGGGGAAAATGTGTAAATCTGGATGGTGACTACAAAGAGATAAGTAAACAAATACAAATCAAAACAAACTTTCTGTCAATTTTTTTAAAGGTGATAATTAAAACTTTATGATACCCTCTCGTATCTATGCTCAGAATCAAGGTGCAGAGTACCCTAAATGTGATCCTGTTATTTTTATATAAAGAAATGCCCTTAAATATTATGTAACTCATCGCAAAATCCCTAAATGTGTTATAATTAAAACTACAAAGGAATGTTTGTGGCATGTTATGTGACATCCTACTCCCTCCCCTCCCAATTGTCTTCTGTTAACTTTGGATGTGGATCTCTTAAAATGGATAAGGGAATTGGTGTAACCATAACAGAGCTATATAAAATTACAGTGGACCCTTGGTATCCACTGGGGTTTGGTTCAAGGACCCCCCTTGGATACCAAAATCCATGGATGCTCAAGTCCCATTAAATTCAATGGCATAGTAAAAAAAGAGCCCTGGTAGCACAGTGGTTAAATGCCTGTATTGCAGCCATTCACTCATACACCACAAGGTTGTGAGTTCAATTCCAGCCAGGGCCTCAGGGCCAATTCCACCTTGCATCTTTCTGAAGTTGCTAAAATGAGTATCCAGCTTGTTAGGGGCAATTAGCTTACACATTGTAAACAGCTTAGGGAGTGCTTAAGTGCACTGATAAGCCGTATAGAAATGTACTTGCTATTGTTTGTTATCACTATACTATGGCAAAATCAAAGTTTGCTTTTTGGAATTTATATATTTTTAAAATATTTTCAAACTGTGGATGCTTGAATCCCTGGATTTGGAGGGCTGACTGTATGTGTGTTGCTGAGAAAGTGGATAGGGAGAAGTTTTGCCATCCTTTCTCAGAGTACTAGAATCCAGTGTCACCTGCTAACAGTAAAGGGTCGCATAATCAAGACAAACACAGCCAACCCATAGGCAAACTGTGAAATTCACTACCATAGCAGGTAATTATGGCTCCTGAATCAACTGGCTTTAAATGGAGATATGAGACATTTGTGGAGGATCGGGCTATCAACAACTACTAGTCAGGATAGCTATGTAGCGCCCACGGTGCAACAGGTATATCTGTTATTGGGAAACATGAACCAGATGGTGCACTTCCTGATGACATGCTTTATATTGGAACAACTGTTCTGGTTACCATGAACAGAATGCTGGACTGGGTTGCTCTTTTTATGTGATTACTTTCAAAACATAACTTAATACACTGTTTCCCATGCTCCCTGGGCTCGCTCTTCACAAAATCTCCAGCTGCAGCCTGTCATCATCAAAATAAATGCATATAGGTCAGAAACGTCAGCCACGGGTCACATAATGCCATCCACCCAGTTCAATTAGAGAGTGATCCAATTCAGCCTCTTTCTCATGCAGATGATTCTATGGGTGCAGAGGTGGATTTCATGCTAAGGTGGAGTACAGAAGGCTGCCTTGTAATGAGTCAGACCACTGATTCCCTTTGCCTAATATTTTCAGCATGGATTCATGGCAGCATCTCTCAGTTTTTTCAGAATGGAAACAGCGATGTAGACTTGAGTCAAGTGACTGGGCTGAAGTTGGACTCAAGTTGCTCCAATGACTTGACTTGGACTCAGTTCTGCAATATATGGGGCACTGACTCAATTCAACGCATGACTTAGATATTTTAGCAACTGCCTTGCTGACCTAACTTCATCCAGCAACAGCAAATACATTAGGCAATGGACCTGAGGAGGTCTACTCAGCAGCCTGTCCTCATTGCTCATTGGAAGAACCTCTTAAAGCTTTTTAAAAAGCTTTTCCTCTACAAAAGCTTGTGCTACAGCAAGCTTGCTTTGTATACTTATATTCCAGATTAACATGTCTCTGTCTCTGACATTTACAAAAGTAAAACTTTTCAGGCACATGAATGAACAATGCTTTCAATTCCAGTTTTGGGGAGAGAAGCAGAGAAGGGGTGTTTAGAAGAATCGTTTAGAATTTTAGAAATTTCCTTCCACCTTAAGCCCATTATCCAATGTATTTTCTGTTCCTGTCTTAGATTTTTTTAAAGCTACCTTTATGCACATCTTCTTGGTTTTCTAGTTATTGGAAAAAACAAAAACCCACCTCCCACCACAATCTCCTTTTTTTTTGTTTTTGTTCAAGTTCACTTTCAGACTTGAGACTCAACTAGAGACTTGACTTGAAAATATCTTGCAAAGATCTGAGGCTTGACTTGAGACATGACTTGATAGGTGGATTTGTAATTGTCTGACCAGCCAAAATCAAAGGGTACTCAACAATGGCTCCTCTTCATATTGGGGAGAATTGACCAGTGGGGTGCCATAGGGTTCTGTCCTAGGCCCAGTGCTATGCAACAACTTTATCAACAACTTGGACGAAAGAATAGAGGGCATGCTTATCAAATTTGCAGATGGCACCAAATTAGGAGAAATAGCTAATACCCCAGAGGAGAGGCTCAATATTCAAAATGACCTTAATGGATTAGAAAGTGGGGCCAAACTAAGAAAATCAATTTCATCAGGGAGAATTGTAAGGTACTGCACTTAGGCAGAAAAAAAATAAAATGCATAGATATAGGATGGGGGACACCTGATTTAACAAGACTACATGTGAAAGGGATCTATGTCCTAGCAGACCATAAGTTGAACATGAGTCAACAGTGCGATGCAGCAGCTAAAAAAAGCCAATGAGATTCTACACTGCATCAACAGAAGAACAGTGTGGAGATCAAGGGAAGTAATAGTGCCAATCTATTCTGCTTTGTGTCCAGTTCTGGGCACCACAATTCTATGATTCTGAGAGACTTGGAGTAAAAGACTTGAATACATCACTGCCTAGAGATGCACAGCGTGCAAAGTGACTGTTTTCCCACTGAGTTGTGACCTTCTCCAATATGTTTTCTGTTGGGGAGAATTTTTCAATTTTATTGTTTACTGCCTTCAAGTTGGCCTGAAGGCAACCTTGCTCAGCTCTTGCAGATTCATGGCCATGGCTTTTCCAATTGTATCTATCCATTTGGTATACAGTCTACCTCTTTTCCTATTTACCAAGCATTATTATATTTTCTACCGAGTCCTTCCTTTACATGATATGGCCACAGTATGACAACATCAATTTAGTAATTTTGGCTTCTAGGGAGAGTTTGGACCTCATTTGCTCTAAGATCCATTTATTTGCCTTTTTAGTGGTCCACATATTCACAGAAGTTTCCTCCAGCACCACATGTCAAATGAGTTCGTTTTCTGCCTATCAGTTTTTTTCACTGTCCAGATCTTACAACCAGACATAAAAATGGGAAATATGATGGCATGGATAAACCTAATTTTAACATTCAATAATATATTTTTACACTTCAGAAACTTGTCTAGTTCCTTCATTGCTGCCCTTCCAAATCCCAGTCTTCTTCTGATTTCTTGATTGGAGTCCAAACAAACCAACAAACCGCTTCATTTATATACCGCTTCATACCGCCTAAGCAGTGTCTAAGCGGTTTACAACTGTAAGCTACTTGCCCCCAACAATCTGAGTCTACTCAGTTTAGCAACCTCGGAAGGATGCAAGCCTGAGTCAAGCTTGAGCCCCTTTGCTGGTATTGAACTCGCAACCTTATGGTTTTGAGTGAGTGGCTGCAGTACAGGCATTTAACCACTGCACCACCAGGGCTCCTGCTCTGATTGATGACTGAGCCCAAGGATGGAATTCCTGAACTATTTGATGCCACCAAGGCCCTCTACAGACCGGCTATTAAGGCCTGCCTGGGGGCAGAGTTGGGTGTCACATCCACATGACACATGCCCTGACCCCGCCCCAAAGGTGCCATGACACCGCGCACAACTCCACATGGCATGCAGCATCATGGTGCTCCTCCAGCGCTGCATCCATACAACACAGTGCCAAAGGAGTGCCACCAAGCTGCTGCAACACAGCTATGGTACTCTTTCCAGGATGTAAAAAGGAGCCACTTTTTGTGGCTCCTTTTTGCACCCTAGAAGGGCTGGATCGGGGCCGTGGCATGTGATTGCTGCAGCCCCAATCCAGCTAGGAAAAGTGCGCTGCTGCACTGCCCCTTAGGGGCTGTATGTACAGTCCCAAGTCAGTTTCAGACAGCCCTCTAAATAAGAGGCTTTTTAGAGCACGAGTCATCATCAACCTTACTCAGTTCTTGCAAACTCAGAGTTGTGGTTTTCTATATTGAATAGACATGTAATGATATAACTAACCTATTTTTATATTATACAAATAATACCAAACATTGGTCATGAGAGTTGTTTTCCAAAACAGCTGGAGCGCACAAGGTTGCTTATCTCTACAAGGTCAGATACATCCCAAATGATTTTCAAATCTGACAAAGAATAGTTGCCCCTATTATGATTATGACTTTGTTACCCTATTATGATTTTGTGTTCTCACACACACACACAAATACACAGAATCATAATTTTGGGAAGCATCTGACCTCTATAAAGTGCACAGAAGTTGCTCCCACAACTACATTGCAGGTTGCAATCATAGCCTTGGGAGAGATTAGATGTACTCAGAGCTCTAACCAGTTTATTGTTTGTGGTCAGTTTCATCAGCTGCTTGGAGTGGGTTGACTTACAAAGGTAATTGGAATGATAATGGTAGCAGCAACAATAACAATAATTTTACATTGATTCGAAGTTGTGCAATATACTGTAGTACTCATAACTTTTCATGGGGGGCACTGGTTGTCTGAGAGGAGAGCTGCTAGAAAGTGTCCGTTTGCAACATTTTTATGTGCACACCTTAGATGTTTTAAGTTTACACCTAGAGTGTAAATGAGACAAATTTGTAATACAGGTTGGATATTCCTTACCTGAAATTCTGAAATCCAAAATTGTCCATGTGGGTGGCTGGGATAGTGACATCCTTGCTTTCTGATGATTCAGTTACAGAAACTTTGTTTCATGCACAAACTATAATGTATGAAATTACCTTTAGGCTGTTTCAAGGTGTATATGAAACATAAATGAATTTCATGTTTATACTAGATATCACCAAGATATCTCATTATGTATATACAAATATTCCAAACCCTGAAAACATCAAAAATCCAAAACATTTGAGGTCCCAAGCATTTCAGATACGGGAGACACAACGGGTAGTAAAAATGTTTTATAAAGCACCATTGTAAGGAAACTGGGATTGATTACATTTCTCCATTAAATGGTTTTCTTCTGTGTGATGAATGAATTGCTCAAGAACCATAAAAGCAGAATATTTTATGTTATTTACATGCCACCATTCTCCCAGGATGGAGTTTCTAAGTGTTTCTGAGATGGCTTAGAAACTCTTAGGGGGGAAATGAACAAACCCACTTCAAAAGTTAAACAAATAGAAACAGGCTTAGAATGCAGTAGCAGAGGGAGTAGTAACAGAAAATAATAATTTTTGTATCCTCAGAAGCACTTCTATAATAGGGGCTGAAGCACAGTTCTAACCAGGACTTTAGCTGGCTGATGATTTGTCACTTATTTCATTACATATCCAGATTTTGCTGTGAACAGGGGCAGGTTAGAACATGCTACTTTATTTCTGACTGCACTGGGAAGGAAGACTGCCTAATCCTCCCCCTTCCCTAAATTTATTGCGTTTTTGTATTTTGAACTCAGTTTGCAGATGCTGAAGCAAGCTGGGGTTAAAGGAGGAAAGTTGGAAGAGGATAGAGAAATGGGAGCATTTTTAAAACATCTGAAAAAGTGGGATGATAGAGGAATAATTGGGACTGCCCCTACCAAATTGGGACAGTAAGGTATTGTGTCATTGTACAATGGGAGGCCCCATTGCACAACAGGACACTGCATGAGGTGCCTTGATATGCAATAGGGCCCCTGTTGCACAACCAAAAGGATTGCACAATGGGACCCATGAAACTATGGTGGCTCCATTTGGGTAATGGTCCCAATGGCATAAGTACATTTCGGCTCTCCTCCTGAGAATATGAACATTGTTGTTATTGTTGTATGCCTTCAAGTCATTTCCAACTTACGGCAACCCTAAGGCAAATCTATCACAGGGTTTTCTTGGCAAGTTTCTTCAGACGGGGTTTGCCACTGCCATCCTCTGAGGCTGAGAAAGTGTGACGTGCCCAAGGTCACCTGTTGCCGCTTCCAGCAGAGGCAAGTTATATGGGGCGGGCAGACACAAATGGTGATCCAGGGAGTTTGGATGAGTTGAGAACCACACAGCAGTCTTGTGGGTCACATATAGCCCTAGGGCAATACGATACGTGACCATGCCTGTTTTCAATGAGTAATATGAGGCACAAAAGTTGTCAAGAATGACCTTTTGTTGAAGGGTCCAGTTCTGCACATCTATGAAAACATAGCACAAATGCACCTCTTTTTCCCTCATGGGAAGAGGAAGGAGCACACCAGTCTCTTCAAAAAATAAAATATTCCAAAGAACAATAGGAGAGACTGCCCTAGGGCTGGAAAGAGAACATTCATTGAAAAGGAACATTCACCCAGAGATCTGAGCCCAAATTAAAATAATCTTTGTAGGTTTCCAGCTCCAGGTAGTTCTCTCTCTCTCTCTTCACACACACACACGCACAAACAATTATGGCTACCAACTCAGATATAGTGACACATCCATCGGTGTGCATATACCATAGAATCATCCTCCTACTCCATGCTGATGTCAGCCTTTCCTTGCTGCTTAGCCATTGCTCATGCTTACGTTGACAATGGAATATAATCTTTCACACTCAGTGATCTATTGCAGTGTTGCCACAAAGGGGTGTATATGGAACAGAATATAGAGAGTTAAGGCTGATATCCTCTCTCTGCTAAAGTTGTGCAATGTTTTAAAGTGATTGCTGAAAGGGGAGGAAATGATAATGGGGAATGACACAGGGAATATGTAAACCTTAAGCCATTCAATGTTGAGAAAGCTGATTTAAACTTGTCTTCCCCATGCTGTATTGCAACTTCCATAACTGCGTACAGCAACACTAGCAAAAGGTGTGTGAGGAGTTGTGCTCAGCTTCAGACAGCCCCAGCTGAAATAGCACAGAACAAAAGGGAGTATTTGCCTCCCCCCCCCCCCCCCCGCACATGCTGTATTCAAGGGCTCAGGGAAGAGAATACCAAAATGTGTCTGTTATCTAATATGATTCCTAAATTTTGATCTCCCAGATGTTTTAGACTTCAGTTCCCAGCATTTCTGACTTTTGGCCAAGCAGACTTGTGCTTCTGGGGGTTGAAGGCCCAAACATCTGGAGGGCCAAAGTTTGGTAACCAATTGGCTCCATTCAAAATAAAGAGATATTCCTCCCGTCTGATAAACTCCTCTGTTTGGAAGAGTCAACTTCTTTGTTGACAAGGACGTAAGAGAATATTCGGCCTGATCTAGATTGGCAAAAAGAAGTGTGTTCATGGCTGCATGAAAGTCTAGCCTTTAGATGAGAAAAAGGGAAAGTGTGCCATGAAAATGCTTTTTTTGTGTTTTAGGGGAGAAGAAGCGCCTTTAAAAAGGTGCTGGTTTTCCCAGCTTCTTTTTAAAAAATTGCGGAACAGCGCAGCTCCATCTAAAGGCTGTGGTGCAGCTGCTAAGCATTAAGGAAAAGGCAACTTCATGTCACACTTTCCTGCCAATCTAGAAAGCCCCATTGATTCCCATGTTATCAAAGTGACAAGAAATGGGAACTATGTTGCTCTCCAGAGATTGCTAAACTTCAGCTCCCTGCATACCTATTCTTGAGCAGAGAAAGCCAGAAACTTCCCTGAAAGCCAAGATGATAAATTTGAGGTTGACCACATCGTGAGAAAGCAAGTCTCATTAGAAAAGACTATAATGCTAGGAAAGGTGGAGGGCAGTAAAAGAGAGAGAAAAAAAGAGCATGCTCGATGGCTAGACTCAGTGAGGGAGGTCATGAGCATGAACCTACAAGACTTCAGCAGAACAGTGGAGGATAGCAGGGCTTGGAGAGGTCTCATCCACAGGGTCACCATGATGGCTCAAGGGCAGTTAACAAGTTTTTCACCATATTGTTTTAATTTCTCTTGTATGCAGATGGGAAGCCCCATTTAGATGAATGGTGTGTGTGCCCATGGCACGTGCGCCGCACCATGAACAAGAGTGCACCCCATTCATCTAAGTGGGGCTTGAGCATACAAGGAATTCACTTTATGTGGGGGGGTCTGGAACAGATCCCTCATGTAAAGAAAGGATCCACTGTACATAAATAACTCTAGTTGGGACTGGCAATTGGATTCAAGCTTGTTACTACAAAATGATACTAAAATCTCCTCTATATTCACTCATCTCACACTCTGGTGACACTCTGCACATGGACTGCCATCAAGATGGTTGCCTCTCCACTCCCTCCATAGGTGCCACAAGGAATGTGGAAGGGAAGAGTTCACAGTCTGAAGGCACCAATGGTAGATTTATTGTTGTTCAGGGTCAGTGAGTCAGTTGGCTCAGTAAAGTGAGGTAGTTGCCTCAGCAGGCAGGTACTAGGTGGTGTGGAAAGGGCAATAGTGGCAGCTATGGCTTGGTTATTGGTCTGTTTGCTTCAGCCAGCCCGCTTTTCACCACCAAAATTACTCTGCCCACCCTTGGTAAAATGGACAACACTGTCTTGTCATCAGTGTCAAAATAAAATTCTTGCGCCAATCCAGTTGACTTTTGTAGAAGGAATGAAAGGGTACCTTCTCACCCCATAGCCCTGCTCTTATTTTTTGTGTTTTGATGGGTACATGGGTGATTCATCCCAGGGACGTCATTTTGGACACCATCTCTCCGGCAACCAGGACATGTGCCTCAACTTAGTTTGTTATGCCAGATGTCCTAACCGCAAAGAAGGATATTTAATAAAAATGGAGGACATGACAAAATAAAAGCTGAAAACACTCATATAAATATAAATACATGCTTCTTAGCCATGTCAAAAAGGAGGACACTTTGGAATTCCTCCTGGAAAGAAGGTTGAAATGGAGGGCATGTCCTGGAAAAGGAGGACAAGCTGTCATGCTGGCCACAGCTGTCTCTTCAGATGGAAGTGATGAAGAAATTACTACATGGCATGTGAAACAAGGGCTGCAAAGGGTGTCAATTCATAATTAATTTAATCAGAATCTTCCCCAGTTGAAATTCTTTAGGAAAGCAAGAGATTGGATCTCTGCTTCCACCTGGTGGAGACAATAAATACGTGTTGTTTGGTGTGCAGCATGTTTTGTTTTTGTTCCCCCTCCCCCCATCAATTTATTTCAATCTCTGGATAAAAATAACATGATGGCACTTCCTCTGGGCTTTGAGCTTACTTTCTGTTGCTGTAAAACAGTACTGCTAATCTTGGAAGACAGAGGGCTGGGTTTCACTCCAATTGCCTTTTCCCATTCCGAAATACAGTAACTTGGCATCGTGGAATCTGCTGTTAACGTTTACCATATGGTTTACCATATATGCACACAACTGGTCTTCCTTTGTCTTTTTACTACAACCTGAGGCAGAGAAAGATGGAAAACAGGGCCATTTTGCCAACCTGGCTGAAAGAACAGCATCATCAGCCACTTCCCTCACCTGTAACACAGCAACTGTTTCAACAATCTGCAGTAAAGGAAGACAGCAAGCAAGGTTTCTTCATAATAAATAAATAATGTGTGTTGAAAGTCCAGCTCCACCTGGCTCCAAGAACTTCCTGGTGACAATCAGTTAAGAGCCAGTGCCTGAATTTGCTTTTTTCCGCTTCCCTCCCCATTCCCCTTTCCTTTCGTGTCATGTCTTTTTAGACTGTAAACCTGTGGCAGATTTCTCCTCTGAGAGGAGAACTGCAAACTTGACTTAACTGAGCTTTTTCGTTGTCTGTTTCAGCAGGGTTGTTGCTGTTGTTGTTGTGCGCCTTCAAGTTGTTTCCAATGTATGGTGACCTGGCCTAAGGCAACCCTATCGCGGTATTTTCTTGGCAAGCTTTGTTCAGAGGAGGTCTTGTCTTTGTTTCCCTCTGAGGCTGAGAGAGCCTAAGGTCACAAGGTGGGTTTCCATGGACGAGTGGGCATTCAAACCTGGTCTCCAGAGTCATAGTCCAACACTCAAACCACTACACCATGCTAACTTGGGACAGGCAAACTTCATACCAAATACTCCTGACTCTGCAGAAATATAATGAAATGGCTCAGACCTCACAAGATGCTGCTAAAGTATGGAAAGAAGGTAGAAGGATGCCCTTGAACCTGGGCTGAAATCACTCCTCAGTTGTGAGCCAGCGTGATGTATGGTTTGAGTATTGGACTATGACTCTGGAGGCCAGGGTTTAAATCCCCACTCAGCCATGGAAGACCACTGGGTGGCCTTGGGCAAGTCTCACTCTCTCAGCCTCAGAGGAAAGCAAAGACAAGACCTCCTCTGAAGACATCTTGCCAAGAAAACACTGAATGAATCTTGCCAACCATATTCTTGCTGCTGCTGTCATGTTTCAAATAAATCCATATTTACTTTATCCGTAATACCCAACAAAAATACTGTTTTCTGATAATATTACAAGGTGGAGCCCATAGACATTCTTCTCCTAGTGACCAAAAGATGGGATCCTCAGGTCAGTGGACTCACCTGTACTCAGTGGGTAAGCCATTGTGGTGAAGACCAGCCTGGTAGGCCTTGGAAGCAGCACCTGCTCACAGCTTGACCTGTCACACTTGAGGTTCTTCACTACAAGCATTTGGAGATTCAGGCATGACCACAGCTCCCAAGAACAAGACTGAAATGGGTAAACCAGATCAAGCATTCTGTTTTGTAGAGTGTAGAGCAAAGGTGGGTAAAGCACAGTCCTGGAGCCAAATGCAGTCCCCCTAAAGATGTCTTTGTGGCCTTTGACACCTTGAGAATCCCCAGACTGATCTTTATTTATTTATTTAGATTTATGTATTTATTTGATTTCTAACCAGCATTTATCCCCCAAAAGGATCCAAGGTATAAAATTACAGACCTTTTCCTGGTCAAGAGAGGGGGGGGGGGTGTGAATTGATGCTCCTGGAATCCTCCTAGTGCAACCATTTGTCTTTTAAATAGATTGCAAGATCTACATTGTACTGTATAACATACATACAAGGGGGGTTTCCAAAATTTTTAATTATCGATCACCTTTTTAAAAAAATTGACAGAAAGTTTGTTTTGATTTGTAGTTATTAACTTATCTCTGTGTAGTCACTACCTAGATGTATACATTTTCCCCAGCCTATCTTGACCCTCTGAATAGCTGATATTGTAGAAGTCTGCAGATTGCACCTTATGAGGGGGGTATCGTAAAGTAATAATTATCACCCAGACGTTATTATGGCATATTGATGAAATTTTGTCTCTGTCATCCTTGGTCCCTAAGTGCACGTTGCTGAGAAAATCAGCTCATTGTGTTCTTTATTTTTGTGACTGGCTCTGCCAGAAGTGACTAAAGTGTAAAATCCTCATCAGGCGCAATCTGCAGGCTTCTACAATAACCTGGTCTCCAGAGGGGACTGTGCAGACTTTTACAATCCACTGGAAGTTGCACATCCATTGCCACTACTGAAATTTGGTGGTGGCTACCAAAGTGCATGTCACTGCTGTAGAAATGGCTCTCTATAATGACATCTTCACCAACTTTTCATAGAGGAAAACCAGGATATGTGTAGCCAAGCAACTTCAGAGTGGGGTCAAGTTGGCAAAGATTAACAATGAAGCAAAAGAGAAGCTAGGAGAAATTGCAGCAGTTTGCTTTTGCCAGGGCCTGTTGGGAAGGGTAAGATTCTGGCCCCCTCCTCCCTTCTTCCCAGTGCTCAGTTAAATGAGTGTGAACTACATTTTCACTTTAAACTCAGTTTGCAGCAACTGACATAATCTGAATACAAAAAAGGGAATTGGGAGGAGCATAGAGAAACAGCGACACTTCAAAAATATCTAGAAAAGTGGGACAGCGGAGAGCTAACCGGGACTGTTGGAGGGTATGGGGTGAAAGAAAATGGCAGAGTATCCTACCATGTCATACAGCTCTGCTGAGACTGAAGGGAGAATGTCACCTCCCTAAGGGAAAGAAAGGTGAAAATATTTTGTGTGTCAGTGCCAAATTTTGGTCTGGTGATCAGAAGGCAATCAGATGGCCTTCGCCCATCAGAATACGGTAATTTATTTCTTCCAAAGGGAACCAATTTCAGCAATAACAGTGCTTTTGATTTCAGCGATGGTTATAGATTCTAGGCAATAGAACTGCAAAATAGCATGGGACAAGCTACACATGTTTCACAGGCTGTGTGTTGCTCACCCAGAGTGACCAGATGTCATAACCTTAAAGGAGGACAAAGGACTGCAAAATGTAGGACATTTGAGAAAAATGGAGGGCATTACAAAATAAAAACTACAAACACTCATAGAAATGTAAATGCATGCTTTTTAGTCTTGCTCAAAATGGAGGAAATTTTGAAATTCATCCTGAACAGAAGATTGACATGTAGGACATGTCCTGGAAAAGGAGGATGTCTGGTCACGTTTTGGTCACCTCAACGTAGAAGAATTTCCTCTGTCAATCTTTGTCTGAATTGCATTTCCACACATATTTTTATGAGGACTGCACAGATTGTGGGCAGTTTGAGGGGCAGTTGATTCCTTTGACCCTTTAATGCCCATCTCTGTGTATCTTTCATGGTAGATTTACAGATGGTGGATTTAGAGATCCTCAAATTTTGACTTATTCTCTTCCAACCACTGCTGGAATCTCTTGGCTTTGGGATTCAGTTGGCGAGTGGTAGTCTGGTCAAAATTTGTCTTGAGTTGGAGGTAGCGGAACATGTCAGCAATTGGCTTGGGAGCCCGTTGCTCATAGGCTTCCACAGAGATCTGCAAGCAAAAGATTGAATCAACCATTTTCATTCTTGAATATATACATAGCATTAATTGATGTGTGATCCAGTGTTTCTTGGCATGTTGCAGTTGACACACGTCTAAACATTCCTTGCCTAGACAGACAGGTGTTTGTATGTATTGCTAAGGGTTGTTAGTTCAGGAGCCTCTTAGGCACTGCTGTTTCTGGGCCACAACCTAAAACCTTGGAACAACTCCTGGTGATGTCATCCAGTATTACACTCTGAATATTAATGCGTTCCTCACAGTCTGCCATTCAAACCAGAGAAAGAGAGAACGAGAACATCTTTTCGTGATTGAAAATTAAAACAGAAATCTTAAACTAAAGGGGATGTTCCCAGGTCTCGGTGAAATCAGTGGTGTCATTAGGGGGGTGCGGGTGCACCAGGTGACACCATAAGGTGGGTGACACCACTGCTTCCCAAACATATGCCTTTTGGCAGAAGTGGGCAGTGGTATTCGCCTGTGTTCCTTTAAAATGCTGAAGAGATTATGTGAGTGAGGCGAGGCTCAGTGGGAATAGCAATTGAATAGTAAGTACATTTCCATACTGCTTATCAGGGAATTAGCACTCTCTAAGCAGTTTATAATCTGTAAGCCAATTGCCCCCAATAAACTGGTTACTCATTTTACCAACCTACAAAAGGATGGAAGGCTGAGTCAACCCTGGAGCCATGAGATCGAACTCACAGTCTTGTGGCTGCAGTATCAGCATGTAACCATTGAGCCACCAGGGCTCCCTGTGACTAGAGAAAGGAAAGGCCCCAATTTTTTTAATTTTTTTTTAAAGTAATTAAAAATTATTTTAAAATTTTCTTGAAAAACATTACATCTCACCACATTTCCACATTAACTTCATGATGAAACAATGTGCATATACATTTAGGTGATGCATATAATATTGTTATTTAAAGGTATAATTTTAATTTTGCTGGTTGTTCATTTCACAACTATTTCCATCACATTCAGTGATATATGGGAATGATGGTTTACGGGTAACATTAGGACAAAAAGACATTACTAAGGATTCTGTATGGTGTTGTATGGGAGGAGGTCATTGGGTGTGTGTGTGACACTGTGAGTTACCTCACCAGGTGATGCCAACCCTAGTGATGCCACTGGTTGAAATAAGGGGATTATTCTTTCTCATCTATTTAGGAAGATGGGGAAAGGAACATTTATCCAGAAGGTGGATGCAGAGCAGAGCAGAGGGTGAGCTGCTTCCCAAACTGGAAAGAAAGAAGGAACCAGACTAAGCAAGTACATAAATCCCCCTGGCAAGACTTTGCAAGTTGTAGCAACAAATCAATTAAACTTTGCAAAATTGTCCTATGCTGCTGCTCTAGTAGGTAATCTGCTACTGGGATTTTAGCCAGAGATTACTCTTAGTCTGTTCTTGTCTTTCTAGGGCCTGTTCCAAGTCTTCTCCTTCACTGATATTTTTTATCAAAGATCTCCACTGCTCCAGATCCCCAGAAGGCAATCAAATTGTCCTCATTTATCAGAATAAGCTAGGCCTGGTGACCCCTTCCAAAGGGAATCAAATAACTACTGCACCTCTGAAATTTCTTGCTGATTGGAATAATACAATACAAATACTGTAATAGAATATGAAATGGCACTTCCGTGGTACTGTTGGCATTTAAACCTGTTCATTTTGATTCTGGCTTGTTACTGCAGTGCCCAGAATGATTGCAACGATTGTTTTACCATACAGATGATAGTCATCAATAGCCCCCTCCATTCTTTTACCTTTGCATCCTGGATATCTTTTCCCAAGCACTGTGAAAGAATATCGGCATATCTCCGGACGGTCAGTGCCTCCACAGAGAGATTAATAATCTTTCCTATATAGACCTCAGGGGCTTTGAAGATGTTGAGCACCACAATGCCCAGATCAGTCACAGACATGGCATTGACTGGAGTATCACCCATGGGTATTGCTGCAAAGTAAAAGTAATTTGTGCATTTATTTGAACACAGGTACCACTTTTATCTTACAGACATGCAATGGTCACCAATGGGTTTTCATGCTCAATCAGGAATTCAGAACCTGGTCTCCAGATTCCTAGGGTGCATCAAAATTGTAGAAATAATGGACATTAACACCACTTTAAGAGCCATAGCTGCCACTGGATGGAATCCTGGGATTTGTAGTTTTACAAGGTTTTTAGTCTCCTCTGCCAGAGTGCTGGTGCCTCACAAAACTACAAATCCCAACATTCTGTAGGATGGAGCCATGGCAGTAAAGGGTGGTGTCAAACTGTATTATTTCTACAGTGTAGATCCACCTCTAGTCCAACACCCAAACCACTATGCTACATTGGCTCTCAAAATGTTTTGGCCCAACATAAAATAAGAGCAGGGCCATAGCAAGCTTGGTGTAGTGGTTTGAGCATTGGACTATGACTCTGGAGATCACAGTTTGAATCCCAGCTTGATCACTGAAACCCACTGGGTGATCTTGGCAAGTCACACTCTTTCAGTCTAAGAGAATGGTAATGGCAAACCCCCCTTGAAGAAACTTGCCTCAAAAATCCCATGATAGGGCTGCCCTAGGTTGGAAACGACTTGAATGCACACAACAACAAGCAAGTACAGAATCATATCCATTTATGTTCAGGTCCATACCTAGGGTGTAAGCATTTTTTCCTGGTTCCTTATGTGGACGAGTAAATGTGAAAAAGTTCTCAAAGTAGCAGGGCAGTCGGACACTTGTGAAGGGCACTCCAAGCTCCTGGTAATAGGCCTCAGCTTCTCCTTTGCTGTCAAAATGTGGTACCTTCAAGTGCCCACCTGTCAGTTTCTCTACATGATCCAATCCACTAAATATGATGTGTTTCAGACCCTGGTGTTTGGCTGCCTCTGCAGTGTTCTTGCCCTGTGGGGAGAAAGGAGAGATATGGGTCAAAGCACAAATGGAAAATGGGAACTGGCAGGAGGGTAGGATGGGAATACATTTGTTTAGTTTATTGACCACAATATGCAAGTGTGTGTGTGTGTGTGTGTGTGTTATGGTGACCCTGTAGATGAGAAATCTCCAAGACTCCCTGTCCTCCACTGCTCTGCTTAGGTCCTGCAAATTCAGTCCTGTGACCTCCTGTGATGATCTCTGGGGGGGTCCAAGCAGCCAACAGCAACCCTATTCTTGGCCCTTAGCCCCAGCAGATCCTTTAGTTGTGCTGCCACCACCCAGTGAATTCCAAGTCTTCCCTCTAGCACACACTGGGAATTGCTAGAAATGTATAGTTTTCTTCCCTTTACTATCCTAGTAAGGAACATCCGAGCTGAGGCACCTGTACAGGAATACAGAGGTGGTAGGATACTTTTAAAGAAAATATTTATTTCAACTAAGCAGAACAAAACAATAAGGTAACACTTGTGCAAGGCCTCCTGGCCTTGCAGGCACAGTATGCGTATAGTTATAAATATTCAATTCAGGCAAGCCAAAAAGGTAAAATAAAAAAGGCCTAAACACACTAACTAACACACTTTTAACTACTCACACAGAAGGAAAACTGCAGTCCTTGGTGAAGTCCTCCAATGACTACTGACCTAGTCATTACACTTCCTATATTGAGTCTATCCATCTGGTGTGGGTCTTCCTCTCTTTTTACTGCCCTCTTTTTGTCTTTTCTAGTGGTATGTGCCTTCTCATGATGGGGTCAAGGTATGACAGTTTTAGTTTGATCATCTTGGCTTCCAAGGAGAGTTCTGGCTTGATCTGTTCAAGGTCCCATTTGATAGTCTTTTTGGCTGTCCACGGTATCCCCAGCACTCTTCTCCAGCACTATATCTCAAAGGGGTTGATTTTCATCCTATCTGCTTTCTTCACTGTCCAGTTCTCACACCCATACGTAGTGGCGAGGAATACAATGACTTGGATGATCCTCAATTTAGTGCTCAGTTGTTTATCTTTACTATTTAAGATCTTATCTAGTTCTTCCATGGCTGCCCTTCCCATTCTTCCTCTTCTTATTTCTTGGCTGCAATCACCATTCTTATATCAAACTTTGATCCAATGTATGGGAAGTCTTTTAACTATTTCGATTTCCTCATTATAGGATCATAAACCACAAGGGTCATCCAGGCCAAGCCCATTTTGTCATGCAGGAATATACAATCACAGCACCACTGAAAGATGGCTATCCAGCCTCTGTTTAAATACCTCCAAAGAAGGAGACTCCACCACACTCTGAGGGAGTGTCTTCCACTGTCAAACAGCTCTCACTGTCAGGAAGTTTCTCCTAATGTTGAGGTGGCATCTCCTTTCCTGGAGTTTGAATCCACTGTTCCATGTCCTATTCTCTGGAGCAGCAGAAAACAAGCTTGCTTCAGCCTCAGTATGACACCCCTTCACATATTTAAACAAGGCTATCATATCATCCCTTAACTTTCTCTTCACCAAGACAAATATACCCAGGTCCCTACGTCTCTCCTCAAAAGGCATGGTTTCCAAATCTTTCACCATTTTAGGTACCCTCCCCTGGACATGCTCCAGCTTGTCAACATCCTTTTTGAATTGTGGTGCCCAGAACTGGATGCAGATTCCAGGTGAGACCTGACCAAAGCAGAATAGAGTGGCACTATTACTTCCCTTGATCTAGACATTATGCCAGAGAACAGGCCTGTTCCCTCTTCTCTGTGGCAGCCCTTGAAAGAGTGCAACCATGTCACCCCAAGTCTTGTCTTCACCAAGTTGAACAAGTCTAGCTCCCTCAATCTGCACCATGTATCTCCCATCCTTTACCTGAACATTTGGTTTATGTGCCCTAAATGTATTTGTCTCCACTGAATTTTATTTTATTAATTTCTGCTCAATTTTCTAGTTTATCAAGGTCCTTTTGAATTCTGTTCTTATCTTCCTATGTGTGTTAACCACCCCTCCCACTTTTATACCATCTGCAAACTTGCTAAGGATTTCTGATAAATCACTGATAAAAATGTTGATGATTCATGGCCCTGAGACAGAGCCCTGAGGCACTCCACTCAAGACCTTTTCTAGTCTGAAGCACAGCCATTGACAATGACTCTTTAAGCACAGTTTTCTAACCAATTATTGACCCATCTGATGGTGTTTCCACCTATTCCATATTTAATCAGTTTGCTAATCAAAATATTATGGAGGATCTTATCAAATGTTTCGCTGAAATCCAGATAAATGACATTCACAGCAGTCCCACCATCTACTAAAGTGGTGACCTGATTTTTAAAAAAAGACATGAAATTAGTTTGGCAGGATTTGTTCTTGATAAACCCATGCTGGCTCCTACTAATAACTGCAACCACAGGTGAAGCCAAACAAACCAAGTGGATGAGACTGGCATTAGAGGAAGGGGTATGAAGATTCCTGGGTTTGAAGAGAGGAGGAGAGGGCATATTATTTTAGAGCAGAAAACCTGAAAATCACAAATCTTGTTTCATTAGGATGAGTGAGGATCCTAAAAACTGATCAATCGAATCAAGTTGAAAACTGTGTTAGGTTCACCTTAGGGTTACCATACGTCAGAAACGATTTGAAGGTACACAGCAAAAGGCACTAGAGTACACTGGCTGACGATTCTAAATTACACTACCCACATTAAACTACAAATCCCAGGATTACATAGAATAGAGCCATGAGTGGAATATAGGAGCACTGAGGAGTTTATCAGACAACGGAAATTGGAAGTATAATCTAATGGCAATCCGAACACAATCATGGGGTTTCACATTATTGCGAATTAAAGTATCTCACGCAATTTCGGGCAAAAGGGAAGTCATTCCATACGTAATCATTTTTAGGTTATTTCGTATTAAAGCATCTCACGCAATTTCGGGCAATGGGCAGCTATTTTTGGGTAATGGGAAGTCATTCTCAACACATTCTGAATGCAATTGGAATTCACGTAAATTCGCTAAACTAGTGAATTCACGTGAATTCAAATTGGCTCCAATCGGCTCCACTCGAAATAAAGATAAATTCCTCCTGTCTGATAAACTCCTATGATTGTGTACAGTGTGAAAGGGCTCCATGTTTAAATCAGTAGTGCAGGCATGCCAGGGAAAGAGTGATGGGGAACTGTTCTCCTGGATTTGATTTACTTGACGGCTTTCTTCTTCCTTATTGAAATCATGAGAGAAAGTGGTGACCACGAAGGCCCCATAGGCTCCTGCCATAATCTCCTCCAAGGTTGTCAGATCGTGTAGGTCACCCTTCACCACTTCTGCTCCACGTTTAAGGAGGGCCTGAGCTGCTGGCTGGTTGGGGTTACGGGTCACAGCCCGGACCTGGAAGGTACCATCATCCAAGAGGGCATGGGCGACCGAACTTCCCTGGGCACCTGCCAAGAGAACAGAGTCATTATTGGACCATCCATCATTCTCTTTGCTGCAGAGGTAGGACTAGGATTACATTGAGACATGCTGAGGTGCTAAACTATCCCAAATGGAAGCCGCCTAGTGGTTTGAGCATTGGTTTATGACGCTAGAGACCCAGAATCTCTAGCTCGGCCGTGAAACCCACTGAGTGACCTTGGGCAAGTCATATGCTCTCAGCCTCAGAGGAAGGCAATCTGCTTTATCACACTAGGGGGCAAACAGGATTTAAACAAGCATTAAACTAGAGTTAAACAGGAAATGCCTATGATAAACATCAGGCATTTCCTATTTAACTGTCATTTAACTTTCGTTTAAATTCTGTTTGCCCCCTAGTGTGATAAAGCAGGTTGACAAACTTCCTCTGAACAAATCTTCCCAAGAAAACCCACCTACTTTTACCTTCCCCTGCAAGCCATATTATTCTCCCAGAAAGCAGAATGAACATAGCAATATAGTGGGCCCTTGTTATCCGCTGGGGTTTGGTTCCAGGACCCTCCGTGAATAAAATCCGTGGATGCTCAAGTCCCATTAAACATAATGGTGCAACAAAATGGTGTTCCAAATATAAAATGGAAAATCAAGGCTTGCTATTTGGAATTTATACTTTTTGGGAATATTTTCAAGATATGTATGCTCAAATCCATGGATAAAAAATCCGTGTATAAGGAGGGCCAACTGTTATAAAGAAGGTAGCTTAATGAACCTTTACTCTTCCACTACAAAGGTATGTTGTTGTGTGCTTTCAAATGGTTTCTAACTTATGGTGACCCTAAAGGAACCCTATCATGGGGTTTGCTTGGCAAATTTATTCTGAGGGGGTTTGCCATTGCTATCCTTTGAAGCTGAGAATGTTCGACTTGGCCAAAGTCCCTGAGTAGGTTTCCATGGCTGAGCTGGGATTTGAACCCTGATCTCCAGAGTCATAGTCCAATGTTTAAACCACTCTACCAAAGAGTATATAAAAGTATACTCTTAAATAAATTGCAAATATTCCAAAATCTGAAGAAAAAAAAATCTGAAATCCAAAACACTTTTGTTCCCAAGCATTTCAGATAAGGGAGACCCAACTTGTAATTTTAGTTTCATTTCTGTTCTTATTTTTCTTTCTTTTAGAGTAATAATACACTGTTTAATGTGTTAAAACTGGTTGTGTGTGTGTGTGTGTTTAATTGTATTGCCTGGAGGTCTGTTGACTGTAGTAAAGGCTTTGGATTGTATTGTACACTGTTTAATGACAGCCAGTGTGTCATACTGGTTTGAGTGGTAGATCTGGAGACCAGGGTTCTTACCTCTTCGGCCATGAAATGGACTTGGTGTACCTGGCCAAGTCACACTCTCTCAGTCTCAGTGGAAGGCAAATGGTGGTCTCTGTAAAGAAGAGAGGCTGAGCGCCCATGCATGGGGAAAGGAGCAGTCCCTTTGTAAACTTCACAGAATACACATATGCTTGCAGTGTTGTTGATTTTGATTTTTAATATATATCCAGTAATAAACTGGAAGGGAGGTAGCATGGTGTAGTGGTTTAAACGTCGGACTACGACTGGAGACCAGGATTCGAATACTCGCTTGAGCATAAAAACCCATTGGGTGACCTTGGATGAGTCACACTCTCTCAGTCTCAGAGGATGACAATGGTAAACCCCTTCTGAAGATACCTGCCAAGAAAAGGTTCTCCTTATGGTGGCCATATATAGGAAAGGACTTGAAGGCACACAACACACAGGAGTTTATCACATGGGAGGAATTTCTCTCAATTGAGAATGGAACCAATTCGCAATTATGTGAATTCACTAGTTTAGCAAATTTATGTGAAATCTGATTGCGTTCAGAATGCGTTCAGAATGACTTCCCATTTCCTGAAAATGACCCCCATTGCCAAAATTGCGTGAGATATTCTAATACGTAATTACGTGAAACCCCATGATTGCGTTTGGAATGACTTCCCATTGTCCGAAATTGCATGAGATACACTCATTCGCAATAACGTGAAACCCCATGATTGCGTTTGGATGGCCATTGCATTATACCCCCATATTCCGTCGTATGATAAACTCCACAGATACACACAGTTGCAGGGAACAGCTGCACTGAGTGAAATCTGTGGAGTTTATCACACGACCAATTTTTTACTGAAAAACCGAACGCAATCATGGGGTTTCGCGGGATTGCGTGATTTCTCATTACATGCAATTCCTGGTTTTTGCTTGATGTGCGAATGTGGTCCGAACGCAATCAGAACATAGGTAAATTCGGTGAACTAGCGGACTTACAATTCCTAGTCCCTGGCAATTTGGTATTCATTTCGCTTTTTTGGGGTGTGATAGGCATTTCTGTTCATCCCCAATTTTGCCATCTTTACTACAATTCCCATGATCCTTCATGGCACTGGCTTTTCCTTTTTACTTCCTTTAGTCCCCAAAATGTTTTGCCATGCAGGAATAGGTGGCCAGAGAGAGGAAGGAGCACTTTTACGCTCATCTAGTGCCAGCTTTACCCTCATCTTTTTGCGTGATTCTTGCCTTCTAACAGTTGCCATAGGAATGCCTCCTTCACTTGCCCAGTTAAGATGAGGTCCCCAAGGGCTATCCAAACAGATCCCCCATCTGCTCTGGTTCCCATTCATTCCATAGAATTCGTGCATGGCATCGCTTGTCCGGGTAGATAAGCTGTGACCCCCCCTCCCAGAATTGGCACCGTTACAGTGATTTTAAGATGACACTCAAGTCATGGGGCATGGGGTCCTGAGAGTCTTCTATTCTGACCCATAACATGCAGCATGCTTTGATGGGGAATTCCTGCATGGCACATCAACTTCTCAGCGCACATGCGACTTAGGGTGCAAAGTAAAAGTACAGCAAGTAGAAGCTTTCAGCTGGTTGCAGGCTTTCATGTGAAAAGGAGCAAGAAGTAAGTACTGCAAGTAAAACCTTTCAGCTGGTTGCAGGCTTTCACGTGAAAAGGAGCAAAAGGAAGTTCTACAAGTAAAAGCTTTCAGCTGGTGGCAGGCTTTCACGTGAAAAGGACCAAAAGGAAGTACTGCAAGTAAAAGCTGAAATTGCAGACTCAATTCCAAACTCAATGACATGGAAGTACATGAGGTCACCATGGCATCGGTTGAGAAGTGGGCATGCGCAGGAGAGCAAATTCGCATTTAGAAATCCACTGGTGTAATAAGATATTCCTGAATGCGTTTGTTCTGGGTTTGAAATAAACAGAAAATGTATAATAAGCTTTCGCGCAATCACGTGAATTGCGAACCTAGCATGTCATTGTGTGATGCACTTTCATGCAATCACGTGAAATTCCGAATTGAATACGAAAATTACTATTGCGAAATTTAGAGAAATTCCTCACATGTGATAAACTCCTGTGTTTTCTGCAAGTGCAGCCTGAGTTTATGTGTGCCCCTCTCCCTCTAAAAAGATGCCATTAATCTAACTGCTTGCTTCCATTCCTCCTGGTTTGCAGTGGAGTTTATTTTGAAACCCACACAGCCTCTGGCTTGGTCCTTCCCTGTTCTTGGAGAGACTGGCTTGCTAAAGTAACTGTGCACAATGACAGAATCACTCACTCTTCCACTCCTTACCTGTGGCTCCAAAGACCACCACAATTTTTTTCTGTGTAGTTTCCATGACTGGTAGGAGTCTAGAACTGGATCAGAGGAGGCAGCTTTGAGTGTAAGGTCTCAGAGGAATAACCCCTGTATTCTGTTCAAACTTCACACTGAATCTGGGCCCTCCCACAGTCAGACTTTGATACAGTGTACATACCCCCCAAAATCAGATAAGGTCTCTTCTTGTGCAATTATTAGTAGTTCCCAGTTACAGAACAGATCGATTGGATCAAGGCCAGTTTAGAAAGTCAACACTTAAGTGGCATTGATTCAATAGGTTTGGGAGAGAGAGACAGTGTGATGTAGTGGTTTGAGCACTGGACTACGACTCTGGAGAGCAGGGTTCAATTCCACGCTGGAGCATAAAAACCCACTGGGTGACCTTGGATGAATC